>OY759269.1:19068863-19223053 GCA_963662155.1 Lamellibrachia columna
CAAAAACACAAGAAAATATTGAAACTATAGTGAAGCTTTTTGAAAAGGAACGTCTGTAATGGTTGGTAACTACGAAGGAGATTGTAACTGGAATTCTACGAGATGTGTTGAATTGAATGCTTAAATCAATATTAGTTGTCCGTAGTGCCAGATTAACAATGTCGGGGGGGGGGGGGGGGCTGGTACAAACTGTTTGTGGGAGGCCCTAACCGAGTACGTGAAAGACGAAGATCATAACGCGTAGTATTGACTATGGATGTGGATCGCTGCTTATCCGATTCATTGGAAGCTAAGGGACACTCCAAGCGGACACTCAGGTGGATTATGATTGAGTTTGTTGGGCCCATTTTTATTGGGGGGTGGTAGGGGGTGTACCACTTGTACCATGGTTAATCCGACACTGGTCGTCCGTATTATTCCCCAGTAGTAACTGCGTTGTTTGTTCGCTCCAGCGTGTGACACACACTGCACTGGCGGCTGTACCACTGTAGGAGCCGGCAATTGTGAAACGTCATGCGACGCTGGATATTCGCTAAAAGATGGCAATTGTGTCTGTGAGTACATAGTTCTTTTAGTTGAATTTGAGTTGAATTTCTAATTAAGAATGGCGAAATACCAATGGTTGACAACATCATTAAGTTGCATTAAATAAAGTTAATTAGTTCGGCATTTGAGAATAGTATTTATAACACAGAACAGCTGCTTGAAAAGGAAGCTTGGTAACTAGGACGGAGAATGTTATTAAATTCTACGTAAAAATAGTCCTTGATTGTTTGGACAGTTGTAACACCTGGGGTTTTGAATTTGCATTGAATACAATTACGACAATATGTGCATTGATAATATTCAACATATAAAAAATAATGTAGAGCCAATTGTAGCAAAACATGCAAATTAGCAATGTCGGAGGGTCAGTCGCTCGCTGGCGGTGGAAGACGGGATTCTTTCAGATTTTTTCTGAAAACCAGTAACCCAGAGAAGCACTGAAATTTCGAAAGCAAATGCGCAAATGATGCACAAGAACGTTACCCATACCTTGGACCAGTTAGTGAACTACAAGGTATAATCGCAAACATATAGTCCACGATCATATACAATATATCAAGATATTCACATGCATGCTCACATAAACGTGTATATGCTCAATACATAAAAAATATGTTAACGTGCGTAGAGACAAAAGCATTTATAACCCTGTGACGCTAGATGGTACACACAGTAATAGTTGTTGCTAAATATTATTTATTAATTGCGTATACACACAGTGCTTCAAAAATGCACAAATGAAACGTACACATGTGGAACAAAACCACGAATTCCATCAATAATATTCACAGTTAATAAATACAAAATACAACTATTTGTAGCTCAACATACACATTAGTAAAAGTCGGAGGCCAATCGACCCACCACTAGTGGGGGTCACCGCTTCCCCCACACAGGACATTGTAAACACCAAACGACAGTACAATCGACTCTCATGTTGCACTGAATCTGGTCGGCTTTACCTTCAACTAGTAAGTTAATTAGTTTTGTGTAAATCGGATACCAAGCTGACAGTGCATATGACAAAAACGTTGAACAATGGTGTACAGCAATGTAATGCGAATACATACAAATATTATACATTATTCATTATGAGCATATTTTCAAACACATGTGAATGCTTTTGTGTTTCCTTCTCTTTTTTTGCATTGATCATTAACTCAACACAACACATACACTTTCAGGTCCACATGACATGACAAACCTGTACAAACATGACAGTGTCCTGTATAATGCAGAAATGTTTGTTCACTACAGCGTGCAGCGCCCACTGTACTAGCTGCGGCACGAATGGAGTAAACCAATGTGATGACTGCATAAGCGGATATTTTCTCGACGCATCAGCTCATACCTGTTCAGGTAAATATGTTTCTTGCAAGTTATATTCACATTTCATTCATACTTTCTACGTTTCTCAAATTCCGAATAGCGCTCACACTCACACCCGCGCGTGCGTGCGTGCGTATGTAGGGAGCATGCTGCTGCCGGAGAGAAGTGGAAAGGGAAGCAGCTGGGGCGGTGTAGCATTACATGAACTAGCTTCGCACCTTTAAAGGGAACAACGAGATGTAACATCATATTTCCAATTATTGAATATACTCGATATCAGTAAAATTTACCATATCCAGAACTCCACTTTCAGCGTTTATACACGTGCAACAGACCAAGCGAAGAAGGTGTCCAGATTTCTGAAGTCGTGTCTGTTTCTCTTTGTACGTAGTGTGCGACATAGCAGAATGCGGTGACTGTGACAGTGACAAAGCTGCGTGCACCACCTGTAAGGAGAGCTTCTTCAAGACAGACAGCACTCATTGCGATGGTCAGCTCATTTTATTTCCTTCTCATAGACCTTCGCCAAAACATGGCATATGTTGCATGTACCTTAATGTGAACACACAAGCGAGATACGAGTTTCAACATAGGGATTAACATATCAAATGCAGTGAAATCACGATACTGACTAATCCATAAGTGGGTAAACATTTAGTTTGTCATTGGTTGAACATGTTAACACTCACTGGCATATATCTGTGAGTGCAGGTGATTTATTGGCCAAACCAATACTCCATTATGTAAGGTTTCGGTGCATGTTTTGTTAAACACATACACAATGCGAAAACATTTGGTCCGGAGCAAAACGAGTACTTTCTGATGTCCAATCTACACTGATCCTTCACTAATGACATCGTGTCCTCTGGTTATACTATCTGTCTTAGGTAAGAAAAACATATTTCTATCAATATTTTCATACCCAATCAATATCTTAATAATTTCAATTTCATCTCCTCTTAACCTACTTGTCTCTAGGGTTGTTAAACCATATTCTTTAAGGCGTTCTTCATAACTAAAGCCTCTCAGTTCTGGAATCATTTTAGTTGCTCTCCTCTGTATTCGTTCTAGCGTATCTATATCCTTCCTACGATATGGTTTCCAAGCTTGTATACAGTATTCTAAATGAGGCCTAACCATTGCTTTATACATAGGTATAATTAGCTTTGTTTCGTGTATAGTGTGTTGCTGTTGTAACACTCACTGGCATTATCCCTGATCATTCTCGACCATTTGGCATCTATTTGTGGGTGCAGGGGATTCATTAGCCAAACCACTGCCCCATCCTGCAAGGTCGCGGGTGCCTGTTTTGTTAACATTCTGTCTGGGGAACCAGTTCTGGCAGCGACAAGTGGCCCCCTGAATAACACTAATCCCTGGTTTATTTTGAATGTGATACGCAGTTCTATAAATACCATCATAATCCTGCACTTGTAGAGTTAATTTACCTTCTGCCTACATGTGTGCTAAACAGTTCCACAGACACTATATATTATAATGATGTATTTATCGGTTAATCTTTGCAATTATTCACTTATGTCACTTTGCCAAAATTGGTCTGGGGATTCGAAGTCAAGGACTGGTTTGTTTAACACTTCTTTGTGTGTTCATGTATTGATTTCCTGGCCAAAACATTCTCCCACACTATGCAAAGTCGCGAACTTTGACTTAGGTCAACGAAAATTAACAGTCAACCGAAAATTTGGCAACAACATTAACGTTTTGTTCTAGTTCCTAGGACTCAGAAGAATGCATTTATTATGGTTGCCACAAAGTAACATCCAGTCTCCACGGAAACCGAATTCTGACATATTGCCCCTTCCACTCTACAATATCCACGATTCATTAATTACGCCAACTGCTCAATACGCAACGTGCACCGTATGTACTAGCGGATTTCAGGTTTTTACTGCTGCCGACACCTGTTCAAGTACGTTTAACGAGATTTAACAACATCTAACTAGATTGCCATCCAAGGCAAAGGCCCAGATGGCAAGTGGGCAAGGAAACCATTGGTTTACCGAACCACCATTTTTCATCTCTGGAATAACTATTGCTTTATACAGAGGTATAATTAGGTTTTTTACTTGTATGTTATATTTCTCCTAATCAAACCAAGAATTTGATTACCTTTTGAACTGCAATACTACACTGCTCTGAAACTTTCATATCAGCAATTATTTTTACTCCTAAGTCATTTTATTTTACGTTAGTACCTAGAACAGTATCTGCCATTTTATAGTTTACCTCCAAGTTCCCATGTCCTGTATGTAGGCATTTGCATTTCCCAAAGTTGACTAACATCTGCCATTTTTTTCAGACCATTTAACTAATTTGTCTAGATCGTTTTGTAAATGTTGTTTATCACCACCATCGTTAACATTTCTAAACAATATTGTGTCTACTACAACACGCACACTTCTTTCAGCCAATTTTCTATCCAGTCGACAATGCCATCCCCGATACCATGGGCTTTTAATTTAAGTAGCAATATTTGACGTGGCACTTTGTCTAAAGCATTCTGAAAATCTACGTAGGTAATATCTACCAGTAATCCCTCGTCTATCCACTTAGTGATTTCGTCCCAACAATATAACGTATTTGTTAAGCATGACCTCGCTTTTAGGAATCCATGTTGAGATGGATTTGAAAATTTATGTTCACCATATGGTATTTAAGTAACCTTTCTAATAATTTACAAATTACTGACGTTAAGCTCACTGGTCTGTAATTCTCTGACTTATTTCTCGAACCATTTTTATATAATAGTATGATGTTTGTTTCTTTCCATTCAAAAGGAACCACTCCCTCTTTTAAAGAAAAGTTGAACACTCTTGCAAGTGGTATTCTAATTTGTTCTACTGTTTCCTTCAGTAGTTTTGGAGGAAGTCCATCCACTCCAGGTGATTTGCTACTCTTCGTTGTTTTTATTTTTTCTTAGCTACCATTTCTGGAGTTGCAATTAACTGCCCTGAATATTCCGATTTAGCCTCCTGAAATTTAGCATCCGGAACTGGTACTGAACTAATATCCTCTCTGGTAAACACTGAACTGAAGTATCCACTGGATCCCATTATTTTAGTGTAATTTATGCATCAGTCATTCTCCAATAATTGCACATTTCAGACAGATATATGCGATTTAATATTCATCATACGAAGGGAATATTCTTTGTAACTTAATCAATTGTATTCATCATAATTCACAGGGGATCAGAACTTCGGGATACATTCCCAGCAGACAAAATTACGTTGAAAAAACTTGTTTCAACGTCAGGTACCCACGTAGTAGCAATGTCAGAAACTAGTTGGATTTGAAAGTTATATCTACGCCAGGTTTCAACGATGTATCAACGTCGGGTTACCACGTTGTATCGACGTCGGGTATTAACGTTGTAGCAACGTTGAAGACTAATTGGATTTGAAAGTTGGATCAATGTCAGGTTTCAAAGTTGCAACACCGTTGCAAATTGGCTGGGTTTCAATGTTGTGTCAACGCTACTGTTTTCCGACAATCAACTTCAGCTGCTTACAGGCGTACTGGCGTTTATTATGCAATTTTAGTTCCTTCGTTTGTGATGTGTTTGACGGCGTGTGTGCGTGGGTCTGTAGCGTAAAATGTTTACCAGAAGAGCTTTACCCTGCAATTGTACACTATTTCGTCAAAACAGTTAATAGATAGCGTCATTAAATGCATGTTTTGAACAAAATAAAGACATATATTCACATTGTCCCGATACATGAAATAATTTGACAAGATGTATATTCATGAACCCATGGAATACAGTCAATGTAGACTATTACATCACATTAAAAGTACTCAGAAATACCAGCTCAATGACACAATGCACGACAAGCAAATTAATATATTTATACCCTGCTGATGCTTAATGTTGATACCTTGCAGATGCGTAATGGCAGAAACCTGAGCTTGTTTGCTACAGGAACACACAAAGAGTAACTGTTGTTAAAGGTCATTTAATAAATGCATCGTGATAATTAAATACATGTATCGATGAGAAATAGCTGGTACAAACACGTTCATCGAGATAAATATCATATATGTGTAAATCGATGAGATATAGCTTAATCATCACTACAAACTAGCTCATCGAGAAAAGCAATTATTAAATGACATGTAAAAGTAGCAAAGGTGGGGCGATCATTTATCCCACCAGGCCTCCAATACGGGAGGCCCCAACCCCCACCCCAGGATTTATATATATATATATATATATATATATATATATATATATATATATATATATATATACATATATATATATATATATATATATATATATATATATATATATATAAATATATATATATATATATATATATTTATATATATATATCTGCATGCAGATCAATTACAAACAAACAAATCTTATTTTTTTATTAAATCACAAACTATAGTTTATTTACTAACACTTAACTCTACCAATGAAATCAGATGTATGACTTCAGATTGATCACGGATATTGCTAATCCACTCTTTCTAGTTGTTCCTCTGTATTCACCACTACTTCGGTCGAGTCATGTCTGCTTCTTCAGGTCACTCGATTAAAGGAATTAAATGACAAATTTATTTACAACGAAGGGCAGACGAAACGAACACAAAGCACACTGCACAAGCCCCAGCCAGTCATCATGGCTGGTCTATTGTCCAGTAAAGTCCGATGCAATTTATAAATATGTCACAAGTACTGCAGTACTTTATTCCAACGGCAATGGCTTTCGCATTGACATAATTGATTATCCATTATGTGTTGATCAAGTAAACCTTTCTTGTCGCAGCATTGCATTCATCCACCAACGTTGCTGTCAAACAACATTTAGGAGGTTGATATGCAGAATTATCTCTCACTCAATTATGCACATGTACATAAATAAACAAATGTCACACGTCACAATCTAACTATAATCGAGTTAGCGTGTGTATAATAATAATAATAATAATAATGTTTTATTTCAGGCAAGAGCCCATAATATTATAAATACATACAGGTTAAAAAAAAACATACATATACACACATGATGAACAATAGAGGTACATGTAGTGAGAAAAATATATATAAAAATATATATATAAATATATATGTAAATCTATGTTTATATGTTTTTATGTTAACGGTTTCCTCTAAGACGGCTTGCCCCTCGGGCGCCAAACTTTCAGGGATTAATCTACGACCCCACGAATGAAACGTAGCGCCTTTATTTTTTCGAAATACCCGTTTCGTGGTTTTTATGGTAAATCAAAATTTCGTTACGTAAAATGTTAACTTCCAACAATCGCAGAAACCACGCGAGCGCACGGCGAATACTTCGGTACGTAAACCGTTTGAGAGGTTGAAGCGCCATCTGGGCGGTTTATATTAATCATGATATACAGCACGCACCCACGTCTTGGTATATACTACTATTCTACAACCAACACAAATATCCATGGGTTTAAATTCACACGACCTTCAACATTTTGAAAATGCAACGAGTATTGCATCAAGTGCGTGACGCGGTTGTTTCTAGTAATGCGTTTGACGTTCCCTTAAACAATCTCTAGCGTATTGATGGCATATTAGCCTGAGGCATTTGGTAAACATTGCTATCATGATTGTCACGTATGAACTACCAAGTTGTCCCGTCCTGGGAACGGACATTTTTGTTAGTCCCAATAATAGAGCGTGACCTACTGTCAAGCTTCGCCTTAGCAAACACGTTTGCGTATAATATATTATATTACTAGGGCGGCAGACATCTGCCCAATCAAAATTGTCCACATACTGTTCTCGCTGAAACAACTATGCCCGATAGCGGCGGCCATGTTTGTTTGTTTGACGGACCAAGTTGCTAGGCCGTAAAGGATCTGACAGTTGTATGTTTCATGGTGTCCGTGTGTGTTGGGCATGGGTGTTAATGGGTGGTAATGAGAGTGTGAAGTTCAGTGGAAGGAAAGAGTTTTCAGTCTTAGCCATAGTTCCTTGACTAGAACCAAATGAACCCTTGTCTGCTTTCAGCGTGTGGTGTTGCTAACTGTGTCACGTGCTCGGCCGTCGGAACGTGCACCGCGTGCTCTACCGGATTGCAAGTTGTTACTGGTGGCGCCTCCTGCGCAGGTAAGTTTACGCTAACAACATAACAGACGAAAGTAAACACTCAGAGATGTTCACGGAGACACTTCATTTACATGAATTGTAGTATTTACCGACTGTTTACGATCTGACTTTACATGTCGAATTTCATTTAATTAATCATCTCATTTCACCCATTCACGCTCTGATGTGCATTCATGTATGAGTACTGGTGCCATTGAAATAACAATTTTATTTCACCCATTTTATTTTATTGGGGCGCGATGGCATACCGGTTAGAAGGCCGGACTCTCAATCGAGAGAGCCCGGTTTCAAATCCCACTGCGGTCGCTTCGAACCTTTGGCAAGTTTGATCACCACAGTTCACTCAGCTGTATAAATGAGTACCTGGCAATACAGAGTGGTGGAAATGTGAACGTATAGTCTTCGCGCAATTGCAGCCTGGCTGAATGCTTCCCAGAGAAGTTGAGATGGCCTTGGAATGAACAGGTCTGCCAGGGGGTGAAGTGTAAAGCGCTTTGAACGGTCCTATGGACTGGATACTGCGCTATATAAGAACATACCTTTACCTTCACCAATTAACACCGTTCTTTCGGTCACATGGTGACATCTTTGTCGACATCGAATTGTGTTTCAAAAATGTTTTAAAACTCGTTAAATAAATACATAAAATATAGTTTTTAACATACATATATCATTTGCATTGGCTCAGTCATATGAATTTGTAGCACCACTATGCTGATAGGCAGGCAGATAAATACGTTTTTTCATGTGAATCCGTTTCTGAATCCAGGATAACATTTGGGGGTTCAAACACAATTAAGAACGTTTTCTAGTGCGCCCAATTTAAATTGGTCACACAATGGTTTGTTGCTAGAAAAAATGTTATGCAATATGTATTCCTTAACATGTACCTTTTTGGTGGAATTTTAATTTCTGACAAAATTATGTGGCAAACAATATAGGCACTTTGTCATCTTTGGTCAGTGAAAGTCCAGATAAATTGTCCTTTTATAGAACATTTTGTCATGTTTGGAAGTGGAAATGCCCTTTTGGATCCTAGCCCCAACAGTAAACTACTTTTACATGGAACATGATGATATATGTATCATTGAAAAGGTTGACTTATGTTTTTGCCCCCGAAACTTGCCGTAGCATTTTGTACCACTAAAATGTGTTCTGGGATAAGTAAACGGTCGTTTTATGGACAGTTTTATGTTTTACGTTTTATGGACAGTGCCCTTTTGGGTCTTTGTCATGTCAGTGAACTGTTTTTATTATGGAACATAAAGTAATTTGTTAAAAAATTCGAGACTTCGCCTCCGGAAAATCACCCTTTTATTAAAAAAATGTTTTGGGCCTCAACACCGAAGGGTCGGTGATTCTATGGACAATTGTGCACCTGTAACACGCACACACGCCCTTTAGTACCATTGCGGTACCAGTAAATTACCATTTTATGTAAAACGTTAACCTCTTATTTCATTGAAAAACTGTCCTTTAACGACGTTGCCCCCAGTAAAAGCTTAATAACACGCCCTGACAAAAAGAATCTATACTGTCATTGGGGGGGGGGGTAGAAGGAACGTAATTTACTACATAAAATTGAATTCTTTAAACAGACACCTATTTCCAGGTTTGAACAACGAATATGTCACTTCGATGAGTAAACGTAAAAGGACTACTAAAGTTATGTGCAGTGCCTTAATATACACAAACACTGCATAACATAATGGGGAATAAAAAGGAATTCGCAACAACAAATTGTTGAAGAAAACATTCCGACGCAGGTATGGGCTGCTAAGATGTAAAACGATAACAGATTGACTGAAAATACTACAACATAATGGGTGACAGAAAATATTGTATCTTAAAGTAAAAAGCACAATGCTCCACACTGATTGGTGGCCAATGTTAAGAAAATACAGATCTGACCTCATATGATTTGATAGATAGTGATTGTACCCTATTTGGCCTTTTATATTAATTTTCTTAAGTCATTGTGTGACAACCTGAGGAACTTGACTGGTCGTTGTTGCATAATTCTTTGAATACTGCAAGTTGCAAGTTCGTTGTTTGAAATCAGCTGTCATAGGAAACGACGAGTATTTTACACACAACCCGTGTCCGCATAATACTGCCACGGCAGTTGCAAGAGGAGTACGTGTTGTTGCACAGAGACTGTTGAATGCTTGCCATCAATGCTTGCCATCAATGCTTGCCACCAATGTACTTTCACTATAATGTGACGTTGTTTGTTACGTCCAGCGTGTGACTAACTGGAAAGTGACGCACATGTAGCAAATAACGACACTTATCGTATTGTCTTATATCTGGTAACACATGTTTTCAATCACGTCACATGTCACTAAACTGAAAAGTATGTGTGTGCCCGAATCTGTCTGTAATGATTACATCTAAATTATTTCAGATGCTGTACAATTAAATTAAACACGTCCTTGGGAATAACAATGACCTCAGCTTACCCACTCACGTTCAAATCATTTGTTTGGAGCGCCGATGCGACGCCAGGCCAATTGGTGCTTTGAAACATCTGTCACAGAGGTTGCCATTCACGATCGGTGGTTTGTCGATGAGATTGTGACGTCGTTGACTGTCCTGCATGCATTATTTGTCTGCTCGGCGCTGCTCGATCGATGCTGTGACGGTGGAAATAGCTGATAGCGGGTGCAGCGTCATCAGTAAACAGCAGTTACGAGGATTTCACGTGTCTTTGTCTTAGCCTTGAGCCTGGCAAGTTTGAATAATTTGTCGTCAGATCTAGTCCTGACGCAGTCCCTTCAGTCAGGTTGACGGAAGTTGACTCTAGTACTGTTTCCAGGAATAAAATAAACAGGGTTGGGCTAAGACGTATCCATGTTTGACACCATGGTGAACTTCGAATGCGTCGGGTGCAGTGCCGCCCGAGGCCTTCGTGCCACCGTTGGACTCCTGAATGATCTTACCATAGATGAACTGACAGCTGTAGTGCTTCTGCAAAGACCCCAGCAACATACACCATGTAGAGGTCTTGTTGCTGCCCTGCAGCCTTCTCTAGGAGTTGACGCAGTGTGAAGATTATCTCCACAATCAATCGAGTAGCTCTGAAACCACATTGACTTTCAGTAAGTATTCTCATGCTGAATTGGCTTGATTCGGTTTGATTCGAAACGTTACAACAGTTCGAACCAAGAAGTCGTCTATGCAACAAGCCCTTGTTCTCCTCATGTTGGATGTGTCGGTTCTTCTCGCTATCGGGTAATTTAGTAGATGACAGTGTTTGGAGCGTGGATGCAGCCAAGTATAGAACCATTAATCTGGTAAGCGACGTAAGGTGTTGGTTATGGCTAGGTTGTGTTTGTTGGTTTTAAATAACAGCGAGCTGTTGCAGTCCATCTTCCCTCTTCCGAAATGCCCAAGAGCGGTGTCTCAGTTCCGAAAGTCCGAACCAACCCAACACCACCAGTTTGTCCGTAAATGGGATATGAGAACTCCAGCTGACGACTCCCAGTTCGTCAAGCTTGCTGTTTTCGCATTAACTGCACCGCCGTAAGGCTTCCTAAGCACTTCTGCTCCCGCTGATTGCTTAAGGTGGCTGTCACGCATCAACCACACTGCCCACGTGACCTTTTGACTTAATGACATACCACAGTGTGATGACTGACAAAACTCTGGGTTGCCTACCAGTTCCTCACTAAATGTGGTAGTTAATCCCGGCCAGTGTCTCAGTGGGAAATCCTCTTTCCAGTTAAAGTCCTTAATCGCAACATTAAAAAGCTTGAGAGCATCACCCGCCTTTACTATCGTTGAGAACTGGATTAGCGAACGATTAATGCGCACTGCACCGAAGGGGCTCCAGTCTGCTACAAGTTCCATAACGGAGTAGCCTGGGGCCATGGGATAGTGCCCAGCATATGTGGTGTACCTCGAGGTTACTTTCGGATCTTGTCTATGGAAAGCTATGTATCAGCAGGAGTGTCTAGTGCATGTCTCCTAGGTTTCACTCTCAAAGAGAGCTATATGGCGTCTGAAGCTGAAAGATAATAGAATGAAGCGCATTAGCGACACAATTCACACTACACTTTTAGATGCATCACACATCCCCGTGTTAATACACCACAACACACCACCCACCTACCCTTAACTCAAAACAACACATACATTTTCAGGTCCACATGACATGGCAAACCTGTACAAACATGACAGTGTCCTGTATAATGCAGAAATGTTTGTTCACTACAGCGTGCAGCGCCCACTGTACTAGCTGCGGCACGAATGGAGGAAACCAATGTGATGGCTGCATAAGCGGATATTTTCTCCACGCTACAGCTCACACGTGTTCAGGTAAATATGTTTCTTGCAAGTTATATTCACATTTCATTTGTACTTTATACGTTTATCAAATTCCGAATAGCGCTCACACTCAAACACGCGCGTGCGTGCGTGCGTGCGTGCTTGCGTGCGTGCGTGCGTGCGTGCGTGTGTAGGGAGGATGCTACCGCCAGAGAGACGTGGAAAGGGAACACAGCTGAGGTGGTGCAGCAATACATGAACTAGCCTCACACCTTTAAAGGGAACAACGAGGGGGAACATCATATATCCAACTATTGAACATACTTGATGTCAGTAAAACTGCACATATCCAGAACTCCACTTTCAGCGTTTATACACGTGCAACAGACCAAGCGAAGAAGGTGTCCAGATTTCTGAAGTCGTGTCTGTTTCTCTTTGTACGTAGTGTGCGACGTAGCAGAATGCGGTGACTGTGACAGTGACAAAGCTGCGTGCACCACCTGTAAGGAGAGCTTCTTCAGGACAGACAGCACTCATTGCAATGGTCAGCTCATTTTCTTTCCTTCTCATATTCCTTCTCCAAAAGATGACACATGGTTCACTTCGGTACCTTAAAGGGAAACATAAATCATGGTTTCTGGCTATGCACCTAAGAGATAATAAAAAATAACCATGTGCAACAAAATTAAGAATATCACCCCAGTGGTTTACTCAGAATGTGTTCTAAAATTAGGAGATTCCGGTCATTTCTCCAGTTGACGGGCGACCAATTAGCGCATGCGCAGCTCTATGAAAATCGGCTAACCAAGACTACGCGTGACGTATTAAGTGAGGCCGTCATACACAGAACCAACGCCAAAAGCCAATATAGGGGCCTACATAATGATTTTGGACGCCAACAGCATGGCCATATCGTATTGGCAATCATTGGAATAGGTGTATGCGAATATAGTTCAATTTGCTAGACTACCCGCACTCGTGACATAGGGTTATTGAACAATTTGGCACGGCCCATGAAATTAAGAATAAACCATTTGTGGGTAGAAAATTAAGACATGTTACCGTGGGAAAGCCTCTTACATTGTTGGTCCGATCGTCAACTGCTACGTTCGGTTGGGAACAGGGAAACACGGGGAGAGTGAACATCTGTTTCTCGAAGACGAAGTACATATAATCATATTGAATCAAATATTGTGCATTTACACACTTTTGCGGTTCAAATAGCGCCGCATTGCATCGTCATCTTGTGCGGTGAGCGGTAGCGTCTTATATTATCGCTCACTGCGGATGCAGTTCGCGGAGCTATTTGAACTTTGGACCGCAACAGCATACAACAGCATACAACAGCATACAACAGCATACAACAAAACAGTTTAAAAGAATATATGTCTTTTGTGTAATTTAGGCCAATCTAATAATATAATAATAAAATCCTCGGGAGACCTAAACTCGGCAGCGCACCAAAACAAAAGGGGTTAAGCAGTTCATAATCGATAAGCAGTTCCATTGTAAACAATTGGATTGGTACGCTCGGGGAGGGGGGGGCTATGGAGGATAAGCAAGTTAAACAGGTTTAAATAGGTAATTGCACAAATCTTAAAAATAATGCGATATCGGATAGGGAGACAATGCAATGATTTAAGAAGTAGTACTGAGTGAGAGAAATGAGGAGACAGGGTAACTACCCTTGACAAACAATTCTGCACACGTAGAAGTTTCAAGATGTCATTGAGACCAATATTATGATAAAGAGAATTGCAATAGTCAAGTCTACTGCTAACAAGAGCAGTTGCAATAGTTTTGGCGACAGCAAAAGACATATACCGGCGAATACGACGAAGGTCACGAATATGATAAAAGCAGCAACAACAACATTACCACCGTCTGTGCCCGTACGAGTAACAACAGCCTTCCAACTGTATAAATGTCTGCCTGTGTTCTTTCCATTACTCGTTGATCTAGTAAACCTGTCGCAGCATTGCTTTGCATCCACCAACGTGAATGTCAAAACAACATTTAGGAGGTTGATATGCAGAAATATTGTTCACTCAATTATTCACGTGTGCATAAATAAATAATTGTTAGATCCAGAGTCTGACGTCACAATCCTAATAATGGAGCGTGACCTCCCGTCAAGCTTCGCCTTAGCAACCACATTTACATATAATATATTACATTACTAGGGCGGCATATATCTGCCCAATCAAAATTTTTCACAAACTGTTCTCGCTGAAACAACTTTGCACTTTGTTTTTGTCGCAAAGACAAATGTTTGGCCCATAAACGCAACGAAATATACTACGGAACGTCTGATAGCGGCGGCCATGCTTGTCGGACCAAGTTGTTAGGCCGTAAAGGATCTGACAGCTGTATGTTTCATGGCGTCCGTGTGTGTTGGGTATATGAGAGTGTGAAATTCAGTGGAAGGAAATAGTTTTCAGTCTTAGCCATAGTTCCTTGAATAGAACAAAATGAATCCTTGTTTGTTTTCAGCGTGTGGTGTCACAAACTGCGTCACGTGCTCGGCCGTCGGAACGTGCACCGCGTGCTCTACCGGATTGCAAGTTGTTACTGGTGGCGCCTCCTGTGCAGGTAAGTTTACGCCATCTGAGTAACCGACGAAAGTAAACACTCAGAGGCGTTTACAGAGACACTTCACTTCGGCATTGTTTGAATTATGAATTGTAATATTTACCGACTGTTTACGATCTGACATCACATGTCGAATTTCACTTAATTAATCATCTCATTTCACTCATTCTATGAATATTGGTGTCATAGAAATAACAATTTGATTACATACCAATTGTTTCCGGTCTTGCTGTCACATAGTGACATCTTTGTCGACATCGAATTGTGTTTCAATATTTTTTTAACATTTGTATTGGCTAAGGCATACGCATTTTTAGCACCACTATGCTGATAAGCCTGCAGGTAAATACATTTTCTTCAGGTGAATCCTTTTCTGAATTCACCCCAGGTTAACATTTGGGGGCTGAAACACAACTACGAACGTATTCTGTTATTTTGTAATCACATAATAGTCAATTATTGCTGAGTGTTTTGTAGCTGTCCGTTGCATGGCTCTAATTATTAATTAGAATTCCGTATAATTTTTTATAAATATAAATTAATATCCGTCCTGGGGCCAACTAGTATAAATATTAATCATACGATATTTTACCAGATTTAACATGATTACCCACCAAAGCAGCAGGCATCAGATGGCAAGTGGACAAAGAAATCATGGAATTATGTATCGAGATTTCAACAATGTTTAGCCTATGTGTGATCCATCCTTATCCGTTTTAGGTGATATGATACTACTTTTGAAATTTCACAATCAGTAGGTCATTTATTCCATTCATTTATTGTCCTCTGAGTAGTGATGAAGCTAGCAAGTTTGGTTAGTATTTGATCGAAAACCAGGTACACAAAACCAGTTAGGGAATGGCCAAGCACCAAATTCGAAATGATGCTGTTGTTGTTGTTTTTTATTGTTGTTTTATTATTATTATCATCATCATTATTATCATTATCATTATTAGCATCATCAACAACATCATTATCATTATTGTATCATGCAGACTTACTGAGGCAAGATGTTCTGTCGGAAGACATCACTTCACCGCTCCTACAGATCGAGCACTGCAAGTCGGGGTTCGAGCAAGTGTCGCAGTTGCTGATGCCCGTGCACGTACCTGGAATTTGATGGCAACGCCACATCACACGATTATCGGAAATGGACACGACAGTGAGGTAATGTTACTACAAGACCGAGCAGCTGAGATCGACATAGATCACGTTGTCGCCGGCATATATGCCACATTTGATTTAGTGAAATCGATAACACAAAGACCAGCTATAGTTACTAATGTCGTGCTTGAATCGCTAGGGAAGTTTCAGATCCATGTTCGTGTTACAAAACGTGTTACAAAAGGCTTTTAATGCAGTAAATATTAAATGTGTCTGGGTTTCTGCATATAATTTCAGATCCAATGTCGTGTTAAACGAAATGTATAACACAATGGTTACTTGTTTCGTTCTTGCATCCCTGCTTAAAACTTTTTCAGAACAATGTTTAATTAAAATGGCGACAAGGGACGGGCTATTGTACGAATAATGTGCAGGAACACTGTTTCTATTCTCTGTGGCCTGATACTGTTCAACTAAGCCTTTTAATGCAGTAGATATTAAAACGTGTCCGGATATCGCCTTTTCCTTCTACATGAAACTGGACGGTTAACAGATAGAGAGCGCCGAGATGTGTTTAATTCTGCCTGTTTGTCAGCCAGAACACAGCCGCTAGGAACTCACCCCTCTTAGCTCTCGCCAGTAGAAGGTCAATGTACGGCGCCGCTGTCACGGCTGCAAGCAGACACGGTGTTATAAACCAGTCGACATAGCGTGCAACAGTTTACTTGGAACGATCGACATCGCGAGATGCCGGAGGCATTAAACGAAACCAAACGAATGAGATTTTCATATACCACTGTTATCATGCTTCCAGTGTGTTTTTGTACGAGACATTGGTGGTGCGAACTGTTTCGTTTACTGTTGCTTTTTATGGTGTCATATACACTGGTATGGCTTCTGTAAGTAAATTTACTATTCTTGTCTATAGACGATATGATTCATGTTTAATGTATATTTCAACGTTATCACCATAGCAACATCACAGATATCTCTCGTTGCCAAGATACAGTTTCAGTGTAGATATGATTATCACAGATCTGCATGACATTCATTGTATGACCTTTATTAGCAGTCGTCTGGTCACATATATTCATATGCAGCCAGCCCACCTGTATGCGACGCCACGCGCCGTGATCGATGACAACACCGGCCAGGTAAAAATAACAAACGATATATTACGGGAACACGACCAGCGCGCTGCCTACGTGTGCGACAGTAATCTAACGCGCAAAAATCGAATATCTGCGACGCGTTACCTGACAGCTGCATCAGCGCTGCGAAGACGACTACCACCACCTTCAACCACATCATGGATGCCTGACCGGTCTTCTTCTTTCTGTTTATTCCCCGCGTCTTCCACCCTTCGAATGCTCCTCTCTGTTCAATAATCTGCAACAGACAGTAATAGTGTGCGCGAAAAGAGATATTTAACTGTCTTTGTGTTGTTCTCTGTAAGACAACTGCGACGAACACAATGTATATCAATATCATTTCTGGGGAACTTTCACCTGCTGTTGTGGGCATAAAATGTGTAATGTTTCTTTGTGACTATGTATTCAATTGCTGCTTTTTGTCACATGTGTCTCGTAAATAGGACATAATGCATATCTTTATTTGACTTAGATCGCTCTGTGTCGTGCGGCGGAACCGGATTTTATGCACTATTAAATATCTTCGATTCCTATTCATTTCTCAGTGGCCTCTATCCGCGTGCTATGCGTTCAATTCCATGTTGAATAAACTGTTATATTACTGCATTCTATCTTCGGCATTTCCCTCCCGTGCATATAACAACAACAAGGATTTTCGTTTTTATTAAATCTAACAACAATGAAATGTTGACGTAGAAACATCCGACGATGGAAAACACATCTTAAATAATTTAATACTAATTACGGCTGTGACTCCCATAGGTGAAATAGAACAACAGTTATCTCCCACTCAGGGTGGTGTACAACGTGATCCCGTCTACAAAATGATACCTATTATACGTTTGCCATGCAAAATAATGAAAACTTGAAACTTCATGTATAATCTGAAACGTATAACGAATATGCCGGCTATTGTAAAGGAACACGATTCAACACTAGGTGACAACGATTCAACACCAGGTGACAACGATTCAACACTAGATGACAACGATTCAACACTAGGTGACAACGATTCAACACTAGGTGACAATGCATCATACGAGGGGAACAGCTAATCTTCCTCTTCGATTCATTATCATACTGGACCTGTGGCGTATTTGGGGGGGGGGGCATTTGGGCATTTTGCTTCTCCGTTTTTTTTTCCAGAAACTCGGTGTGCGGCCAATGTGACAGATCGAACAACATGCCATGGCATGAAGACGTCAAATCACAATTACAAATTCATATGCGGACATTTTAACGTTTCCTACGATTCTAGAGAAAAGCGTATCCATGAAAACTCATTAAGCTTCTTGATATCCATTGTTATTGTTTGATTGACATACTGGGCAATTTTTCGTCAAAATTACATATAATTTTTTTTACAAGGATGGTTATCGCCAATATTGACAGTTTCTGCAAGATACTAATGCGCTTGTATCGAAACAGTCACCACTATGCTACATGTACACGTTTTCAAATCGTCTGCTCTTAATCGCTGTTAAAAGAACCGACATTATATATCCACAAACTTACCTCTTGAATGCATTTTTTCAATTAAATAAAATCACCGATGGCATAAACAAAGCTTAGGCATTACACATGTAGTAGATGGCATTTTTTTAAGCAAAAGTGTCATCGTGAACCATATGAAATGCACGTGCTGGCTTTAATACGTTTAGCACAACCTAATCTAGAAGTCTATTGTGGTTTACCAGCGGTTCATGAATCATGGTACAATTTTCCATAGCAGAGTTTACGTTAATTTACACGCTTATTTTAGGATTCAAATCATGGGCCGAGCCATATTGTTAGATAACCCTTCGTCAGAATTGTCAATCTATCAATATTCGCTCGACGAATGAAACTATATTTGTATACACCTATTCCTATACTTGCTAATGGAATATGGCCACGATGTATGCGCACAAACTGAACTTATGTGACATATTTTGGCATTTGTTTAATATGGAATTAATCATGGAATTATGTATCGAGATTTCAACAATGTTTAGCCTATGTGTGATCCATCCTTATCCGTTTTAGGTGATATGATACTACTTTTGAAATTTCACAATCAGTAGGTCATTTATTCCATTCATTTATTGTCCTCTGAGTAGTGATGAAGCTAGCAAGTTTGGTTAGTATTTGATCGAAAACCAGGTACACAAAACCAGTTAGGGAATGGCCAAGCACCAAATTCGAAATGATGCTGTTGTTGTTGTTTTTTATTGTTGTTTTATTATTATTATCATCATCATTATTATCATTATCATTATTAGCATCATCAACAACATCATTATCATTATTGTATCATGCAGACTTACTGAGGCAAGATGTTCTGTCGGAAGACATCACTTCACCGCTCCTACAGATCGAGCACTGCAAGTCGGGGTTCGAGCAAGTGTCGCAGTTGCTGATGCCCGTGCACGTACCTGGAATTTGATGGCAACGCCACATCACACGATTATCGGAAATGGACACGACAGTGAGGTAATGTTACTACAAGACCGAGCAGCTGAGATCGACATAGATCACGTTGTCGCCGGCATATATGCCACATTTGATTTAGTGAAATCGATAACACAAAGACCAGCTATAGTTACTAATGTCGTGCTTGAATCGCTAGGGAAGTTTCAGATCCATGTTCGTGTTACAAAACGTGTTACAAAAGGCTTTTAATGCAGTAAATATTAAATGTGTCTGGGTTTCTGCATATAATTTCAGATCCAATGTCGTGTTAAACGAAATGTATAACACAATGGTTACTTGTTTCGTTCTTGCATCCCTGCTTAAAACTTTTTCAGAACAATGTTTAATTAAAATGGCGACAAGGGACGGGCTATTGTACGAATAATGTGCAGGAACACTGTTTCTATTCTCTGTGGCCTGATACTGTTCAACTAAGCCTTTTAATGCAGTAGATATTAAAACGTGTCCGGATATCGCCTTTTCCTTCTACATGAAACTGGACGGTTAACAGATAGAGAGCGCCGAGATGTGTTTAATTCTGCCTGTTTGTCAGCCAGAACACAGCCGCTAGGAACTCACCCCTCTTAGCTCTCGCCAGTAGAAGGTCAATGTACGGCGCCGCTGTCACGGCTGCAAGCAGACACGGTGTTAGAAACCAGTCGACATAGCGTGCAACAGTTTACTTGGAACGATCGACATCGCGAGATGCCGGAGGCATTAAACGAAACCAAACGAATGAGATTTTCATATACCACTGTTATCATGCTTCCAGTGTGTTTTTGTACGAGACATTGGTGGTGCGAACTGTTTCGTTTACTGTTGCTTTTTATGGTGTCATATACACTGGTATGGCTTCTGTAAGTAAATTTACTATTCTTGTCTATAGACGATATGATTCATGTTTAATGTATATTTCAACGTTATCACCATAGCAACATCACAGATATCTCTCGTTGCCAAGATACAGTTTCAGTGTAGATATGATTATCACAGATCTGCATGACATTCATTGTATGACCTTTATTAGCAGTCGTCTGGTCACATATATTCATATGCAGCCAGCCCACCTGTATGCGACGCCACGCGCCGTGATCGATGACAACACCGGCCAGGTAAAAATAACAAACGATATATTACGGGAACACGACCAGCGCGCTGCCTACGTGTGCGACAGTAATCTAACGCGCAAAAATCGAATATCTGCGACGCGTTACCTGACAGCTGCATCAGCGCTGCGAAGACGACTACCACCACCTTCAACCACATCATGGATGCCTGACCGGTCTTCTTCTTTCTGTTTATTCCCCGCGTCTTCCACCCTTCGAATGCTCCTCTCTGTTCAATAATCTGCAACAGACAGTAATAGTGTGCGCGAAAAGAGATATTTAACTGTCTTTGTGTTGTTCTCTGTAAGACAACTGCGACGAACACAATGTATATCAATATCATTTCTGGGGAACTTTCACCTGCTGTTGTGGGCATAAAATGTGTAATGTTTCTTTGTGACTATGTATTCAATTGCTGCTTTTTGTCACATGTGTCTCGTAAATAGGACATAATGCATATCTTTATTTGACTTAGATCGCTCTGTGTCGTGCGGCGGAACCGGATTTTATGCACTATTAAATATCTTCGATTCCTATTCATTTCTCAGTGGCCTCTATCCGCGTGCTATGCGTTCAATTCCATGTTGAATAAACTGTTATATTACTGCATTCTATCTTCGGCATTTCCCTCCCGTGCATATAACAACAACAAGGATTTTCGTTTTTATTAAATCTAACAACAATGAAATGTTGACGTAGAAACATCCGACGATGGAAAACACATCTTAAATAATTTAATACTAATTACGGCTGTGACTCCCATAGGTGAAATAGAACAACAGTTATCTCCCACTCAGGGTGGTGTACAACGTGATCCCGTCTACAAAATGATACCTATTATACGTTTGCCATGCAAAATAATGAAAACTTGAAACTTCATGTATAATCTGAAACGTATAACGAATATGCCGGCTATTGTAAAGGAACACGATTCAACACTAGGTGACAACGATTCAACACCAGGTGACAACGATTCAACACTAGATGACAACGATTCAACACTAGGTGACAACGATTCAACACTAGGTGACAATGCATCATACGAGGGGAACAGCTAATCTTCCTCTTCGATTCATTATCATACTGGACCTGTGGCGTATTTGGGGGGGGGGGCATTTGGGCATTTTGCTTCTCCGTTTTTTTTTCGTTACGCCGCTACATGGTAGCATGGTAAATTATTGAGTGACTAAACTTGCCCCCCCCCCCATTGGCCTACCCCTTTGCGAGATCCTAGATACGTCACTGTATTGGAGATGTGTCGACTCCCAAGCATTGTTCGATCGAATCCTTAGAGTGGCCCCTATTGGCCCCACCACTGCCCCACCACGGCCCCACCACGGTCCCACCACGGCCCCACCTCGGCCCCACCACGGCCCCACCACGTCTTACGTGAAATTGTTTGGCACGCCGTCGGTCATGTTTAATCAGTTCATATCCTCTTGCGGTGAGCACGCACGACCTGGCTCTTTACTGCCAAACCCAAGTGCTCTGGTTGCTTTGGGCAGTGTGAAACATTAATGATGAACTGGGCATCCTCATTGTGAAATAATGTGCTGCCAAGCACGAAACTTGCCTTTGTTTTGCGACACGCGTTGAACGCGTCAGACTTGGAGATTAAATTAATCACTATCAACGATCGCCAGCATCGGGCGTAAAATCTTTCGTGACAATGGTGAATTTCATAGCACATGTATACCTTAGACATGATGATGAAAATATAGTTGGACGTTAGCCAGCTGGATATGTCAAACATCGTTCGCTGTAGGGAAATTGGTAATAATAATCGTAAAACTGGTGTTTGACTTGTGTGTTGTCAGATCAGCTTGGTCTCATGATCGTACGGGCGGCGTGACGTATGTGTTAGATTCGTCATCTGTCCATAAAACACGAGTCTGGGTCAGGTGTTATCGGGTTAATTTGTTCTTCTGACCGTAAAACTGTCACATCAGTCTTTCCTTGTCAAGTTGGCTTCGTCGTACGATGGACGGTTCAGTTGTGAGTTGTCTTATTAGTTCCATCATCCGTCGGGGCCGTGCAAGACTGTCCTCGTCATATAGGCTTGAATGTCGACGCATATGAAGTATCACGTTCAACTGTTATGGACGACGCTATCGATTTTACAAGCTGAGACTGCATGTATTGTATATTATTTTAAGCGAACAAACTCTCCAATGTTGATTAATACTGTGGTGTATTAGTGCTAGTGGAGCACCACGCAATATATTAAGTAGGGGTCATGGTTATGGGATTATGGGATTAAGTAGGGGTCATGGTTATGGGATTATGCACCTAAAAGACATAATAAAAAATAACCATGTGCAACTAAAATCAGGAATATCACTCCAGTGGTTTACTCAGTACGTGCTATGAAGTTGGAGATTCCGATAATTTCTCCGGTTGACCGAGGGCTGACATGTTAACCAGCTCGACCAATAAGTACGTGCGCAGTTCTACGACATCGGGGTAACCTAGACTACTTACACAGAACCAACGCAAACTCTCAAATGAACGTTCTGTTTTGACATTAAGAGGACTCGTTTATTAAACAAATGCCAAAATATGTCACATAAGTTCAGTTTGTGCGCATACATCGTGGCCATATTCCATTAGCAAGTATAGGAATAGGTGTATACAAATATAGTTTCATTCGTCGAGCGAATATTGATAGATTGACAATTCTGACGAAGGGTTATCTAACAATATGGCTCGGCCCATGATTTGAATCCTAAAATAAGCGTGTAAATTAACGTAAACTCTGCTATGGAAAATTGTACCATGATTCATGAACCGCTGGTAAACCACAATAGACTTCTAGATTAGGTTGTGCTAAACGTATTAAAGCCAGCACGTGCATTTCATATGGTTCACGATGACACTTTTGCTTAAAAAAATGCCATCTACTACATGTGTAATGCCTAAGCTTTGTTTATGCCATCGGTGATTTTATTTAATTGAAAAAATGCATTCAAGAGGTAAGTTTGTGGATATATAATGTCGGTTCTTTTAACAGCGATTAAGAGCAGACGATTTGAAAACGTGTACATGTAGCATAGTGGTGACTGTTTCGATACAAGCGCATTAGTATCTTGCAGAAACTGTCAATATTGGCGATAACCATCCTTGTAAAAAAAATTATATGTAATTTTGACGAAAAATTGCCCAGTATGTCAATCAAACAATAACAATGGATATCAAGAAGCTTAATGAGTTTTCATGGATACGCTTTTCTCTAGAATCGTAGGAAACGTTAAAATGTCCGCATATGAATTTGTAATTGTGATTTGACGTCTTCATGCCATGGCATGTTGTTCGATCTGTCACATTGGCCGCACACCGAGTTTCTGGAATCACGACGCACAACGTTGGTTCATCAATGATTGATTTTCTGCGCGTGTCCGGGTGCTGTTAAAAAGTTCCGCGGAACAAAACGGACGCGACGACTTGCAAATATCAATACCTCGGCGGCTTGTCGAGATATGCCCGCGCATTGAGGAGAGGCAATGCCACGTATTTGATGTATGTGCTCGATAACGACAAAAAGCCAGAAAGTCGATTTCTTCTACGCGATTCGCGTAGCCATCATCGGCATTACTTCTTCTGTAATCGAGACGCATGCGGTTTGCATGCTGTTGTCAAACCACGCATGGGGACCTCACCCAGTTGCTTAGCGACGGTTCCATTTCTTCAATTAACACAATTCTGTTGGTGGTGGGTACCCGCTCATGTCGATCAACATTTGTCACGAAATGACAGCCACCGGGATTTTGGGCAACCAATAGTATCGATCACGTGTGCGGTTGGCCAAGTGCGAATGTCAGTTTCTGAAAAGCAGCAACGGAAGGGGAAACCGAGAACGTTTCACGTCAGTGTTAATCAGTTGAATCAATAATAATTTTGCCAATAAATTACCAGTGCGTTTAATTATGAAAGGCGATGGGATAATTGCGTGCAATGGGTGCACGCATGGTTGGCAGTTAATTAATTGCATAGGTCACGAAAGTTTCCGATATTGTAATTTTGCACGCGAAACTGTGTTCGCTCGGGGGCATTTGTTCGCCTGAGGACGATCACGTTGTCTCGTAACGATAGACAAAGAAAATAAACATTATACTGACTTGTACAAGACTATTCAATTGTGTTCTACGTTAGTTTATAACAGCATAAACAAGGCATTCATAACGGGATAAATGGTACACTTTCCTACGATGAGGAAACATTTCCACGACAAAGTTGACTTCCTGTATTTAACAGTTTTGCTGCGTGGCGTCTCTGTATTTCTTATTCATTTTCATTTACTTATTATTGTTATGTTATACCCTGTTTGTTACTGGCCGATGATCGCACATTATTTCGTGTGCAATGGCAGTAAACAGAAGCGCACACATCGTGTGTCCATTGTATATTAATACCGTCAACGTGAGTCATTTCCCTGCCAAGCAAATCGATTGTCTCGTTACGCCTGTGTTCCAACGTTGCTGAGTAAATAATCAATAAAGAAATGCAGATTTCGAGGATATTATTCCCAGCGCGGTGATAGAACCGGAGGCTGCCAACGGGTAAACCGGCCAAGCAGGTGGTATCGTAGGCAACGGGTAAATGTTTACCTGGCAGAGAACCAAAGCGTTCTTTCGCCAGGCAGACTGAAGGCGCTGTCACGACCCGTACTATATGAACCTACCGAAACGTGAGCATTTCGCCAGCCCGATGATTGGCTTCATGGAGGAGGGGGTTAACAAATGGGTCCAATTATGTAATTATTGTAATTGATTACATGGCAATGTTTGTAATGTTTGTAATTGCAATTCCTTCTTTGTCGTAATTGTAACTGATTTAGTTCGTGTAATTACAACAATTGCATCAATTACGATTAATTACAGTATTTATTTCATATAAGAGACGTTACCAGGCATAAGGTATCAAAGTACTATCGCACACATTTTATTAGTCGTATACAAAATATATCAATTCGCCAACACCACGCCATGCAATTAACAAATACTCAATAAACGTTTTGAATAAACAATTATTGGTCACGTATACCGCTTATGTATTTGTAATCGCAATTCAAACGGTGTAATAGTAGTATTGATTGAACACTTTGCAAGTGTAAATGAAACTAAAAAAGTACTTATAGCTGTAATGGATTTGATTTGCGTAATTGGAACGAGCCATGTTGGTTCCTGGCGTCGTGCATCAAAATATGAATACTTAAACTCATACTTAAACTAAAACGTGAATATATGATGATCATAGCAGACAAATAGTTAATTATGTCGTAGGCCTACGTGTTATTATTATTGTTAGTAGTGGCATTAGTATTATGTTATTTCTTGCTGAATGCCTCGTTTCTATGAACATGCACGCAAGCGACCACGATCATTTATGGGCAACTCTCACTCGTCAGTCAGTTCATGTTGAGGTTTCCCCGCCTGATCACTTGCTCATTTCTTTATCTAAAATAGCATTATTACATACCTTCGGCTTTGTCTCGACAAGTTCTTTCAGGTAATATATACATTTCCTATAGTCGTATGCCAATGAAGGGTCCATTTCCTATAGTCGTATGCCAATGAAGGGTCCATTTCCTATAGTCGTATGCCAATGAAGGGTCCATTTCCTATAGTCGTATGCCAATGAAGGGTCCATTTCCTATAGTCGTATGCCAATGAAGGGTCCATTTCCTATAGTCGTATGCCAATGAAGGGTCCATTTCCTATAGTCGTATGCCAATGAAGGGTCCATTTCCTATAGTCGTATGCCAATGAAGGGTCCATTTCCTATAGTCGTATGCCAATGAAGGGTCCATTTCCTATAGTCGTATGCCAATGAAGGGTCCATTTCCTATAGTCGTATGCCAATGAAGGGTCCATTTCCTATAGTCGTATGCCAATGAAGGGTCCATTTCCTATAGTCGTATGCCAATGAAGGGTCCATTTCCTATAGTCGTATGCCAATGAAGGGTCCACTTCTCTTTAATGTGTGAAACAACCAAAATAAGCTTTCCCAAAAATATTTTTCATTTTAGAAAGCTATTATTTTTCATTCGCTAATGATAATTCAACATTTGATGTGTATTATGTTAAAGTCAACTTTCCAATGTGTGTCACAAACAATGACACAGGCCCCAACCAAAACTTATTTTGTTTGCTAATTAACCCATTTTATTGTTACGCCCGATACCAAGCTCCCGCACCAATATTTCAATACTACAAATTAATGATTTTCCAAAATTAACTTTGTTTAGAAAGCAGAGTATAATCAAATTTATGACGAATGTATTATTTCATAGTAGTTATTTGAATAAGTGCCTTTCCTTTTGATATTTGTGCTGTCCAACAAATTGTCTAAAACTCTAATTGGTTACGCCCGGTACCAACTTTGTTAGTTGAGATAAAATTAATTAAAGTAATTACTTCAAAATGTATTAATACGGAAATAACAATAATTGTTGTATATATATATGATAGCTTTCTCATGAGATGCTACAAATAATACAGATTATGTTAGCGACCCAGGAAGTACACGCTGAATATGTATTTTATCGGATTAAAGTTTAACAGAGATTGGAGAACATAAAAAAATTATGAAATGAAATGAAAATATAAGGAAATGTTTTCTAAGGAATATATTCCACGGAAAAGTGTTTGACACAACGAACAAACTCACAAAGAATCAATACGCCGTGATACAAGAGATCAGTGGCAACCTTAATGAGGACATATGTACTGTGCAAACGAACTGTGTACAAAGAAATTGTGTGAAGCAACATTAAAGAAATCCAGTCTGCCTAGATGTCAACAAAAACACCACTTTTACACTGCATCCACACGTAGAACACTACACGATGAATGTTTAGAATAAAAATCCTTTAACTGCTTATCGGTATCTTGGAATGACGTTCTCGTTGCAAAGGGCCAAATGGACGCGTGGTCATAGCACCGAGTAGACAACTCCAGGAATGTGCGCAATGTGATGGTGAAAGGGCCCTCCCACTATACAAGGGATAGTTCCTGTTATAAATGCTGTTGCCGTGATGCTAACATCAATACATTTCTAGGAAATTATAATAAATGGGTGAAGATGACAACAAAATGTTAAACATATTGGAACTTGCAACCCCAGACATGCACTTGTGGACGTAGTCGAGGACGTGGGTGTGGACGTGGTCGACGACGTGGGTGTGGGCGCAAAGAAACTAATCACACGTAGTCAAAATGTGTAACATAGCGTGTAGTACAAATATATATTGCTGTCCTGCACAGTGTGACATATATAGAATACATATATACTTTGTTTTAAAGATAGTTGCTACGCCCGGTACCAAACTACGATGTTTATTGTTCACTATCTTTGGATTATATTATCTATAAAACATCCCTTAGAAGTGCTCTATGGGAAAAGGTTATTTTAAAATTGTGTTCTAATCTAATTACCAGTTTGTATATACAACGGTACTGTGCATGCATGAGCAGTTTCAACTCACATTCAGGGAACAAAGTCTCATTTTATAAATCGATAGATGTTCCCCACACTGTTTTTGGTATAACACGAAGAAGAACATAATAACTGTCTAGTGCCACTATTAAAATTCAATTCCAGCATTTATTTATATTTCTTTAGGGTGTTAAAACGAAGTCGGCCCCTTGGTACCTGGTGTAACAGTAGAGGGTAACATTCCTGACATGCGCCGCCTGCCACTTAGTGAGTTTTCGGACTTAAGCAAAGAAACCTCAGAATTTAAATGCTTAGGCTATGTATGTTATCGGATTAAAGTTTAGCAGAGATTGAAGAACATGAAAAATGGCCTTCCCCAAGCCAACTGTCAGACAAATTTGGAGAATGGCCCTTATATGGCAATGTCTTTTACCCACGTCTAGCGATACTATATAACGGTAAGACGAAGCAGCGGATTTGTATAAACTAATATGGCGGCGACTGTGATAGCGTCATCAGGTGTGTTGTCGAGAGTTAGTCCAACGTTCTCTGTCCAGGAATCAGGTCCCTCTAAAGTTCCGAACAGCTTGCGGTGTTATTGTTTTGTTTCGTGCACTTTAAAATGTCTGACTCTCTCATGTCTACGCTGCATGCATTTAATTCGACAGGCAGTGAAGTCGATCACGTGACCGCATGGTCAACAAGATGACACCCGAGGAGCCACTGGCGTTGTTAACGCGATAACGTTAATACGCGATAACGAGATAACGCGATAACGCGATAAGGTTAATACGCCATTATTAATATGTACGTTATAAAGGGACTGCATGACGATCTTGATTTTCAATGGTGTACTTATCGACTGTTTTAAGGGACTTTGCGACACTGAATATAATTTATTAGTATTTATAACATCTATGTAGGTTAAATAATAAAAACCATTCAAAAACGTCCACTATGTTTACAAACATTTATCTCCAATAATTATGGTTAAAGTTCTGTGTTTTTCTAACAAATCCATGGTGGCGTATTGATACTTATTTTCTACAAAGTTGTGAATTTCCAAGATATATGATTGTATTACAGCGCCGCGCCGTAAACGGTTACGCGATTTAAAAAATAGTATCCTGGTAGTGCTATAGTACTTCACCAAGCGGCGCTGCAACGGTGGTCGTATTTTTCATGCAACCGGCATTAAAAAAAAATAGTACCCGAACACTGACCCTTTAATGTGCTTTGTGCAAATGTGTAATTATTGATAATTGTGAACGGCCTAGGTTAGCCAATGACAATCGTTGTACATTCTCTTTGAAGGAACTATACGGTTAGAATCATTCGTAGTTTAACAATATTGCACATCACTGAGTAAACTCAATTTACCGAATAAATATCCTCAAAACGTGCAGAATGCAAGGCGTGATATAAATTAAAATTAGATAAACTAAAACTTATTTTCCATTAGAATTACAGCTGCCTTGGTTAAAATTCAAATTGATGAAAATGGAAATGCGAAAGAAATGTGTTCGGTGTATTTTTGTATTCTGACCGCAAAGGCATATAATCATATTTCACTACGCAGAATAGTTATACGCGAAAGTATCGAATTGTAAAATGCATTTCACCGTGCTGCGTGTTCCCTTGTTACTTATACTCCAAATGGTCGTGTGAGTGGGTGGATGGGTGTATGGGTGGATGGGTTAGATGAGTGGGTGGATTACGATACATTTTTGGACTAGATATTAGACTAGACGCGGCCCAACCAGTTGGGCCGCGGAGTTCCAACCTCAAAATATTGACTGTCGCATCTCAATTAGGTATAACAGGCGATGTCAATCGCAATGTTCATTAATTAATCATGTTTATTTCCAGACCATGCCGTCTGGCTATCAAGCCTGGTATCGGTCTGACATAAACTGACTGAACCGTTATTGTTTGTATTTATGTAACATACGCCAATATTTAATTACAACTTACAGTTTTGAAATAGTTCGCAACAATAAGAACCACCAATGTGTTTAACAGCGTAAATAAAAAAGAGACTTAAAAAAAGATACTTAAAAAGAGACTTACCTCACGCGTTAAAACAAGCAGCGTTTTACAATTTGATGCGTTGCTCTTCACGTTCATATACTAAGACTAATAGATAAACTTATGGGCTGGCCAGGAATTGACGACGTTGTTCCCGGCTCTTCGTTGGCAGCTCGATGCAAACACGTTTATATGCAGACTCCAGTTCGTCGCTATGGAAGCAGGCAGGTGAGATCGGAACGAACCATCGCGAGGGGTGACAGGTTGGTATGCAGGTGCCATCGACGCAGCGCCGCTGCAGGAAATCACCGCTCAAATGATCTTTTACGTGTGGCTGCACAAGCGCACTGCATAGTGTTTTGCTATGTGTAATGGCAACGAGTGCATAGAATGCATGCAGTGAATGATAAACATAAATTGTTTAGGTTCATCTAAAAACTGGAGCAGTCAAGGTAAAATAATATATGTAATATATAATATCAGAGGAACTGTTAAAAGAACATGGCCAGAAAATGTGTCAACACTTGTAAAATAATATAAGTAAAATAATGTATAAATAAAAGCCGTTCATTAGCCTTCCTGGTCAGAAAAACTCGGCAAAATACCGTTCATTACGATAGACAGCCAATTATATCAATTAGTGTTTGTAGTTGTTGAGAAGTTCATTTGCTGTATGATACCGAACTGTATAGATGACAACACACCTATTACGTTTAACCCAGTTGAACATATTGCTTAGCGGTTTGTGTTGTATTCCTCGCTACACCATTGAACAATTCCATTTTCCGCATTTAGTACTTTTGCTCAGCATGCAGCATAGCTACAGTCCCTCGAGCCACGGCCCCGTCAACACCAAGTCCCGTGGAGTTGTACACATCTGCCGGTGTTTATCCAGCAAAAAAAGATCGATCGAATTTGCCCAATATCTAGACTAAATTCCCATAAGTCGCTGCATATACACATACCGAGTTTATTGCTAGCTTCTTGTACGTTTGGTGTCTTGCACAGTGCGCTGTTTCGGTGACATGTGCGTTGTAATAATCCAGTCGATTTGCAGTAGGACTCACGCATACGGTGAGTTGTAATCTTTAAATCTACACTCGCTGACGTTTATATCAATTTGTAGTAAGTTTGCAGTTAGATGTTAATTCAAAACGGCTTCGATCTGCAGTGGGAGTAATTAGCTACATATCATTGTTGTTTTCCCCATTGAAAGCAATGCAAAAAAAGTCAAGCAATTAATACTACGTAAATAAAATTATTATGTAATATTAAAAGTATGCATTGGCTTCCTGTCCGATATCTATCAGGCACTTTCATCTTCCCGGTTTTGAAACAAACATTGTAATTATGGATCACTCGGTTGCAGCACCAACTCTTGAGAACTCACTCCTGTTAGCGTTACATCAGCATGGAATATAATACAATTTTTTCGCCATCACCTGAAGGCCTGTCTCTGTAACCTTAGCTCTTCGGCGTATTCATCTATATGTTAACAACTTTAATATCGTGTACTGATTTGAGACTGCTTAACCATTTGTTGCAATAGACGTCGTCGCATTGTATTGTATAATGTAGTTGCACGGGGTGCGGGCTGCTTAGAAACCATAAGCATTAGTCCTAGGCGCATCACGGGTTGGGTGGATCCTTTGGACCGTTGGCAGTACGCGCAGTAGCAGCGCGGAGTGATCTAGCAACCTTGGACATGTTGCCACTGGGCTCAATAGAGGCTGATCTAGGATACGTGGAAGTGTTGGTACTAGGCGCAATAAGGACGGCGACCGACCAAGTATCCATACAAGTGCTGGTACTAACAGGAACGGTATAAACGTTGTTCCTATGCACAACAAGGGTGGGATACGGGGAATATTTTGTTATTATAAGATATGTGTTATTATAACTTAATACGGGAGGAGAAATGTTCAGTAAGAGATGCCAGTGCCACGTCTCCAGAGAGTACGATTTGTGCATAGATATGTGTTCTCGCAACAAAATATGATAGTTTGTCCACGTACGTTGGGGATTTTTTTCAGGTCCTACTGGCAGCAAGAAATTTAAATATATTGTCGGTCCACGCTTTGTAACACGATTGACCAAGATTGCCACACAAGGCGATAAGCTTCAGTCTCCACACGGCAAGTGGACAAAGGAGCCATTGGTTTATCGAAAGTCCAACAATGTTTCATTTGTGTGTCGCCCGGCCTTATTAGATATATGTCAGTGTTACGTTTAAATATATTCACACGGTTACCATTAACACAATCAGTAGATAAATGTGTCCCGTTCATTTATTTTCCTCCGGGGAAACGAGTACATTCGCCTATTCAATCTGCACTGTTCTTTTAATGAATTGATTACTTGCGCCTGCATAAATTTACATCGTATTTGTTGTAGTGTTAATGCATTTTTCTGAAGAGCAGATCCCGTGAGACCGCAAACATCACGAACACCGCATTGTGTTTACAAAGGTTTCCCTGTAAATACCACCTGTCATACGTGTTCGACGAACTCACTGTCCAGATGGTGACAAAATGGCAATCCTTTGTTGTGGTTCATTCACTGTGTTAATTTGCGCTATGCGGAATGTTTTATTAATTAAGCAATTCGCTGCGTCATGCGTTCGGCCTAGAAAATGTGCTAGATCATGTGATCACATTTAGCTTCTTTCACCTTTTAAAACAAATATTAGTTTGTCTTTGTCATTCATTTATTGGATCATTTTTCAATAAAACTGTAGTTGTGTTTTTCATATGCATAATTTAGCTCGGCGGTGAAACAGCTAGGCCGCAGGAAAAGACGCAGACCGCAACTAAGATGGGAAGATTGTGTAAAGAGGGATGTGAGAAAGGCGAAGGAGGAAGACAAGGGGAGGGAGAAGGCTGCCGATATGGAGATGTGGAAAGGGATAACAGCCGGGCCTGTGCAGCAGTACAACAACTAGCTGTTCTGTCGACGTCGCTACTGCGACTGGTCACAAACAAATATTGTTATTAGTTAGTTTTGGGATCTGAAATAACCACAGACCTCTCTTGTGTGGACATTCGATGCGTTCAAATTGTTACATCCGACCAATTAGAAATTGGTCAGGGCTCAGTCTTTCGAGAGATCGTGACGATTGTCAAGTAAACAAGTTGGTGGCGTGTCGACGTGAGTAGTTAGCAGAGGTTTCTGAGACCCCTTATCTAGGGCATCAAAAGATCAAAGTAAAAGGCCTCTAATATCGCCCACCGCTAATGAGTGCGCGCAGCCAATCAGAAAGCAGCACTAGACCTTTGAGCGCCCCCTGGCGGCGGCGGCGGCGGCTGAGCGTGGCGCGCATGCGCGTGCCGCGCCCCTAGCGACCGGAGGAGGAACGAACAGTGACCGGTGGTCATCTATGATGGACATAGGAACAAAGAAAATACACGTAATATCACCCACCCACCACCACCACCCACCCACCCACCCACCCACCCACCCACGACAACACGTGACCGTGACCTCGACGGAGTGACCAGTCCGAGTGGTTAGCTAATGACAACTGGACGTCCGAACGACTGGAGTTAACTGTAAGCCGAAGCGTTTATCCAGCTGTGAGCCATAGCGCGAGATCAAAGGACGCTAATCTGTACAATGTAGCAAGTGAGCTGAGTTAATAAGCGATAAACAGCAACTAAGTTGCAGTGACGACATTGATGTGGGACCGCTGTATGTTATAGCCTGTTATATGTAGTGGACATAATACGTGATAAAATTAAAACCGATAAAGATAAGACGAATGTGTAAAAGTGAATAAATAGTCGACATGCATGGCTACAATATAACCGCTGGACGAGGGAAATCGGACCGTTCGTTAAATAAAATGTAGCAGGACGAAAATGGACATAAAATATAATATAATATAATATAATGTGCCAACACGCAGTTGGAACAAGAACGCAATACAAGACGTGAATATGAGGTGATGCAAATTTAATAAAACGAAAAAGAACAAGTACAAATATAAAAGCTAGTAGTAGTAGTAGTAGTAGTAGTAGTAGTAGTAGTAGTTATAATAAAGTCAAGGGCATTGTTGAACAGTGTTAAATGCCGACAGCAACGACCTCCGGACGGCTCGAGCGGTCAATTTGCGAGCCAACGCAATTCGTAGCGATACAGAGCGACGACGCCGGAAGAGTGAAGGGAGATGGACGGGGCCGAGGTGAACGTGACTGAAAACGGATGTGGTCGATGGGGCGTGGATGAGCATCAACTCGTGCATCACCCGCTCCCATTTGGTCATATGAGCCCGGAAGGCCATCACCTCGACCTCGTGGGCTTCGGTGGCGGCGTCTATGGCGGCTATGTCGTCGTCCCACTCTCCGGCGTCGTCGAAGTCCTCGTCGGCAGCGTGAGCGTCGGTGACGGCTGCGTCGATGGCGATCAAGTCGTCATCCCAGGACTCTGGGGAGGCGGTCGAGGTGCGATATCCATCGCCGTACATAAACGCAATGTCACTCATTACGTGGCGCCAACGACTGGCATGAAGACCGAAGGCCGACAGGAGACCGGCATCGTAGAGCGCCTCTCGGAACAGGACGGTCGCCTGGCAGCTTCGGCGTAGGGGGGCGTCCTCCATCAATTCGATGAGGACGCAGGCCCAGTTGAAACATGGAACGCTGTAATAAGTAAAGGACACAATAAGAGTCACAATATGCAAAGGCATAATTTAAAACAGGTATGAGCTATGGAGAGCTATGAAAGTAACAAAATAGAAATAAATAAATAAATAAATAAAAGAAATACTCACACAATAGCCTGTAATAGAGGTACCGCCTGCAGGAGTTCGGCGACGACGACGAACTCCATGCAATCGCGCAAGCCGAACACAGACATTATGCGTGTGTGTGCTAATAACGATGTCGACGGCAATGGTGGTTGGTATGACGACACGACGAACCCAGACGTCTTATATAGAGCATGCTAGAACCTGCGTCAGCCTAGGAACAATACCACACTAATGAGAAAACAGATAAGAGGCCGGCAGAAAAGAGATAAGCGGCCGGCAACTGTCAGCTTACCAACACCTGGCATCCATCACGCAAGGAAAAAGCAGGGGGTTACGTACTCTACAGTGCTAGAACACCGCGTAGTTAAGACAGTAACTGTACATGTTAACGTCATAAAGTCATCATGAACCAACCTATAAGGTTTAAAGGAGGTAAACAGTTCCTGTCCAATTTCTACGCCTGCAGGATACACGCCTGTAATAGAGAATTCACCAGTGTCGAAAGCGCGTATCAATGGCGGAAGTGCATGCATCATGACGACATGCAGACGGCGCAAAGGATGCTGGCCACGCGCACGGGTCTACAGGCGAAACAGCTCAGCAAGTGCATACGAGAAAAGGAAATGTTACGCGCAGAATGGAAGAGACAACGATATGGAATAATGTATGGATTAGTGACCGTTAAATATCGCGATCCAACCCTACGTAAACGACTGTTGGACACTGGGCATTCCCAGTTGCAGGAATGGGTCAAGAGTCGGGAAGGATACTGGGGTGCACTGACATACAGTGGTCAAGCCGGTCAGAACATGCTAGGACATATAACCATGCTAGTACGCGAGGCCATACGATTACATCAGACTCCAGAGTACAGTCAGATGGCAGACATCCAGCGGCCGCATCACGCGATCGACCAAGGGTCGGACGCAGATACCAGACATGCAGCATCAGCATCGGCGTCACGCGCTCGACCAAGGGGCGACGATAAGAAAGCGCGCCACAGTCGGGGAGAGGACTATATAAGCCCGACTCGGAGTGATCGAGGCATACAACCGCTCTCCGCTTCACAGACGACTTCAAAACCCTTCACGATCAGCACCAGCAGAGACATAGAAATGGCCGCCACCACCGTCACCAAGACAACCAGCGACCAGGACGCCGAGATGATGACCACTCTGAGCCAACTCGAGAAGCAGGTAGGTAACGGTACCTATATAATAAGACGACCGTTAACCATAGTACAAGTCGCCGTTCAAGAGAAATATATCGTTTATCCATCATGTCAGCAGTGCAACAAACGGGTCATTCCCGAAAACAACGGGTATGTGTGTCCCATTCATCGATGGCAGCGGGGTGTAGTGTATCGGTTCGCCATGCGTGTCCTCCTACAAGACGCCATCGGCAGCGAAGTGTGGGGAACCATATTTAACGACAAGGCTGTCCAGTTGCTAGGATACACGGGGAACGATTACATAAACATGACGTCAGATGCCGAGCGGTATGCAGCACTGGACATGCTGCGGGGGGCCCGAGTCATGGTGACCATTCGTAAACGTATGGCAGGACCGTACGTAAATTACACGGTGGCCAACATGGAAGTAGTCACAGTGTGAACCATTCCGTTGACAGACTGGCTCGATCGTCGCTGCGGCAGCCACTGCAGTGGCAACCGGAAGCGGCGATGACATCATCGACGGAGATGGACGCGCTAAGGTAATGCAATGGTTACAGTCTAACAGCATTATAGCATTAGCAGTAGCGCTGATATGGAGGCTACTGTTAGCGGTCTAGATAGGTTACGTGATAGATCCGAAGCCATGACCAATGAAAACATATTCTATAAGGCGCTAGAGGCCGCCAGTGTGCGATATGCCAGTGACGAGGTTGAACGCATAATGAATCTAAACGATGATAAGGATCGTTACGTGCCATCGACCAGCATGGTCATGCACGTCTTGCGGTGGCTATCTATAGATGTCATCGCAACGTGCGGGACCATGAAATGGCGTAACCGAGTGACCGAATTGGTCAGAAAGAGTATGTACGAAACATACGACAATAACGATATGCAGGGCGACGCGGAATAATATAACCCACGTAATGTAACCTATGCGTTGTGTTCAATAGATGGGACTGGAGCAACTCCAGAACGCGTATAAACGCGACCTGGCGGCACTGTACGACGACAGCGAGGATGGGGTGTCACGAGCGGCGAAGAGGCTGAAGACATCCTCTATGACAACCTCGTTCTACCCACCATCACCCCTGACCAATCCCGAATCGTGTCCGGACAACCAAGAGGGGTTGCTACCACCGTGGAGCGTCGAATCGGATTCTGATGAGTCCGAGAAAGACGCGTGGAGTATAAACACCCCTCCCCATTACTACAGTGAGGATGAGGATGCGATTGCGTCATCCCCCGAGCCTGCGAAAGTCGACGATGCGGACTTCCAATTTAGTCCAGCGTCGCCACCACACGTCCAGCGCAAGCAGGACGACGACGACGACGACGACGACGACGACGATGACGCATCCCTGACGACCCTGTATGTCTTCCCGGATAAAACCGTCGTATTGACCCGCGACGGTGAACAGGTGGACATCCCCGATCAACATACCATCACCCACACAGAGCCGGAGCCGGAGCCGCAGCCGTCGACGTCGACGGCGCATGCCCACGAAGAGGACGACGCCACCGACGAAGAAGAAGACGCGGACAAGACGGGCAAGGTGTGTTTCCACAAAATGCAACTGCACCTCGCACGTCTTATAACTAAACTGTGGCGGAGAACCGCCCCTGCCACGGTGGAAGAGGTGACGGTCGACGTGTGTCGGTCCCTCGCCAGCACGGTACTCTCCGCCGAATATCAGGAGCACACAATGCAATACGTGCGATGTGCCATCCGTCAACCGCGGGCAATAACGCGACCGCTTAGGTAGAAGGTGTTGTTGTTGTTGTTGGTGTTTAAATAGGTGGTAATTAGTAGTAAACGTAATAATTGTATTATTAGTAATAGTAACATTGGTGTTATGTAGAGTGAAGAGTATGATGACGAGGCACCCGTCCTCCCAGCCAGCATTCGGGAGCGATCTCGAGTATTGGTCTCCGCATATATGACGTCGTCAACAGAGTATTATTATTAGTAGTAGCAGTAGTAAACATAACCTAGTTAGAAGTAGTTGGTGTATGACGTAATATGGAGTGATATATTGGTATCCTTTAATTTGTTCTGTAGGATGACGTACCTGTGTCACCGATCGAACTGCGTAGACGGGCATGCCGACAATTAGTGGTGATGATACTTGAATACATTATATCAACATATGATGAACAGTAGATTTATGAATTAATGAGCGACATTGCTGACCACATTATTGAAATTAGTAAAGATAATAGAAAACATCATATCAGTATACGAATACAGTAGACGCATTTCTTGTTATGTAGGAGGAGAGGGAGGAAGAGGTGGAGGAAGCACCCGTGCTAGCAAGGGATGAGAGAAGACGCACAATACATATTTTAATACAGGGAATTGTTGATTTCATGCTTGACACCTCCGCATTTCAATAAGCACCGTTTGCAACGGGATAATAGTAGGTAGTGTCTCTCTCTCGCTCTCTCTCTCGCCTGTATTGTATGTATGTATTCGCGCACATATTGTATTTGCAAGACATATAGTAATACATATATATATAAATATACATACCAACCTATATATATTACATCATTGTACGGAACCTCTGTCGCGGTGTAAAAACCCACAAGTTAATAATCATTGTACTAGCCACTGGCGTGTCGATAAACGACCGTAAGCTAGGGGTCACTGGCGAGGATGGAACATTCCCACAAACCCACAAGTAATCAACATCATCATCATCATAGTAATTATATAGGTCTAACCGTGTATATGTATATGTATATTATGTATATCGCTATGTCTTTATATACGCAATAAAACGTCTTACAATGAACGAAACGTGTTGTTAGTGGTGTTGTCATGAGTTGAAATATAACCCGTAGCCATGGATAGTGGGACACACACACACACACACAGTTGCCAATACCACCATAGGTGATACACCCTTCACCAATAACCTCCACCATCACCACCACCACCACCACCACCACCACACGTACTATATAACTGTACTAACAACTGCACTCTCTCAGTTGTAGACACGTAGAGCAGAGCAGAGCAACATGAAAAGACACCAATGTCGTCACTGCGGACAGGTGCTCGACACCTATGCAGCACTCAAACGCCACCTAGCGAGTCATGCGACACCGGCAGTGATCGAACATACGTATTCGGTGGCGCCACCACTAGATGTGCCACGGGAGGTGCCACGGGAGGAGCCACCTAGCGAACAGGCAAAGCGAACTAAGTATTCCTGTAAATGTGATGCAACGTTCGACATATGGGACGATCTGCAAGACCATGTGAGGTCCGTATGTCGTCTTAGCAGTAACCGTTGCCGTAGCAGTAGCAGTAGCAGTAATAGAAAACAGACCACAGTGTACACATGTGCGAAATGTGGAAAGACGTACAATAGACGCAATCACCTGACCAGACACGTACGAAATGCGTGTACCGCCGACGCCGACGACACGACGCCACCATCACCTAAGACATCAATCAGGGAAGACACCACACCCAACCATCCACTCGTTACCGATGCCGACCCTATAGACCCACCTGCCCGACTCCCCTTCGCCGACAACCTGTCGCCGGAACTGTTAGATGTCGTACGAGCGCACTGGTCGACCATACGGACACGTGTAACGAGAGGTCCTCTCCAGTGCAGGTACGATTACAGAGTAACGACGCTGGACACGACCGTTCTAGAGCCGTCGTTGAGGAACGTGTTCCAGGAACAGACCAACGCGTTCAAGATTAACCTCAGTTACGGGTTCGTTCTGAGGAACAAGAACACGGGTCAATACAAGTACTACCATCCCTCGTGCAACTGCTGTGGACGCTACCTGGACGAGCCCAGTCTCGTCACCAACAGCAAGGACTTTGATAAGTTCCTCGAACGCATCCGCGAAACCGACATCTTGCAATGGGCCATCAATCAAAGACCGGATTCGGCGTGGGTGTGCGAACTCGTGACCAATGTCACATTTTTCGTCAATCGCATCATCGATCACCCGATAGGATGTGTAGGAATGACCGACCTTCCCATGTACATCAAGAAGAACAGAGCCGTCATCGCATTGGACACGGAGCCTCAGTATAGCAAAAGGTACAATGACAACCTGTGTCTCTTTCGATGTCTGGCCCTGCATCGCGGATGTGAACGGCGTCGATTGGAACCGGCTGTGGAGACGCTGTACGCGACGTACGCCCAAGACGGCGTACCCATGGCAGCATTTGCCGGGGTCACGATGGACGACCTCTATCGTGTCGAGACCACGTTCGAAACAAACGTGTGCGTGTACAGTCTCGTAAAACCGGATGGAGATGAGGCGGAGGAGGATGGTGGAAAGGCGACCGCAGAACTCGTTCGTCGCTCGGTATGTAAATACCCGGACACACTCTACCTCAATCTGCACGGGACGCATTTTTCCTACATCCAGGATAGACGCATGTACTGTCACTCGTACAGATGTCGGAAGTGCGGTGACTCGTTGTGGAAAGACGCATGGCATCTACGCAACCACGAGAGCACGTGTACGGGGGGTGTGCGCCGAGTCTATCCTGGTGGCGTGTACCATTCGACTCCATCGGTGTTCGAACGTCTGGCAGACGAGAACATCCGAGTGGCCGAAGCGTTGCAGTACTATCCGTACCGAGCCACCTTCGACTTCGAGTGTTGGTTCGACACCGAACACCTTCCGGCGGACAGTGCCCAGGTTCACTGGGTTGCGCGTCACGTCCCGTTGAGCGTCAGCGTGGCATCCAACGTACCCGGACACGAACAGGTGACATGCATCGTCACGGACGGAGACGTCAACAAGTTGGTGAGCACCATGATGACTGTCCTGCAAACGATGAGTGAGGCCGCGTACGACAAGATCAAAGGCTCGTACGATCATGTACTGGAACAACTCGCAGAAGAGCTGACGAAATGGGACGCACGGGAGGAGGCTGCACGGGACGCAGCTGCACGGGAGGCCGGCGAGAAGAAAGGGCGAGCGGCAACCAATCCGTACAAAACGCTGATGGGACAAATGTATGGATGGATGCGTCAGTTACCCGTCGTCGGGTTCAATTCGGGGAAGTATGATCTCAATGCCATCAAACAGTTCCTCATACCGTACTTCCTGACGACTTCAAAGACCGACGTGGAACAGGACGAGGCCGCGGACGAGAGGGAGCAGGAGGGCAACAGGAAAGTCGAGACCGACGGCATCGGGTCAATGTTCGTAATCAAACGCAACAACACTTTCATGTGTCTTTCGACGGATCAGCGTACGGATGCGAGGTGACGAAAGGTCATTTCCCGTACGAGTACATGGACAGACTGGAGAGACTCGACGACACCACACTTCCACCGAAAGAGGCCTTCTTCAGTCGACTGAAGAACGAAGGGATTTCAGACGAGGATTACGCCAGTTGTCAGGAGGCCTGGCGCGTCAATGGCATGACGACGTTGCGCGACTTTCTCGTCTGGTACAACAACAGGGACGTGGTTCCCTTTCTACAGGCCATCGACAGACAGTTCGCGTTCTATCGACAACGGGGAATAGACATGTTCAAGCAAGGTATCAGCGTACCCGGTCTGACCCTGCTGTACCTGTTCAACGACCTGCCAGAGAAGACCTACTTTACCATCTTCAACGAGAAGAACAAAGACCTGCACGACCTCGTCAAAGCGAACATTGTAGGCGGGCCTTCGATCATCTTTCATCGCTATCACGAGACAGGGGTCACCACGCTACGTCGGAACGAGTACGGAGAGGCGGCTCGTCCCTGTCGAGCGATCGTCGGATACGATGCGAACGCACTGTACCTGTGGTCGCTCATGCAGGACATGCCTATGGGATGGTACACGCGACGACGAGCGGAGAAGGACTTCCGCCCCGAATCGGCGCAGCTGTACGGACAGATGGCCGGAGAATGGTTGACGTGGGAATCCGAACGCACGGGACGGTCCATACGGCATCAGATCAACGGACGAGAGAAGCGCATAGGCAAACATCGGGTGGACGGATGGTGCAGCGAGACGAAGACGGCTTATCAGTTCCAAGGTTGCTTCTTTCACGGTTGCTCGTGCAACCGAGAGGAGGTGAACGCCGTCAACGGGAAACCCATGGCGCAACTGCTCGCCGAGACCCGAAAGACCACCGCCTATCTACGACACTTTGTCACGGTCGTCGAGTTGTGGGAATGCGAGTGGAAGGAGATGAGACGAACACCAGCCGTACGCAAGTGTGTGGATGCAGCATTTCCCCGACGTCGACACGTGCAATGGACGATGACGTCACAACAGATCCTGAACGGAGTGCGTGCCGGAACCGTGTTCGGCATGATCGAGTGCGACGTACGCGTACCGGAAGCGTTGCGCGCGCACTTTGCCGAGATGCAGCCCGTGTTCAAGAACATCGGTATGCAACGGGAGGATCTCGGTCCGTTCATGCGCCGATACGCCGAAGAGCACGACATAATGAAGACTCCGCGTCGCATGCTCGTGGGTAGTTATTGCGGCGACAAGATACTGCTCGCAACGCCACTGCTGCGATGGTATCTGGACCACGGTCTCGAGGTGCTGCACGTGTACCAGGTCGTCGAATACGATCCCGTTCCGTGTTTCCGGCGGTTCGGCGATGCAGTGTCCAAGGCCCGACGCGAGGGCGACGTTCACCGAGACAGGACCATCATCGCGGACACCATGAAGTTGCTGGGGAACTCGGGCTACGGAAAGACCATCACCAACGTCGACCGACATCGTGACGTCAGCTACTGCACGGAGAAGGCAGCATCGCTCCTCGTCAACGATAAACGATTCCGTCAACTCGACATGGTCGTCGACGACGCGTACGAGATAGAACTGAACAAGAAGACCGTCAAGTACACCCTACCCGTACACGTGGGATTCTTCGTTCTGCAGTACGCCAAGTTGCGCATGTTGCAGTTCTATTACGATTTCATCGTCAGGTACGTGGAGCGCCCTCTGTTCGAGTACTGCGAGATGGATACGGATAGTGCCTATTTAGCCTTGGCCGCCGAGTCCGTCGACGACCTCGTGACCCCGACACTGCGAGCCCATTATTTCCGCCATCGGTCGGAATGGCTGCCGTCCGAATGTTGCGACGACCATCGGAACGACTACGTGCGCTGTCGTCTCGCCAATAGACCGTGGGTCGGCGACGAGGCGTGCTGCAAGGCGCGCAGAGCATTCGACAAGAGGACGCCGGGTCTGTTCAAGGTCGAGTGGTCCGGTGCGGGGTTCGTGGGGTTGTGTAGCAAGACGTACTACTGTTTCGGCGCCACCGACAAGTACAGCACCAAAGGTCTCAGCAAACGGCACAACACCATAGACAAGGACGCGTTCCTGGAGGTGCTCACCAACCGTCGGAGCGGAGGCGGTTCGAACCGAGGTTTCCGGGTGCATAACTCCACCGTCATGACGTACGTGCAGAATAGGGATGCACTCACCTTCTTTTACGCCAAACGCGTGGTGCACGAGGACGGGGTGACCACGGGTCCGGTGGACGTATAGTAGAAAAGGCGATGCACGCTGCATTCGTTGCACACGCATTCATGGATGCGCGATGGAAACACCCCTTCACGTGCATCGTCGCCGGACCGACGGGGTGCGGCAAGAGTACTTTCGTGACGCGTATGTTGCGTCACGCCGCTGCGATGATCGATCCACCGCCCCAGCAGATCACGTGGTGTTACGGAGAATGGCAAGAGGCTTACGCAACGACGGAATTGGGTCACGTGCGATTCGAGGAAGGGTTACCGACGGCGGCCATGTTCGATCCGACAACGAGGAACCTCATCGTCATAGACGATCTCATGGCAGAAACGGACGAACGGGTCACGGCCCTGTTCACTAAAAAAAGTCACCACAGGAACACGTCCGTGCTGTATCTCGTACAGAACCTGTTCCCTAAAAACAAAGAGAGTCGCACCATCAGTCTGAATTCGCAGTACATGGTGGTGTTCAAGAATCCACGTGATGCATCGCAGATGTCGACCTTGGCGCGGCAGATGTATCCGGGACGCGGCAAGTTCGTGCAAGAGGTGTTTAAAGACGCCACGGCGATACCGTACGGTTATCTGTTGGTCGATCTCAAACAGGACACGCCCGAGGACATGCGTCTGCGTACGGCCATCTTTCCAGACGACGGTGTTCAGTACGTGTACTTGCCGAAGGTATAAAACGACCGAGTGTGTGGATAGTCTCTTCATTCGCATCATGTCTGCCCGGGTGAAGAGACACATCGTGTGCATACAGGCTCTGGCCAGAGTCAAGAACAACAAAATTAAAAAGGCCATCATCGCCAACGCCGACTCCGATCTGCTGTGTGCACTAGCCGAGTGTGCATACAACATACTAACAAAGAACATTCCATTGTCCCCTTTACAGAGGCAACGATTGAATAAATACAGGACGAGGTTACGCGCGTTGGCTAATAGACGAACGCCAGCTGCCAGGAGAAGACGTCTACTGCTGCAACCACAGGTTGGTGAGGGACAGAGCGGCGGTTTCCTATCGGCCTTCCTAGCACCGTTGGCCAGTTCGGTCTTGCTACCCTTGCTCCGAGAGGTGCTGAACAAAAGGAGGTAGATACATGGAGCACGCACGCAAGATGGCCTTGGTGGACCCGCGACTGTTGGACACGCTTCGGTCACCCCCACCCGCGACCGACACCTTAGGCAAGAAGGTGCAAGCCCTCGATGACGAGATGAAGACCATCCTGGATAGAACGGACCTAGACGACTGGACCAAGGTGACCCTGTATAATCAGGTGTTGCAGCGTTACAACGTCTTGGCCGATAAACGCATCAAGGAACCGCTACGCGTGGTCACGGTGAACGAGTCGGAGGTGGCGTCGGAGTCGGGGTCGGCGGGTACAGCACCAGCCCCTATTAGCGGACTGGAGGCCACCGTCTTGGCCACCGTTCCCAAGACCATGCAGGCCAAAGCCATCCGTTTGATGGAGCATCTCAAGAGAGATATCGCGTGGACCGCTCGCGGTGAACTGATACACGAGGGCGCGCCGGTTGTCGGAAGTAACGTGGTGGATCTCGTTAACGATCTGTTGCGTAAGAGACAGACCGCTCCGACGGGTTGGCTGCCATTCGCACGACAACTCCGTGCCATCAACCTACCCATGACGTTGGTCGGTAACGTCGCCAGAAGAGCCTACATACGTCCGGAGCCGTCGATCTCTCCCTCTCGTCGGTCACGTACTCCTCTGCGTGCTGCTGCTGCAGGTAGTGCACGAAGATCGCTAAGTTGGACACCCCTCGGCCGTAAGAGCCGTCGAATGGAACATTCCATGCCCACCCCACCCCCCGAAAGACGCAAGGCTTTGACGTCATTGGCTGGTTGGGACGATCTATAGGATGGTACGATGCGTGTCCGTAGCACAGTGTTCGTCATGTCGCCCGATCCACAGGACGCCGTTTACCAGGCCATCGTCGGTGCTATATTTATCAGTGGACTCTACATGATGGCTCACGGTATACTCCAAAGTTTTATGCAACAGGCGTTATTCGAACCCCCCACGCTCGACGACTGGACCATTCCTCGTACACCCACCCACCCTCCCCACTCATCACGCAAGGCTTCGTCGTCGTCATTGGCTGGACGGAACAACGTATAAGGCGGTACGACGCGTATCCGTAGCAGTAATGCTCATCGATCCACAGGACACGTACCGATCCATCGTCGCTGCGCTATTGTTCGAAGGACTTACCGTGCTGGGAGACGTTGCAGCCGACATTCTTCTACAACAGCTGTTATTCCGACTATGGTTACTCCGCTAGCTCGTTGTTGTTCCACCGCTGTCATTGTGGGTGCCATAGTGTGCGTCCTAATACACGTCGGCGTGCTCCTCGTCATTCGTCAGCAGTGGGAATCCGAAGTCAACGTCACCGCCCCCGTCAACACATCGACCCTCCACCTCTTTTGATGGCTCAGAGGGGAGAAGAACGCTCCATGAGCGAGGTCTACTTCGATCCCACGAAGGTAGGCAGTTATGGTGGCGTCGCTGGCTTGCGACGCGTCACGCGTCTGCCACAGAAGACCGTCAAGGCATGGTTGTCGGCACAGGACACCTACACCTTACACAAACCAGCGAGACGTCATTTCAAGAGACGACAAGTCATCGTGGGTGGTATGCATCAGCAGTGGCAGGCCGATCTCGTGGACATGTCGAAGGTCAAACGCTTCAACGGCGGTATGGCCTTTCTCCTCACGGTGATCGACGTCTTCTCGAAAGTGGCCTGGTGTGTTCCCATGAAGAACAAGTCCGCGGCGTCGTTGGTAAAAGCGCTGCAATCCACGTTCATCGACGGTTCGTGGCCACAGACGTTGCAGACGGATGACGGCAGAGAATTTCGGAACAAATCCGTTCAGTCTATATTGCGGGCTTACGACATCCATCACTTCTCCACGCACAACGCGGAGACGAAGGCAGCCGTCGTGGAACGGTTCAACCGAACGTTGAAGACGCGCATGTGGCGCTACTTCACGAAACGCCAGACGTGGCGGTACGTCGACGTCCTTCCGGCCTTGATGCGATCGTATAACAACACCCGCCACCGCATGATCGGTATGGCTCCGTCACAGGTGAATGCACAGAACCAAGAAGAGGTGTGGCAACGTCTGTACGGTCACGACGGTAAGGGCGTGCCCAAGTTGCACGTGTCGGATCGCGTGCGTGTCAGCAAGTACAAACGCACGTTCGAAAAGGGCTACGAGACGAACTGGAGCGAAGAGTTGTTCACGGTACACGAGGTTCACCCCTCCGACCCACCCGTGTATCTCTTGCGGGACGATCTCGGCGAAGTGCTGGAGGGTACCTTCTACGAACTGGAGCTGCAGAAGGTGACGGTACCCTTTGATAAAGTGTACCGTGTTGAAGCGGTACTGAAACACCGTACGGTTGGTAAACGTAAGGAAGCTTTGGTGAAATGGTTCGGCCATGGCCCCTACTTCAACAGCTGGATCGATGCCAAGGGACTCGTCAACTATAAAGCCTAGCCGCGTACACGACGACACTGCATTCGAGGAATGACACACGACGCGACACCATCACCATCACCACCGACCTGCCTCACCACCATAGACGAGGAGGAGACGGATTGTACTGACGCTGCACCGAACGAGCCAGACAGCACTCCCTGGCATATTTTCGGTACCGCGTGTCCCAAAGAGGAGATCGTGTTTCTGTGTCAGGTCGTCGTCCTGTACACGGTCATTCTGATCAGCATTTACAACCTGACGACAGGTCGCGGCGATTCTAATCTGTGGACGGCTCTGTTGAGTAGTTCGTTGGGTTACCTACTGCCCAATCCCACGTTGAGACGCAATGGCGACTGATTTCTACATGACGCTGCCTAGCAACGCTTCCATGAAGATGCACCCCGACAACACCTTGACCCATTACGTCACGGCCTTGCCCCAACGCATCGATCTTACCGGCGAGTGGGAGTGTGGGTTGGCCGAGGTCCAGTATCCGCACACCTGGTACAACGTCACGGATACCGACGTCTGGTTCTTCCTCAACACGATCGATGCTACGGACTCGTCCATACGTTCGAAGTTGCCGTGTGGGTATTACGACGATCCGTTTACGTTGCTGTATCACGTCAACAAGGGACTGTCCAATATGCGGACGTATGAGACACAGGCTCAGCTCAGTTATAGTACCGTCACTCAGAAAATGACGTTACACATGACGGCGAACACCACGTTCACCATACCGTACCACAGCGCGGTGGCGACCTTGTTGGGATTCCGCGGACCCGTAGCCAGCCCGGCGGAGTCGGGTGTGTCGTCTCCCATCCTCCCCATCGACACCCGCCATCCCGACTCGTCGTACCCCTTCCACATCGAGGCCGACGATGTGGTGAACCTGACGCAGGGGTTCGACACCCTCTACATCTACACGGACGTCGTGGAGCCGCGTAATGTGGGCGACACTCTCGCACCTCTGTTGCGCGCCGTTCCGATCAGCGGACGTAACGGCGACACGGTGTCCGCTCGTTTCACCAACGTGCACTACGTACCGCTGGTGCGTTCGAACTTCGACTCGATAGAGGTGGATATAAGGAACGACATGGGTCGACGCGTGCCATTCGAATACGGTAGAGTGACGGTGACGCTTCATTTTCGTCGACGCAAGCCCGGACTGTTCTGATGAATTACAACGATTATTACGCGCGCCAGGCTGGCGGTGCGCTGCCCTACTTCGCCGGTGCGCAATACCAGCGAGGTCACGGACTGGGCAGTCTGTTCGGCAGTCTGTTGCGCAGCGCCATGCCGCTCATCAAGAGAGGTGCCGTGGCGTTGGGTAGGGGAGCGTTGAAGACCGGCGTTCGCATAGCCGGCGACGTCTTATCGGGTCAGAACATAAAAACGGCTGCCAAAAGACGCGTCACCGACGCCATCGGCAGTATTCGAGCCCCTCCTGGTAAACGTATAAAACGAACGGCCGCAAAGGCGACATTCACTGCAGTCAAGCGCCGCCGCAAGAAACGGACGTCCCCGAAACGCACTGCCGACATATTCGACACCGACGACAAAGATGGCGTTCGTGCATAGACAGTCGTGCGAGGGAGTCAAGACCGAGCTGGATCTCTTTACCGTACCCCCCACTCAGACCTGCATCGTCGAGAGTCACGTGGTGGAACATCAACCCACGGCCTCTCTGGACTCTGGAGGACCGATAGAATTCTTCATCCCCGGATCGGGAGACGATTACATGGATCTCGCCAACACGATGCTACACTTGCAGGTGAAGATGACGCGAGCCAACGGTAACCCTATCGACGCGGGCGAACCCGTGGGACCGGTGAACAACTGGTTGCATGCGCTGTTCAGCAATGTCGACCTCTCCCTGAACAACACGCAAGTGACCTCTTCGTCCTTCAACGCGTATCCGTATCGAGCCTTCATAGAGACGCTGTTGAGTTACGGATCCGACGCCAAGTCGACGCAGATGACGAATCAGCTGTGGTACATGGACAAGGCCAGTCGCATGCACGCCAAAGAGCTAGCCGCCGGACCCGATCCTAACCCCGGGTTCGTGACTCGTCGAGAGTACATATCCAACAGTCGCGTGGTCGACATGATAGGTCGTCTCCACGTGGATATGTTTCTGCAGGATAAATTCCTGATCAACGGCGTCGACGTCAAGTTACGCCTGGTGCGCAGTAAGCCCGAGTTTGCGCTGATGGCTGCTGGAGCGAACGAGTACTTGATAACCGTCGTCAACGCGTCCTTGTTCGTCAAGAAGGCCACCGTCGCTCCGGCCGTGCAGAAGGCTCACATCTTGGCTCTCGCTCGGACCACGGTCAAGTATGCGTTACGACCCGTCGAAACCAAGGTGTACTCCATTCCCACGGGTGCTCTGTCGCACACGCACGAGAACCTGTTCCTCGGCTCCCTGCCGAAACGCCTCGTACTGTGCTGCATCGACAACGACGCCTACAACGGCACGTACGCCACAAACCCGTTTCACGCCAAGAACAACGACATCAGCTTCGTCGCCGTGTACGTCGACGGTCGTCAGATACCCGCCAAACCCTTCCAGCCCAACTTCGCAGACAACCTCTTCGCCAGGAGCTACGCGAGCATGTTCACCTCGACCGGCAAGGTGTGGCAGGACGAGGGGAACTGTCTGACACGCGAAGAGTACCGAGACGGCTACACCTACTTCTGTTTCGACCTGACCCCCGACCAGTGCGACGGTCCCTGCTTTAATATGGTACAAAAGGGCAACCTGCGCTTAGAATTTCATTTCCGTGCAGCGCTTCAGACCACCGTGAACGTCGTCGCCTACGCCGAATTCGAGTCCGTGCTGGAAATCGACAAGAACCGCAACGTCATCTACGACTACTGAGATGGACACCCTGCAGATCGCCCGTCTACTGGCGATGGATCCGAAGACCGCATCCGTCTTTGGTGGCGTCGTACCCCGAGATGGACTGCCTGCAACAATTGACGCTCTGCCGATCGCCTTCGTGTGCAACACCGACGACGCCGACGAACCGGGCGAACACTGGATAGCACTGTACCTGTCCTCCGACGGGCGCGGCGAATACTTCTGTTCGTACGGTCTGCCGCCTCGTCACGCGGCGTTCCGCACCTTCTTGAACAAACACTGTTCCGAGTGGACTCATAACAGCACGAGACTCCAGAGTCCTCTGTCTAACGTTTGCGGACAATATTGCGTCACTTATATCATGCTTCGTTGTAACGGCGCTCCTATGAGAACTTTCGTCAACGCTTTCCACACCGATCTGGTCGCTAACGATTGTCGCGTGTTCGATTGGATCAGGCTGCTGAAAAAGGGTATACCGTACTATAACGTGTCATACTGAGCCTCTGGCGCGGTGGTCGCTCCACCCGTAAGCTCGCCCTCGAACCTCTGGCGCGGTGGAGACACCCGTAAGTTCGCGACCTCTGGCGCGATGGTCACCATTCGCAAGTCGCCTCCACTTCATCATCATCTTCATCATACCCGGCTCGTTGTATCCAATCGTATACGATCGCCTCGTTTGTACTGCTGCTGCTGCCACTTTGTTGTATTTAATAAAATACGTGTGCACCGTACGATTGCGTTCGTCTCCTTACTGGGTCAACGACCCTTCGGCACATACACGTAACTAGGTCACTGTTCGTTCCTCCTCCGGTCGCTAGGGGCGCGGCACGCGCATGCGCGCCACGCTCAGCCGCCGCCGCCGCCGCCAGGGGGCGCTCAAAGGTCTAGTGCTGCTTTCTGATTGGCTGCGCGCACTCATTAGCGGTGGGCGATATTAGAGGCCTTTTACTTTGATCTTTTGATGCCCTAGATAAGGGGTCTCAGAAACCTCTGCTAACTACTGACGTGACCCAGCGTCACCTTCGTGGAAGGTCACGGCGGACTACGAGTTGGTCAGACAGATGATCAATGAAGCGGAGCAGCAAGCACACTATCGGGTTGTTGCTAATGGCAGTCTGTTTGTGTTGGCGATTGCTACAGTGACGCACAAACAGAATTTTGAAACGGCCAAGTGCCCGTAATTACTGTTGCCAGCAGCTGAGTGTTTACGAATAATTTACGGCATTGATTGGTCGCGGTCAATTTGCCAACAATGAAACGAAATGTTGTAAATTAATTTAATTTCAATATTTGTCGATATTCCACCAAAGTTTGCATCGATAAAAAATTCGAGGTGGAACGTGAAGGTAGGTTCGATTGCTTTATGCCACTAACGGTGGAAATCGTTAATCGTAATTTTTCTGTTAGGGTTTCCAAGGCTTGCTTGATAGAACAGCCAGGGATAGGTCTAGGCTATGTTCTAAGGTTTGTTATCTACTGCTTACGCGTACTCTAGTTGCTGCTGTATGGTTATTTTATGTGTCGTTGTCTTATTTTATATACCGCAATGCTACAATTAAATTTGCAGGGAAAAGTAACAAGCATCGTTTGTATTTTGATTTAGAGATACCGCACTTGCAACGAAGTAGTGTGAACGTAAGCCACTCTATACATATATCTACATTATGAATGTATGCACTTGAAAAACGATAACTACAATATAAAGCATGATGTTCCTCAGTCGGATTTACGTATTCTCCTTTAGTGTGTCAGTTCGCGAACGCGCAGAAGCCGTATAGATCCAGTTAGTTGTGGCCGCGACAGCTGAATCGATAACGTTGACCCGCTAATTCAATTATTTCAAACGTTGTGTTTGACGTATTTGGCATGTGTTCATAATGCATAGCTGTCGAAGTAACTGATCAATCGTAGGCAGTGATTATGACTTTTATTGTATTGAATAGTTTATGGTGCACAAACGCTACAAATGTTATTGAAAGCATCTGCCTTTATTGTCATGATAGATGAAAATGCCGTGAAATAAGCTCCCGTCCCCTACTAAGTGGGGCATCATTTAATGCTACCATATGTTTTACGTAAGACAACGTCATCTCATGTTGCGTTAATGGGTACTGTTCAGCCTTGTTGTCTTGTTATCCAGATGATGTTCTCAGTGTAATTGTAAAATATAAAAAAAAATTCTTACGATCATTATTATTAAGACAAATCATATAGGCAGTCCCTTTCAAATTAAATACATTATTGAGCTGATGTTGCGTTATAATCATGGCATTCGCATTATCATTGCAATGTGTAAAATCAGGTTTCAAAACTTCCTCTTCTTAGAATTAGATGTCTACTCCATTAACAATGTCGCTGATTGCAGCCAACCGTGCAAATTATTCTGTCCCAACCCATATTGTTGGCAAAGTGGTGGAAATTCGCCGTACTTGCAAAGACGAACCGTGCAATTATTGTCACCTAGCACAAAGGTTCATTGCGATGACGTCAACAATAGTTCCGTCGTCATCGCATGTGCAATGGCGCAGATGTTTAAACATTTAATCTGCACATCAATGTATGTTATGGCAGGAGTGATATGATACATGTTCACGCATGCGCGAAGGTTGTGAACGCATATCTTATGTGTAGCCCTCTATCAGCTAATTTTTCTACACATATTTATAAGGAGGTGCTCCTCGTTGGTGATGTGGCAGAAGGAGTGTTTTAGTGGGGTAAGCGCCTTTCGCGTAACATCCAGAACATGTTATTGAGTCCGGGCCGAATTAATGTTTCCATCCACAACTAGATGTGCGCAAAGATCAATGGTTGTTTTCGACTGGGTATCATTGTTCGCAATGGGTGTCATTGTTCTCGATGGGTGTCATTGTTCTTGTGGTTGCCATTGTTCTCGATGGGTGTTATTGTTCTTAATGCTACCAGATGTTTTGTTCTCGATGTTTGTCATTGTTCTCGATGTTTGTCATTGTTCTCGATGGGTGTCATTGTTCTTGTGGTTGTCATTGTTCTCGATGGGTGTCATTGTTTTCGATGGATGTCATTGTTCTTGTAGTTGTCGTTGTTCTCGATGGTTGTCATTGTTCTCGATGGGTGTCATTATTCTCGATGGGTGTCGTTTTTCTCGATGGTTGACATTGTTCTCGATGGATGTCATTGTTCTTGTAGTTGTCATTGTTCTCGATGGTTGTCATTGTTCTCGAAGGGTGTCGTTGTTCTCGATGGGTGTCATTGTTCTTGTGGTTGTCGTTGTTCTCGATGTTTGTCATTGTTCTCGATGGGTGTCATTGTTCTTGTGGTTGTCGTTGTTCTCGGTGGGTGTCATTGTTCTCTATGGATGTCATTGTTCTTGTAGTTGTCGTTGTTCTCGATGGTTCTCATTGTTCTCGATGGGTGTCATTGTTCTCGATGGGTGTCATTGTTCTCGATGGTTGTCATTGTTCTCGATGGGTGTCATTGTTCTTGTAGTTGTCATTCTTCTCGATAGGTGTCATTGTTCTCGATGGGTGTCGTTGTTCTCGATGGTTGTCATTGTTCTCGATGGATGTCATTGTTCTTGTAGTTGTCATTGTTCTCGATAGTTGTCGTTGTTCTCGATGGGTGTCATTGTTCTTGTGGTTGTCGTTGTTCTCGATGGGTGTCATTGTTCTCGATGGATGTCATTGTTCTTGTAGTTGTCATTGTTCTCGATGGTTGTCATTGTTCTCGATGGGTGTCATTGTTCTCGATGGGTGTCATTGTTCTCGATGGATGTCATTGTTTTTGTAGTTGTCATTGTTCTCGATGGTTGTCATTGTTCTCGATGGGTGTCATTGTTCTTGTGGTTGTCGTTGTTCTCGATGGGTGTCATTGTTCTCGATGGATGTCATTGTTCTTGTAGTTGTCGGTACTGTACTGTATCTATTGATTATATAAGTTCTTTCAGCGTGAATGTTTAAAATAAATTTGATAAATATCTAAGAACGACAAGTTACACTTGGATGAGTAATGACGCAGGATAATCGAAAAGCCAACGGCTTCGTTGTCCACTTGTCACCTGGCTGTTTTGTTGTCCACTTGCTAGCTGGCCGTTTTGCTGTCCACTTGTCACCTGGCCGTTTTGTTGGCCACTTGCCACCTGGCCGTTTTGTTGGCCACTTGCCACATGGCTGTTTTGTTGTCCACTTGTTACCTGGCTGTTTTGTTGTCCACTTGCCACCTGGCCGTTTTGTTGTCCACTTGCCACCTGGCTGTTTTGTTGTCCACTTGCCACCTGGCCGTTTTGTTGTCCACTTGCCACCTGGCTGTTTTGTTGTCCACTTGCCATCTGACTACTTTGTTGTCCAGTTGTCACCTGGCTGTATTGTTGTCCACTTGCCACCTGGCTGTTTTGTTGTCTACTTGTCACCTGGCTGTTTTGTTGTCCACTTGTCACCTGGCTGTTTTGCTTTGGATGACAATCTTGTTAAATCTTCTCTTCCGATAGTGTTTGTGTTTTAGCGTAGAAAGACTAGCTGCTACCATACTGCCTTGCGTGTCGAAATATGGGTTCAGCCGCAGGGAACCTTGAGTCAAGGAAGACGTTGTAGGCTCAGTATTACGCATGTCGAATGTACTGCCTATTATATAGAGCCCAAATTTATTTGTGATGTCATACGTCAAAATGTGCCAAACAATGCTGACACGCTAAGGTTACGTGGTGAACTTCAACAAGTTTGCTTTTTTTCAAAAATGTATTGGACTCGTGCTGTTGATTGTAGACAATCGATTTTAACATCGAAAAGCTGCAACGACGGCGTTGAAGACAAAGGCGTTCATTACCGCATTTGTCCTATAGCAGTTGTCCGTGCTATTTGATCAGGTATCGAGTAGGTGGAACGCATGTATTGTCCAACGATGGCGTTGCTACGAAGTCATAGGCGTTCATTGGCGCCATTGTCCGGTAGCAGTTATCCGTGCTATCTGGTCAGGTATCGAGTAGGTGGAACGCATGTATTGTCCAGCTACTGTTACCATATACTATGGTAAACGTTTACCATATACTATGGTAAACTCATACAAAACACATTTGTTTATATCAATCAAGGTGATACGTTGAACGTCTACTTTCAGTTGTGCCACGGCCTTCTGCCACGCGACATAGACAAAGTCGATCTGTGTACCTCTTTAGCAATCGACCGACTCACCGGTCAGTTTTCCTAGTCGATGCCCAGCTGCAAATGGAGCGCTTCTGAAGAAACACTGTATCGACCTACAGTGACCGTAGTACTGTATTTTTTGACAGTTCGATCACATCCTGATATGAAACGTCATCGGAAAATGCATCTGCTAACGTTTCTCTTGATTCTGGAAGCGGCAATCGCTGATCATACTCATTGCCTACTGGATAGGTTGAGGGCGTACTCTCCTCCGATAAAGACGTGTTACCCTCACCAGAGACAAGAATACGAACAGATGACAACAGGAGAGTCACCAGGTCCGCTATGTGTGGCTGTCCTAACTGGTTACCCGGAAGTTGACAACAGATTCCACTTATTGCGCAGACTCCTGCGCAGTCTCGTCGACGACTTCCGCATACCGCAGTCACACCTACACGTCTTCTGTCAAGGCAAGTGCATGGAGGCGTTGAACGGTAGTTTTCCAGCCACCTACCACCATCTCAACAACGCCGTTAACAGATCATCCTATCGCGGCTTCGTCATATCGGAGAACTATCGTCTGCTATTCGCTGAGGTGTTTGATGGGACGTTGCGCTACAACTATTGCGCCATACTGGAAGACGACCTCCTATTATCGTCCGACGCGCTAAACTACTTGCGCGCTGGTCGGACACTAATGGCGTCCGATGAAACGGTGTTTACCGTCTCGCTTTACAACGACAACGCGTACCCGTGGTGCGCCAGTGACCAGGGCTTCTTCCGTCGCGTCGACCACTTCTCCGGTCTTGGGTTCCTCATGAGCAGAGCCCTCTACCGATCACACGTGCTTCCGGCGTGGACAGACACACGCGTTTGGGACAACCTCTTTCAGGTTCGTGCGCCTTGTTTCAGTTCATTGCATGGTTAGCTAGCGTAGGAATACACCACACGTCATGTGCATTGTACTATATTCACACACGCGTGCGCGCGCGCATACACACACACACACACACACACACACACACACACACACACACACACACACACACACACACACACACACACACACACACACACATACTCTCTCGCACACACAATCTTCCTCTCTCTCATACACTCGCACGCACGCACGCACGCACGCACGCACGAAAACACACACAGAAACCCACACATACACACACACAGACCCACCCACCACCCCCCCCCCCCACACACACACGCACGCACGCACAGACACACACAAACACACACCTACACTTTTATCAGCTTTCCATTGTTAGTGCCCAAGGCTTAGGCATTTACGTGCTGTGTATAACTGTTACCGTGTGACGGTCTTATAAGAGCTGGTTTGTCAACATAATTATCCAGCCTTTCTTCAAGCAAGGTTTTCTTTACAATCCAAAACCTACTTCGGACAGAACAATGTCCAAAACCTATCAAAGCCCCGTTTGTACGCCAAAAACTGACAAAATGTGTGAAAAACACCGGCTCTACATTTACCTTTGTGCATGCGAGTGTTAATACTCATCTAATTGTGGTCATAAATGAAATTATTTTAACCATTATTCATTTCAGCTGATCGTTTCGCAGCATAATATGGTGTATGTTCAACCGGAAGTGAACCGTGTGCTCCACGCGATCAATCTACACGTGACGTCATTACAGGCGCCGTGGCTGTCCTACAACAAATACGAATCGCAGGCTGTGAACACAGAAACCAAAGGCTCGTTTCCGTACGATCTGGCGCCGCTGCGTAAAGACAATTACGATAAATTCATAGCGGACTACATCAGACACGCGATCTTGATCGAGTACATCGAAGACGCAGATTTCTTCAATTCATCCGACAAACTCGTGCACAGCTCTGCGGACATCGGCGGACTGATGACGTCACACCACTTGGCAGGCATCGGATTGGGGAACGTCGTCCGTGGCAGCTATAGCAACACTGTCTTTCTGCGTGTCTACGGCGTCCAGACGCTCGTGGTGGAGCAGGATTCAGTGTTCTTCTCCCTCGTTTCCGCTAAGCCGTTATGGCGCTTGAACGAGTATGTCGTCGACAGCTCCCTCTCGCGGCATCACCTCGGTCCACTGTACGAGTTACGGCGTCGTTACGTCATCGCGTTATCGGCGCCGGACATGGCCGAGTCATGCGCATCGGTATGTGGGAGGCGCAGCAGATCCTGCAGTGTGACCGGACTGTGGCTACTCGTCACTGACTGTGCCGTCCTCCGGACTCTGGTCAAGGAGTGTAGGTCATGCAGTCAAGACACGTTATCTTCGTCACAAATTCGCACACCAGTTGTCGTTGAACATTCGCTCGACTGCCGCATCGGCAGCAGACATTTTCTGAGCTGTCTCGCGCCGTCATCGCCATCTAATAGGTCGATATGTGCATGTGTCTAGCCAATGACAATTGGGAGATATGTACATATTATGTGTTATGCCATTAACATCTGCTCCCATTCTGATTGTAAAACAATCGCTTGATCATCATTTACCCGTCAGATAGTACCATCATCTGTATATAAATAATGATTACTTTATTCCCTCCAGGTGGCGCACTAGTGTTCTCTCTCGACTCAACTGTCAGTTGCTCTAAGTGGTTTTTAAAAGTTTGAGATTTAGTTGTCATATATACGCATTTGGCAAATATGCGTGCTAAGCAGACGCTGTAGGTCTATATAGATGAGAGCTTTTTGAAGAATACACTAGCACTAAGGATGAAGGTCATTAAGTCAACATGTGTGTGACTTACTAGATATTGTGACTAGTCTCGTAAATAGTACCAAGGTAATGAAAATGTACCAAATTAGCTATTGTTAGGATTTCAGCAAAAAAAGGAACTCATTGTCATAATAGAGTAATGTAATGGTTTCATTAATTAATCGCCAGTGTGTCTTTAAAAGTACTATATGTAAGTACATGTAAGTACAGTGGCTATAAAAGTTCATGTTTTCGGCTATTGTCGTATTGATATTCATTAGTGCTAAACGATAAAATGTTTTTTTTTTGGAAACTGGAGAGTCGGCGAAAATAAGCGACTGATGCGACCGTTTCAGTTACAAAATGAAGAAAACTACCGGCTAGAAAGATTTACAAATATTTTATAAATATGAAGTTTCGAAACCTGAACTAAGTCAGGAATGATTTTGGGACTAAATAGTGTTGCTCTGAAAGTGATGACACTTTGTGACGTAGAGGACATAATGTGATGTAGAGGACGAGCCGTGACATATATGTATACATGTACGCCCGTCCGTACATATGATACACATGCGAGCGCGTGTTTGTGTGAGCGTGTGTAAACATACGCAGAATTGCAGAAAATATCGATATTGTGTGGAGCAAGTGCACCGTATCTAGTATTAACTTTCAATATGACACATAAAAGAGACAGCGTATGGTCCACGTGACTCAATAAAAATGTTGTTTGACATTTAATGGGGCATCTGAATTGTCCGTGACGTAAAGGGCAAGACAGTAAGGACAGGGTTTTTTATTTTAGATGTTAATTGTAATGACATATTATAGGTGTGTCAGTTATTATATCAGGACACACATTTGATACGTATCCAGTGATAATTAAAACAGATTTTTAGGACATGAAATAAAATGTATACGAGACCTCGATTTTTTTTAACAGGTCTACGGGGACAGCCTAAGTTTGGGTACTCCGTCTGATGAAATCGAGGAAAATTAGTACAGCTGAGTTACACTGCATATGAAATACATTTGTAAGTTACACGAATGACTATCATCCTTTAAAACATTGAAGAAAAAAAATAGTGGAAAGAATCGATTCATGGATATATTGCAATCCAAACATGACGGACACAAAACTCTGCGTTACTCTATGTTCACCCATATCCAAATAAATATCCATGTCTATTAAATTACACATCATTACTATCATGCAGTCTAAGTAAAATTGGTGCCGTGAACTCGTGATCTCAGTCTAAATGTCGTACGGTCAATCGCCTTATGAATCGCGTTATGAATTTATGTTCCACACTCGCCAACAGTGGCGCCAATCAGCATAACAAAGGGTCATCCGTACCACAGTGTAACATTGCATTGGTGGCCATGCTAACGTTTTGTCTGGTTATAAGAAAACTGGACCATCAACAAATTAGAAACATTTTCACAGTAACTGTCATCATCTCATTGACTTGTTGACCACGTTTTGCCAAAACCACATACCTGCAGCTCTTTTTAAACGCCCCCACGTGCGAAGCCCTTCAAAGAATATTCATGTATTCATGCGCCCACGTATCCCATAGCAGAACAATTCCCATAAATCCTTCTGCCTGTTAAACTCTCAAAAATGCAAGCAAACCTGTGAATATGCATGCTCAATTGCATTTATGTCACATCATATGAATTGCTTAATTTCACATACCACACTTTAATACGTAGTACATTCAATAAACAGGAAGTTGCACAGTGGTCTGACCTCTCAAGTGAAATGGTGAGTGGCGCCACTGGTGGGGAGTTTGTGTCCGTTCTAGTAGCGACACATAATTATCCGACACAGGGTGCTGTTTTGTTATAACGGGTGGAGTCATACCAATAACAATAGGTGCTATATAGTTTCGTCAAATCGACGAGCAGGTGGGTAATAAGGGGAGGACATTGCTTATCACAGATGGCACCCATTATTCAACGAACGAATGCGTCGTATGGCATATCACAACCATCGCCAATATTTTACTACGAGGTTGTATCGGCCATGAATTATTGAATACAGAATAGGCTAAACACGAACAGGCCTACATGTAGTAGCAATGCCGGAGCTCGTTAGGCGGCGCTAGTAGTGCTGCGATCGGCAAGTCGACCAAAACGTGTACCTACTACCCACAGAGACCCGTTTATAGGGGGTGCCTTTAACGGTCCATAGTAGCTGACATAGACCACCTATAATAAAAATGCGCATATTGTAAAGTTCGACCCCCGTCTCGTTGGGCGCGTGCGCGAGAGTCGATTTTCACAAAGTTTGCTATTAGCTCGCCAGATTCATTCACGTCTAGAATGAAATCAGTTGTAACACCAGTTGTCCAGGTATCGTCACGATTAGAGATTTATTCGACAGCAAGTCACTTCATGTACATTTCACAATCACATAAAATCGCCATCCCGTTGCACCAGTACACCGTATAAGTATAATCGGTAACATCTTTAGTTGAAATTTGAAAAGTTCGTAATTTAGAAATCAAACGTAACGCTAGTGCAAGCCGGCTTGACTTGTCTATGCGGAAAATTTTTAATGTCTGAAAGTTGGGAGCATTTTCGTAGCTTCCCTTGTGGAGCATACACGTCGTGTTTTGGTGAAATAGTCTGCCGCGCTCCTCGAGTGCGCAAATCTGTCCCCTTTTAAAGCAAGTAAATAGTTTTCTCAGACATTTAGTACCAAGGTACGCATGCGTGAACATCTCCCAATTCTACCAAAATCATCCAAAACCGTCTCACGCATGCGTGAACAGGCCGACGCCACATAACCTCCCTGAAGAAAACCCATTTCCATTTTCGCATAATTATTATGTGTGTACGGTGTGGGTGGCTGTCCTACATCTTGCCAAACTTTCCCCCGCCCGCTTATGGGTCAGGACAGGGTGAGATCTTGAGGAACCGGTTGACAACTCATTAATAAACTTCTAGGCACGGGGAAGACCGTCAACTTTCGACCCACGCCTGTAGCTTGGTTCGGACAAAATACCCATTACTCACAATTGAACTTCTGCCCCAACGCTAGGCTACAAGTCTACATAAACATCCTGGATTTTCTTAATAGTAAAATTATTATCACTATTATATCTATATTAGCTGCGTAACGAAGGCAATGACTTTACAATATGCCTGTAAAGCTGAATAAACGTACTTTACTCTGCTATACATCGTATTTTATTTCTTTAGGTAAAAGTATTTTGTTTTTTAAGGTGAAAATTTCATGATTCTCGCAAATCCGGGGTTCACCTTGATTCACAAAAAAAAACAATTGTATGTCTTTCATTGATCATTTAGTAACACAAAAATAACTGTGTCTTTAAAGTGCTCTAACATGACAACTAATTAACATACAACCATACAACTGATACCATGATGTATCTTAATAATATACCTTTCCAATTATGTATGACACTTTGCAATAACTTAATTATCTCAAAATGATCCAGCATAACTACATGTAGCTATGGTCGACACCGCCTAACGAGCTCCGGCATTGCTACTAGTACTACATGACGTCTCGACTCTAGTCTCGCTTATCTGACTCTAGCCTTCTCGTTCGCCTTTGACTTCGTAAATTCGCCGAGAAGAGAACCTGGCATTAGTGACAGAGGCGTGGTCTCGTAGTTACCCTCTGTCATTACTCCATTTTGTGTATTCATTCCCGTGAGGCGCCAGCAGCTAATCAGCAGATTATCGAGATTCTACACAAACATTTTTTTTGCTTAATTTAACTTTTCAGTCTGACAGGTCAGTTGTATCAATATAACCACATTTTAAAGTTAATTCGAATTGCATCAGGGTGCATACATAATTGCATCAGGGTGCATACATAATTGCATCAGGGTGCATACATAATTTCCTTCACAATGAAAAGTACACTTTGTATCCAGGTGATGATGTGAGAGACAGACAGTGGCGCCACAGCACGGAGAGCTTGAATAATAATTCACTCCTTGTTGGCATTGGGCTGCGCAGCCATGTTTTTCTGTTTCCCAAACCTACCTAAATTGCCTTTCTATTTGTCATGAAGAGGGGCATGCACCTCTCCAAAACAAATTGTGCAGAGGCAGAGTGAAGGTGGTTCTGTGGGTGTTGTTACTCGAGCTGGTCTCCCCAAATGTGTGACATGTCAGAGGCAAAGAGCAAAGGCAATCCATCATATGACCAAAATTATGGCAAACTATATAAGTTCTATTCTCTAAGCAAAACTACCACAGAATGTGTTCCTGATAACATGGCATTTTCACATAAATACTGGGTTAGTGTTCATGATTAAATAAGCTGACAATGTCTATATAAATCCCAGTGACGCATGCTCAGTCCTGCCACTGGCAAGTTGCAACATTGACTGGAGTAATATCAACTACATGTACGCCCTATATTAGTAGGTTTGTTGAAATCATATATCACGAATAACTATGACTACCGCATTTCCAATATTGCTAATATCACGAATAACTATGACTACCGCATTTCCAATATTGTTATAAACCAGACAATTTAACTATAGCTAATTTGGTACATTTTCATTACCTTGGTATTATTTGCTAGAATAGTCACAATAACTAATAGTTCACACCCGTGTTGACTTAATGACCTTCATCCTTAGTGCTAGTGTGTTCTTTAAAAAGCTCTCATCTATATAGACCTACAGCGTCTGCTTAGCATGCATATTTGTCAAATGCGTATATCAGTCTACAAGTGCATATGCACTATGCAGGCGGATATTCTGAGGGATACAAACTGTGACCATATTACTGGTTGTACCAGTAACAAGCATCGTTTGTATTTTGATTTAGAGATACCGCACTTGCAACGAAGTAGTGTGAACGTAAGCCACTCTATACATATATCTACATTATGAATGTATGCACTTGAAAAACGATAACTACAATATAAAGCATGATGTTCCTCAGTCGGATTTACGTGTTCTCCTTTAGTGTATCAGTACGCGAACGCGCAGAAGCCGTATAGATCCAGTTAGTTGTGGCCGCGACAGCTGAATCGATAACGTTGACCCGCTAATTCAATTATTTCAAACGTGTTGTGTTTGACGTATTTGGCATGTGTTCATAATGCATAGCTGTCGAAGTAGCTGATCAATCGTAGGCAGTGATTATGAACTTTTATTGTATTGAAAAAGTTATGGTGCACAAACGCTACAAATGTTATTGAAAGCATCTGCTTTTATTGTCATGATCGATGAAAATGCCGTGAAATAAGCTCCCGTCCCTACTAAGTGGGGCATCATTTAATGCTACCATATGTTTTTACGTAAGACAACGTCATCTCATGTAGCCTTAATTGGTACTGTTCAGCCTTGTTGTCTTGTTATCCAGATTATGTTCTCAGTGTAATTGTAAATAATAAAAAAATGTCTTACGATCATTATTAATAAGACAAATCATATAGGCAGTCCCTTTCAAATTAAATACATTATTGAGCTGATGTTGTGTTATAATGATGGCATTCGCATTAACATTGCAATGTGTAAAGTCAGGTTTCAAAACTTCCTCTTCTTAGAATTAGATGTCTGCTCCATTAACAATGTCGCTTGCAGCCAACCGTACAAATTAATCTGTTCCAACCCATATTGTTGGAAAAGTGGTGCAAATTCGTCGTACTTGCAAACACGAACCGTGCAATTATTGTCACTTAGCACAAAGGTTCATTGCGATGACGTCAACAATAGTTCCGTCGTCACCGCACTTGCAATGGCGCAGATGTTTAAACATTTAATCTGCACATCAATGTATGTTATGACAGGAGTGATATGATAAATGTTCACGCATGCGCGAAGGTTGTGAACGCATATCTTATGTGTAGCCCTCTGTCAGCTAATTTATCTACACATATTTATAAGGAGGTGCTCCTCGTTGGTGATGTGGCAGAAGGAGTGTTTTAGTGGGGTAAGCGCCTTTCGCGTGACATCCAGAACATGTTCGTGTTACTGAGTCCGGGCCGAATTAATGTTTCGATCCACAACTAGATGTGCGCAAAGATCAATGGTTGTTTTCGATTGGGTATCATTGTTCTCAATGGGTGTCATTGTTCTCGATGGGTGTCATTGTTCTTGTGGTCACCATTGTTCTCGGTGGGTGTCATTATTCTTGTGGTTGTCGTTGTTCTCGATCGATGTCATTGTTCTTGATGGGTGGCATTGTTCTCGATGGATGTCATTGTTCTTGTAGTTGCCGGTACTGTACTGTATCTATTGATTATATAAGTTCTTTCAGTGTGAATGTTTAAAAGAAATTTGATAAATATCTAAGAAGGGCAAGTTACACTTCGATGAGTAATGACGCAGCATAATCGATAAGCCAATGGCTTCGTTGTCCACTTGTCACATGGCTGTTTTATTGTCCACTTGTCACCTGGCTGTTTTGTTGTCCACTTGTCACCTGGCTGTTTTGTTGTCCACTTGTCACCTGGCTGTTTTGTTGTCCACTTGTCACCTGGCTGTTTTGTTGTCCACTTGTCACCTGGCTGTTTTGTTGTCCACTTGTCACCTGGCTGTTTTGTTGTCCACTTGTTACCTGGCTGTTTTGTTGTGCACTTGCCACCTGGCTGTTTTGTTGTGCACTTGCCACCTGGCTGTTTTGTTGTCCACCTGTTACCTGGCTGTTTTGTTGTCCACTTGTCACCTGGCTGTTTTGTTGTCCACTTGTTACCTGGCTGTTTTGTTGTCCACTTGTTACCTGGCTGTTTTGTTGTGCACTTGTCACCTGGCTGTTTTGTTGTCCACTTGTTACCTGGCTGTTTTGTTGTGGACTTGTCACCTGGCTGTTTTGTTGTGCACTTGTTACCTGGCTGTTTTGTTGTGCACTTGTTACCTGGCTGTTTTGTTGTGCACTTGTCACCTGGCTGTTTTGTTGTCCACTTGCCACCTGGCTGTTTTGTTGTCCACTTGTTACCTGGCTGTTTTGTTGTGCACTTGTCACCTGGCTGTTTTGTTGTGCACTTGTTACCTGGCTGTTTTGTTGTGCACTTGTCACCTGGCTCTTTTGTTGTCCACTTGTTACCTGGCTCTTTTGTTGTCCACTTGTTACCTGGCTGTTTTGTTGTGCACTTGTCACCTGGCTGTTATGTTGTGCACTTGTTACCTGGCTGTTTTGTTGTGCACTTGTCACCTGGCTCTTTTGTTGTCCACTTGTTACCTGCCTCTTTTGTTGTGCACTTGTTACCTGGCTGTTTTGTTGTGCACTGGTCACCTGGCTCTTTTGTTGTGCACTTGTTACCTGGCTCTTTTGTTGTGCACTTGTCACCTGGCTCTTTTGTTGTCCACTTGTTACCTGGCTGTTTTGTTGTGCACTTGTCACCTGGCTGTTTTGTTGTCCACTTGTCACCTGGCTGTTTTGTTGTCCACTTGTCACCTGGCTGTTTTGTTGTCCACTTGTCACCTGGCTGTTTTGTTGTCCACTTGTTACCTGGCTGTTTTGTTGTCCACTTGTTACCTGGCTGTTTAGTTGTCCACTTGCCAGCTGGCTGTTTTGTTGTCCACTTGCCACCTGGCCGTTTTGTTATCCACTTGTCACCTGGCTGTTTTGTTGTCTACTTGTCACCTGGCCGTTTTGTTGGCCACTTGCCACCTGGCCGTTTTGTTGTCCACTTGTTACCTGGCTGTTTTGTTGTCCACTTGCCACCTGGCCGTTTTGTTGTCCACTTGCCACCTGGCTGTTTTGTTGTCCACTTGCCACCTGACTATTTTGTTGTCCAGTTGTCACCTGGCTGTATTGTTGTCCACTTGCCACCTGGCTGTTTTGTTGTCCACTTGTCACCTGGCTGTTTTGTTGTCCACTTGTCACCTGGCTGTTTTGCTTTGGATGACAATCTTGTTAAATCTTCTCTTCCGATAGTATTTGTGTTTTAGCTTAGAAAGACTAGCTGCTACCATACTGCCTTGCGTGTCGAAATATGGGTTCAGCCGCAGTGAACCTTGAGTCAAGGAAGACGTTGTAGGCTCAGTATTACGCATGTCGAATGTACTGCCTATTATATAGAGCCCAAATTTATTTGTGATGTCATACGTCAAAATGTGCCAAACAATACTGACACGCTAAGGTTACGTGGTCAACTTCAACAAATTTGCCTTTTCGATATGAATTGGACGTGTGCTGTTGATTGTACACAATCGATTTTAACATCGAAAAGCTGCAACGACGGCGTTGCTATGAAGTCAAAGGCGTTCATTAGCGCCTTTATCCGATAGCAGTTGTCCGTGCTATTTGATCAGGTATAGCAATCGATAGCAATCGACCGACTCACCGGTCAGTTTTCCCAGTCGATGCCCAGCTGCAAAGGGTGCGCTTCTGAAGAAACACTGTATCGATCTACAGTGACCGTATTACTGTATTTTTTACAGTTCGATCACATCCTGATATGAAACGTCTTCGGAAAATGCATCTGCTAACGTTTCTCTTGATTCTGGAAGCGGCAATTGCTGATCATACTCACTGCCTACTGGATATGTTGAGGGCGTACTCTCCTCCGATAAAGACGTGTTACCCTCACCAGAGACACGAATACGAACAGATGACAACAGGAGAGTCACCAGGTCCGTTATGTGTGGCTGTCCTAACTGGCTACCCGGAAGTGGACAACAGATTCCACTTATTGCGCAGATTCCTGCGCAGTCTCGTCGACGACTTTCGCATACCGCAGTCACACCTACACGTCTTCTGTCAAGGCAAGTGCATGGAGGCGTTGAACGGTAGTTTTCCAGCCACCTACCACCATCTCAACAACGCCGTCAACAGATCATCCTATCGCGGCTTCGTCATATCGGAGAACTATCGTCTGCTACTCGCTGAGGTGTTTGATAGGACGTTGCGCTACAACTATTGCGCCATACTGGAAGACGACCTCCTATTATCGTCCGACGCGCTAAACTACTTGCGCGCTGGTCGGACACTGATGGCGTCCGTTGAGACGGTGTTTACCGTCTCGCTTTACAACGACAACGCGTACCCGTGGTGCGCCAGTGACCGGGGCTTCTTCCGTCGCGTCGACCACTTCTCCGGTCTTGGGTTCCTCATGAGCAGAGCCCTCTACCGATCACACGTGCTTCCGGCGTGGACAGACACACGCGTTTGGGACAACCTCTTTCAGGTTCGTGCGCCTTGTTTCAGTTCATTGCATGGTTAGCTAGCGTAGGAATACACCACACGTCATGTGTATTGTACTATATTCACACACGCGTGCGCGCGCGCATACACACACACACACACACACACACACACGCACGCACGCACAGACACACACAAACACACACCTACACTTTTATCAGCTTTCCATTGTTAGTGCCCAAGGCGTAGGCATTGAAGTGCTGTGTATAACTGTTACCGTGTGACAGTCTTATAAGAGCTGGTTTGTCAACATAATTATCCAGCCTTTCTTCAAGCAAGGGTTTTTTTACAATCCAAAACCTACTTCGGACAGAACAATGTCCAAAACCTATCAAAGCCCCGTTTGTACGTCAAAAACTGACAAAATGTGTCAAAAACACCGGCTATACATTTACCTTTGTGCATGCGAGTGTTAATATTCATCTAATTGTGGTCATAAATGAAATTATTTGAACCATTATTCATTTCAGCTGATCGTTTCACAGCATAACATGGTGTCCGTTCAACCGGAAGTGAACCGAGTGCTCCACGCGATCAATCTGCACGTGACATCATTACAGGCGCCGTGGCTGTCCTACAACAAATACGAATCGCAGGCTGTGAACACAGAAACCAAAGGCTCGTTTCCGTACGATCTGGCGTCGCTGCGTAAAGACAATTACGATAAATTCATAGCGGACTACATCAGACACGCGATCTTGATCGAGTACATTGAAGACGCAGATTTCTTCAATTCATCCGACAAACTCGTGTACATCTCTGCGGACATCGGCGGACTGATGACGTCACACCACTTGGCAGGCATCGGATTGGGGAACGTCGTCCGTGGCAGCTATAGCAACACTGTCTTTCTGCGTGTCTACGGCGTCCAGACGCTCGTGGTGGAGCAGGATTCAGTGTTCTTCTCCCTCGTTTCCGCTAAGCCGTTATGGCGCCTGAACGAATATGTCGTCGACAGCTCCCTCTCGCGGCATCGCCTCGGTCCACTGTACGAGTTCCAGCGTCGTTACGTCATCGCGTTATCGGCGCCGGACATGGCCGAGTCATGCGCATCGGTATGTGGGAGGCGCAGCAGATCCTGCAGTGTGACCGGACTGTGGCTACTCGTCACTGACTGTGCCGTCCTCCGGACTCTGGTCAAGGAGTGTAGGTCATGCAGTCAAGACACGTTATCTTCGTCACAAATTCGCACACCAGTTGTCGTTGAACATTCGCTCGATTGCCGCATCGGCAGTAAACATTTTCTGAGCTGTCTCGCGCCGTCATCGCCATCTAATAGGTCGATATGTGCATGTGTCTAGCCAATGACAATTTGCCTTATACGGGAGATGTGTGCATATTATGCTCCCATTCTGATTGTAAAACAATCGCTTGATTATCATTTACCCGTCAGATAGTACCATCATCTGTTTATAAATAATGATTACTTTATTCCTTCCAGGTGGCGCACTGGTATTCTCTCTCGACTCAACTGTTAGTTGCTTTAAGTGGTTTTTAAAAGTTTGAGATTTAGTTGTCATATTTGGTAGTCGTATTTGGCAAATATGCGTGCTAAGCAGACGCTGTAGGTCTATATAGGTGAGAGCTTTTTAAAGAACACACTAGCATTAAGGATGAAGATCATTAAGTCAACATGGGTGTGACCTACTAGTTATTGTGACTAATCTAGTAAATACTACAAAGGTAATGAAAATGTACCAAATTAGCTATTGTTTGGATTTCAGCAAAAAAAAAAGATCTCATTGTCATAATAGTGTAATGTAATGGATTCATTAATTAATCGCCAGTGCGTCTTTAAAAGTACTACATGTAAGTACATCTAAGTACAGTGGCTGAAAAATTAATGTTTTCGGTCATTAGTGCTAAACGATAGAATGTTTTTTTTTTTGGAAACTGGAGAGTCGACGAAAATAAGCAACTGATGCGACCGTTTCAGTTACAAAATGAAGAAAACTACCGGCTAGAAAGATTGACAAATATTTTATAAATATGAAGTTTCGAAACCTGAACTAAGTCAGGAATGATTTTGGTATTGCTCTGAAAGTGATGACACTTTGTGACGTATAGGACATAATGTGATGTAGAGGACGAGCCGTGACATATATGTATTAGTGCCCTGCGCGGGCCTAGAATTTTATCCCAAGCCCGGCCCGCAATTAGCAGTTAGAGTCCAGGCCCGGCCCAGGCCCGCAATAATTTTTCAAGCCCGGCCCAGGCCCGCAAACTAGAATTTAGGCCCAAGCCCGACTCAGACCGTGAATGTTTGGCCCAGGCCCGGCCCGGCCCGGCCCGCAAGTTTCAGGCCCAGGCCCGGCCCATACCCGCGGGCCAAAGATGGGTAAGCCCGCGGCCCGCAAGCCCGCGGCCCGCTAAGTTTAGAGAAGATAAACCTATAATCTTATAACAAAGATGAAAAACAAATAAACTGTAAAACAGACTTATTGTTTTATTAAATAAAAAAGGTCCATAGTGTGCTAGATGAGTTCTAAAAATTTAGCACCACCAACTTCTTCAAACTTACGAATATCCTGACGAAAAATAAAGAAAAACTTCTTAGTGTCATTACTATTAAATATGGTAACATTTGTTATATTTGGCTTTAATGTATTGGTTTATTGTTAGGGTAGGATATTTGTTTATCTAACCCTGACTTAACCCATATGCAAGCCACAATCCCAATTTATATTGTTAATTGAATTAGCTCAACTAAGTTAGCATAATTTAATATGATATTTCAATTAAATGTCACCCACTAGCACTGACACCCAGTGGCATTTCCAGCAGGCCTCCAGTCACTAGCCTGAGACAGACATGTTCAGACATGTGTGAATTAGTACAAGTGTGAATGAATTAGGACTGGGGAGAAATACCAATTACCAACTGGGTTTGGTACTGGGTAGTGGGCTAGTGGCCTAGTGTGCACTTGGCAGTGGGCAGGTCTTTCAGGTGGGCAATGTTTGGAGGGAAGACCTAGACAATAGAATGTCCACTGGTAGGGTCAAAGAGTGATAAGTTGATGGTTAATCATGGCTTGATTGCCTCTGCAAATATTTCTAAAGTAAACATTTGGGGCTGGCTACTTCCAGCCAAGTGAACTTATGGGGTCATTATATTCCATGCAAGATCTCAATTTGCAACTATATAATACTAAAGAAATAATTTTAAGCATTCATTAAACGGAATTACAATTTATAATCAGTTTTTATTTAAAAAAATAAAGTAATAATCGGTGTTTTGTATGAATATTTTTATTATGTCCAGGCCCAACCCAGGTCCGGCCCGGCCCGCTCACACTAGGCCCAGGCCCGGCCCAAGTCCGATGTGTTTAAATTGTTTTCAGCCCAGGCCCGGCCCGGGCCCGCAGTATGTAGGCCCAGGCCCGGCCCGGGCTGCGGGCCGGGCCGGGCTTTTGGTCCAAGCCAGGGCACTAATATGTATACATGCCCGTCTGTACATATGATACACATGCGAGCGCGTGTTTGTGTGCGCGTGTGTGCGTGTGTGCGTGCGTGCGTGCGTGCGTGCGTGCGTGCGTGCGTGCGTGCGTGCGTGCGTGCGTGCGTGCGTGCGTGCGTGCGATGCATGTAGTCTTATCATTCAATCGGCTGTATTATTTATAGTTTTTTTTCAACGATTTAAAAACACAACGTCCTTTACGCACCATTAGTGTGACGTATAAGACCGTGATGTAAAGGACCACTTTTGCATTCATGACAAATTATTGTCACCTTTGCAGCCAAGAAGAATTATCTATCAACAAACCGTATTCGTGAATAATATGTAGCGTTCGTAGAAGACATAGAATAAACATACGCAGAATTGCAGAAAATATCGATATTGTGTGGAACAAGTGAACCGTATCTAGTATTAACTTTCAATATGACACATAAAAGAGACAGCCTAAGTCTGGGTACTCTGTCTGATGAAATCGAGGAAATTTAGTACAGCTGAGTTACATTGCATATGAAATTCATTTGTAAGTTACACGAATGACTATCATCCTTTAAGACATTGAAGAAAACATTGTGGAAATATTCAATTCATGGATATATTGCAATCTAAACATGAGGGACACAAAACTCTGCGTTACTCTATGTTCACCCATATCTAAATAAATATCCATGTCTATTAAATTACACATCATTACTATCATGCAGTCTGAGTAAAATTGGTTATGCATGTACTGCCGTGAAATCGTGATCTCAGTCTAAATGTCGTACGGTCAATCGCCTTATGAATCGCGTTATGAATTTCTGTTCCACACTCGCCAACAGTGGCGCCAATCAGCATAACAAGGGGTCATCCGTACCACAGTGTAACATTGCATTGGTGGTCATGCTAACGTTTTGGCTGGTTATAAGAAACCTGGACCATCAACAATTTAGAAACATTTTTACAGTAACTGTCATCATCTCATTGACTTGTTGACCACGTTTTGTCAAAACCACGTACCTGCAGCTCTTTTTAAACGCCCCCACGTGCGAAGCCCGTCAATGAATATGCATGTATTCATGCGCCCACGTGTCCCATAGCAGAACAATTCCCATAAATCCTTCTGCCTGTTAAACTCTCAAAAATGCAAGCAAACCTGTGAATATGCATGCTCAATTGCACTTATGTCACATCATATGAATTGCTTAATTTCACATACCACACTTTAATACGTAGTACATTCAATAAACATTAAATTGCACTGTGGTCTGACCTCTCAAGTGAAATGGTGAGTGGCGCCGCTGGTGGGGAGTTTGTGTCCGTTCTAGTAGCGACACAAATTATCCGACAGAGGGTGCTGTTTTGTTATAACGGGTGGAGTCATACCGATAACAATAGGTGCTATATTTTGACCGTGTGCCAAAACGTGTGTTTTGTTGTTCGAAGAGTTTCGTCAAATCGACGAGCAGGTGGGTAATAAGGGGAGGACATTGCTTAGCACAGATGGCACCCATTATTCAACGAACGAATGCGTCGTATGGCATATCACCACCATCGCCGATACTTTACTGCGAGGTTGTATCGGTCATAAATTATTGAAAACTAATTAACATACAGCCATACAACTGATACCATGATGTATCTTAATAATATACCTTTCCAATGATGTATGACACTTTGCAATAACTTAATTATCTCAAAATGGTCCAGCATAGCTACATGTAGCTATGGTCGACACCGCCTAACAAGTTCCGGCATTGCTACTACATGACGTCTCGACTCTAGTCTCGCTTATCTGACTCTTGCCTTTTCGGTCGCCTTTGACTTCGTAAATTCGCCGAGAAGAGAACCTGGCATTAGTGACAGAGGCGTGGTCTCGTAGTTACCCTCTGTCATTACTCCATTTTGTGTATTCATTCCCGTGAGGCGCCAGCAGATTATCGAGATTCTACACAAACATTTGTTTTGCTTAATTTAACTTTTCAGTCTGACAGGTTAGTTGTATCAATATAACCACATTTTAAAGTTAATTCGAATTGCATCAGGGTGCATACATAATTGCATCAGGGTGCATACATAATTGCATCAGGGTGCATACATAATTTCCGTCACAATGAAAAGTACACTTTGTATCCAGGTGATGATGTGTGAGAGACAGACAGTGGCGCCACAGCACGGAGAGCTTGAATAATAATTCACTCCTTGTTGGCATTGGGCTGCGCAGCCATGTTTTGCTGTTTCCCAAACCTACCTAAATTGCCTTTCTATTTGTCATGAAGAGGGGCATGCACCTCTCCGAAACAAATTGTGCAGAGGCAGAGTGAAGGTGGTTCTCTGGGTGTTGTTACTCGAGCTGGTCTCCCCAAATGTGTGACATGTCAGAGGCAAAGAGCAAAGGCAATCCATCATATGACCAAAATTATGGCAAACTATATAAGTTCTATTCTCTAAGCAAAACTACCACAGAATGTGTTCCTGATAACATGGCATTTTCACATAAATACTGGGTTAGTGTTCATGATTAAATAAGCTGACAATGTCTATATAAATCCCAGTGACGCATGCTCAGTCCTGCCACTGGCAAGTTGCAACATTGACTGGAGTAATATCAACTACATGTATGCCCTATATTAGTAGGTTTGTTGAAATCATATATCACGAATAACTATGACTACCGCATTTCCAATATTGCTGATATCACGAATAACTATGACTACCGCATTTCCAATATTGTTATAAACCAGACAATTTAACTATAGCTAATTTGGTACATTTTCATTACCTTGGTATTATTTGCTAGAATAGTCGCAATAACTAGTAGTTCACACCCGTGTTGACTTAATGACCTTCATCCTTAGTGCTAGTGTGTTCTTTAAAAAGCTCTCACCTATATAGACCTACAGCGTCTGCTTAGCATGCATATTTGTCAAATGCGTATATCAGTCTACAAGTGCATATGCACTATGTAGGCGGATATTCTGAGGGATACAAACTGTGACCATATTACTGGTTGTACCAGTAACAAGCATCGTTTGTATTTTGATTTAGAGATACCGCACTTGCAACGAAGTAGTGTGAACGTAAGCCACTCTATACATATATCTACATTATGAATGTATGCACTTGAAAAACGATAACTACAATATAAAGCATGATGTTCCTCAGTCGGATTTACGTATTCTCCATTAGTGTGTCAGTTCGCGAACGCGCAGAAGCCGTATAGATCCAGTTAGTTGTGGCCGCGACAGCTGAATCGATAACGTTGACCCGCTAATTCAATTATTTCAAACGTGTTGTGTTTGACGTATTTGGCATGTGTTCATAATGCATAGCTGTCGAAGTAGCTGATCAATCGTAGGCAGTGATTATGAACTTTTATTGTATTGAAAAAGTTATGGTGCACAAACGCTACAAATGTTATTGAAAGCATCTGCTTTTATTGTCATGATCTATGAAAATGCCGTGAAATAAGCTCCCGTCCCTACTAAGTGGGGCATCATTTAATGCTACCATATGTTTTTACGTAAGACAACGTCATCTCATGTAGCCTTAATGGGTACTGTTCAGCCTTGTTGTCTTGTTATCCAGATTATGTTCTCAGTGTAATTGTAAATAATAAAAAAATGTCTTACGATCATTATTATTAAGACAAATCATATAGGCAGTCCCTTTCAAATTAAATACATTATTGAGCTGATGTTGTGTTATAATGATGGCATTCGCATTAACATTGCAATGTGTAAAGTCAGGTTTCAAAACTTCCTCTTCTTAGAATTAGATGTCTACTCCATTAACAATGTCGCTTGCAGCCAACTGTACAAATTAATCTGTTCCAACCCATATTGTTGGAAAAGTGGTGCAAATTCGTCGTACTTGCAAAGACGAACCGTGCAATTATTGTCACTTAGCACAAAGGTTCATTGCGATGACGTCAACAATAGTTCCGTCGTCACCGCACTTGCAATGGCGCAGATGTTTAAACATTTAATCTGCACATCAATGTATGTTATGACAGGAGTGATATGATAAATGTTCACGCATGCGCGAAGGTTGTGAACGCATATCTTATGTGTAGCCCTCTGTCAGCTAATTTATCTACACATATTTATAAGGAGGTGCTCCTCGTTTGTGATGTGGCAGAAGGAGTGTTTTAGTGGGGTAAGCGCCTTTCGCGTGACATCCAGAACATGTTCGTGTTACTGAGTCCGGGCCGAATTAATGTTTCGATCCACAACTAGATGTGCGCAAAGATCAATGGTTGTTTTCGATTGGGTATCATTGTTCTCAATGGGTGTCATTGTTCTCGATGGGTGTCATTGTTCTTGTGGTCACCATTGTTCTCGATGGGTGTCATTATTCTTGTGGTTGTTGTTGTTCTCGATCGATGTCATTGTTCTCGATGGGTGGCATTGTTCTCGATGGATGTCATTGTTCTTGTAGTTGCCGGTACTGTACTGTATCTATTGATTATATAAGTTCTTTCAGTGTGAATGTTTAAAAGAAATTTGATAAATATCTAAGAAGGGCAAGTTACACTTCGATGAGTAATGACGCAGCATAATCGATAAGCCAATGGCTTCGTTGTCCACTTGTCACATGACTGTTTTATTGTCCACTTGTCACCTGGCTGTTTTGTTGTCCACTTGTCACCTGGCTGTTTTGTTGTCCACTTGTTACCTGGCTGTTTTGTTGTCCACTTGTTACCTGGCTCTTTTGTTGTCCACTTGTTACCTGGCTGTTTTGTTGTCCACTTGTTACCTGGCTGTTTTGTTGTCCACTTGTTACCTGGCTGTTTTGTTGTCCACTTGTCACCTGGCTGTTTTGTTGTCCACTTGTTACATGGCTGTTTTGTTGTCCACTTGTTACCTGGCTGTTTTGTTGTCCACTTGTCACCTGGCTGTTTTGTTGTCCACTTGTCACCTGGCTGTTTTGTTGTCCACTTGCCACCTGGCCGTTTTGTTGTCCACTTGTTACCTGGCTGTTTTGTTGTCCACTTGTTACCTGGCTGTTTTGTTGTCCACTTGTTACATGGCTGTTTTGTTGTCCACTTGTCACCTGGCTGTTTTGTTGTCCACTTGCCACCTGGCTGTTTTGTTGTCCACTTGTTACCTGGCCGTTTTGTTGTCCAGTTGCCACCTGGCTGTTTTGTTGTCCACTTGTCACCTGGCTGTTTTGTTGTCCAGTTGCCACCTGGCTGTTTTGTTGTCCACTTGTCACCTGGCTGTTTTGTTGTCCACTTGTCACCTGGCTGTTTTGTTGTCCACTTGTTACATGGCTGTTTTGTTGTCCACTTGTTACCTGGCTGTTTTGTTGTCCACTTGTTACCTGGCTGTTTTGTTGTCCACTTGTTACATGGCTGTTTTGTTGTCCACTTGTCACCTGGCTGTTTTGTTGTCCACTTGCCACCTGGCTGTTTTGTTGTCCACTTGTCACCTGGCTGTTTTGTTGTCCACTTGCCACCTGGCTGTTTTGTTGTCCACTTGTCACCTGGCTGTTTTGTTGTCCACTTGTTACATGGCTGTTTTGTTGTCCACTTGTCACCTGGCTGTTTTGTTGTCCACTTGTCACCTGGCTGTTTTGTTGTCCACTTGCCACCTGGCTGTTTTGTTGTCCACTTGCCACCTGGCCGTTTTGTTGTCCAGTTGCCACCTGGCTGTTTTGTTGTCCACTTGTCACCTGGCTGTTTTGTTGTCCACTTGTCACCTGGCTGTTTTGCTTTGGATGACAATCTTGTTAAATCTTCTCTTCCGATAGTGTTTGTGTTTTAGCTTAGAAAGACTAGCTGCTACCATACTGCCTTGCGTGTCGAAATATGGGTTCAGCCGCAGGGAACCTTGAGTCAAGGAAGACGTTGTAGGCTCAGTATTACGCATGTCGAATGTACTGACTATTATATAGAGCCCAAATTTATTTGTGATGTCATACGTCAAAATGTGCCAAACAATGCTGACACGCTAAGGTCAACTTCAACAATTTTGCCTTTTCGATATGAATTGGACATGTGCTGTTGATTGTACACAATCGATTTTAACATCGAAAAGCTGCAACGACGGCGTTGCTATGAAGTCAAAGGCGTTCATTAGCGCCTTTATCCGATAGCAGTTGTCCGTGCTAATTGATCAGGTATAGCAATCGATAGCAATCGACCGACTCACCGGTCAGTTTTCCCAGTCGATGCCCAGCTGCAAAGGGTGCGCTTCTGAAGAAACACTGTATCGATCTACAGTGACCGCAGTACTGTATTTTTTACAGTTCGATCACATCCTGATTATGAAACGTCTTCGGAAAATGCATCTGCTAACGTTTCTCTTGATTCTGGAAGCGGCAATTGCTGATCATACTCACTGCCTACTGGATATGTTGAGGGCGTACACTCCTCCGATAAAGACGTGTTACCCTCACCAGAGACACGAATACGAACAGATGACAACAGGAGAGTCACCAGGTCCGTTATGTGTGGCTGTCCTAACTGGCTACCTGGAAGTGGACAACAGATTCCACTTATTGCGCAGACTCCTGCGCAGTCTCGTCGACGACTTCCGCATACCGCAGTCACACCTACACGTCTTCTGTCAAGGCAAGTGCATGGAGGCGTTGAACGGTAGTTTTCCAGCCACCTACCACCATCTCAACAACGCCGTCAACAGATCATCCTATCGCGGCTTCGTCATATCGGAGAACTATCGTCTGCTACTAGCTGAGGTGTTTGGTGGGACGTTGCGCTACAACTATTGCGCCATACTGGAAGACGACCTCCTATTATCGTCCGACGCGCTAAACTACTTGCGCGCTGGTCGGACACTGATGGCGTCCGATGGGACGGTGTTTACCGTCTCGCTTTACAACGACAACGCGTACCCGTGGTGCGCCAGTGACCGGGGCTTCTTCCGTCGCGTCGACCACTTCTCCGGTCTTGGGTTCCTCATGAGCAGAGCCCTCTACCGATCACACGTGCTTCCGGCGTGGACAGACACACGCATTTGGGACAACCTCTTTCAGGTTCGTGCGCCTTGTTTCAGTTCATTGCATGGTTAGCTAGCGTAGGAATACACCACACGTCATGTGCATTGTACTATATTCACACACGCGTGCGCGCGCGCATACACACACACACACATACTCTCTCTCACACACACTCTTCCTCTCTCTCTCATATACACGCACGAAAACACACACACACCCACTGACCCACACCCCCTCCACACACACACACACACGCACAGACACACACAAACACACACCTACACTTTTATCAGCTTTCCATTGTTAATGCCCAAGGCATAGGCATTGAAGTGCTGTGTATAACTGTTACCGTGTGACGGTCTTATAAGAGCTGGTTTGTCAACATAATTATCCAGCCTTTCTTCAAGCAAGGGTTTTTTTACAATCCAAAACCTACTTCGGACAGAACAATGCCCAAAACCTATCAAAGCCCCGTTTGTACGCCAAAAACTGACAAAATGTGTCAAAAACACCGGCTATACATTTACCTTTGTGCATGCGAGTGTTAATACTCATCTGATTGTGGTCATAAATGAAATTATTTGAACCATTATTCATTTCAGCTGATCGTTTCACAGCATAACATGGTGTCCGTTCAACCGGAAGTGAACCGAGTGCTCCACACGATCAATCTGCACGTGACATCATTACAGGCGCCGTGGCTGTCCTACAACAAATACGAATCGCAGGCTGTGAACACAGAAACCAAAGGCTCGTTTCCGTACGATCTGGCGTCGCTGCGTAAAGACAATTACGATAAATTCATAGCGGACTACATCAGACACGCGACCTTGATCGAGTACATTGAAGACGCAGATTTCTTTAATTCATCCGACAAACTCGTGCACAGTTCTGCGGACATCGGCGGACTGATGACGTCACACCACTTGGCAGGCATCGGATTGGGGAACGTCGTCCGTGGCAGCTATAGCAACACTGTCTTTCTGCGTGTCTACGGCGTCCAGACGCTCGTGGTGGAGCAGGATTCAGTGTTCTTCTCCCTCGTTTCCGCTAAGCCGTTATGGCGCCTGAACGAATATGTCGTCGACAGCTCCCTCTCGCGGCATCGCCTCGGTCCACTGTACGAGTTGCAGCGTCGTTACGTCATCGCGTTATCGGTGCTGGACATGGCCGAGTCATGCGCATCGGTGTGTGGGAGGCGCAGCAGATCCTGCAGTGTGACCGGACTGTGGCTACTCGTCACTGACTGTGCCGTCCTCCGGACTCTGGTCAAGGAGTGTAGGTCATGCAGTCAAGACACGTTATCTTCGTCACAAATTCGCACACCAGTTGTCGTTGAACATTCGCTCGATTGCCGCATCGGCAGTAAACATTTTCTGAGCTGTCTCGCGCCGTCATCGCCATCTAATAGGTCGATATGTGCATGTGTCTAAGCCAATGACAATTTGCCTTATACGGGAGATGTGTGCATATTATGCTTTATGCCATTAACATCTGCTCCCATTCTGATTGTAAAACAATCGCTTGATTATCATTTACCCGTCAGATAGTACCATCATCTGTTTATAAATAATGATTACTTTATTCCTTCCAGGTGGCGCACTGGTATTCTCTCTCGACTCAACTGTTAGTTGCTCTAAGTGGTTTTTAAAAGTTTGAGATTTAGTTGTCATATTTGGTTGTCGTATTTGGCAAATATGCGTGCTAAGCAGACGCTGTAGGTCTATATAGGTGAGAGCTTTTTAAAGAACACACTAGCATTAAGGATGAAGGTCATTAAGTCAACATGGGTGTGACCTACTAGTTATTGTGACTAATCTAGTAAATTATACCAAGGTAATGAAAATGTACCAAATTAGCTATTGTTTGGATTTCAGCAAAAAAAAGATCTCATTGTCATAATAGTGTAATGTAATGGATTCATTAATTAATCGCCAGTGCGTCTTTAAAAGTACTACATGTAAGTACATCTAAGTACAGTGGCTGAAAAATTAATGTTTTCGGTCATTAGTGCTAAACGATAGAATGTTTTTTTTTTGGAAACTGGAGAGTCGGCGAAAATAAGCGACTGATGCGACCGTTTCAGTTACAAAATGAAGAAAACTACCGGCTAGAAAGATTGACAAATATTTTATAAATATGAAGTTTCGAAACCTGAACTAAGTCAGGAATGATTTTGGGACTAAATAGTGTTGCTCTGAAAGTGATGACACTTTGTGACGTATAGGACATAATGTGATGTAGAGGACGAGCCGTGACATATATGTATTAGTGCCCTGCGCGGGCCTAGAATTTTATCCCAAGTCCGGCCCGCAATTAGCAGTTAGAGGCCCGGCCGCTCACACTAGGCCCAGGCCCGGCCCAAGCCCGATGTGTTTAAATTGTTTTCAGCCCAGGCCCGGCCCGGGCCCGCAGTATGTAGGCCCGGCCCGGGCTGCGGGCCGGGCTTTTGGTCCAAGCCAGGGCACTAATATGTATACATGCCCGTCTGTACATATGATACACATGCGAGCGCGTGTTTGTGTGCGCGTGCGTGCGTGCGATGCATGTAGTCTTATCATTCAATCGGCTGTATTATTTATAGTTTTTTTTCAACGATTTAAAAACACAACGTCCTTTACGTCACCATTAGTGTGACGTATAAGACCGTGATGTAAAGGACCACTTTTGCATTCATGACAAATTATTGTCACCTTTGCAGCCAAGAAGAATTATCTATCAACAAACCATATTCGTGAATAATATGTAGCGTTCGTAGAAGACATAGAATAAACATACGCAGAATTGCAGAAAATATCGATATTGTGTGGAACAAGTGCACCGTATCTAGTATTAACTTTCAATATGACACATAAAAGAGAAAGCCTAAGTCTGGGTACTCTGTCTGATGAAATCGAGGAAATTTAGTACAGCTGAGTTACATTGCATATGAAATTCATTTGTAAGTTACACGAATGACTATCATCCTTTAAGACATTGAAGAAAATATTGTGGAAATATTCAATTCATGGATATATTGCAATCTAAACATGAGGGACACAAAACTCTGCGTTACTCTATGTTCACCCATATCTAAATAAATATCCATGTCTATTAAATTACACATCATTACTATCATGCAGTCTGAGTAAAATTGGTTATGCATGTACTGCCGTGAAATCGTGATCTCAGTCTAAATGTCGTACGGTCAATCGCCTTATGAATAGCGTTATGAATTTCTGTTCCACACTCGCCAACAGTGGCGCCAATCAGCATAACAAGGGGTCATCCGTACCACAGTGTAACATTGCATTGGTGGTCATGCTAACGTTTTGGCTGGTTATAAGAAACCTGGACCATCAACAATTTAGAAACATTTTTACAGTAACTGTCATCATCTCATTGACTTGTTGACCACATTTTGTCAAAACCACGTACCTGCAGCTCTTTTTAAACGCCCCCACGTGCGAAGCCCGTCAATGAATATGCATGTATTCATGCGCCCACGTGTCCCATAGCAGAACAATTCCCATAAATCCTTCTGCCTGTTAAACTCTCAAAAATGCAAGCAAACCTGTGAATATGCATGCTCAATTGCACTTATGTCACATCATATGAATTGCTTAATTTCACATACCACACTTTAATACGTAGTACATTCAATAAACATTAAGTTGCACTGTGGTCTGACCTCTCGAGTGAAATGGTGAGTGGCGCCGCTGGTGGGGAGTTTGTGTCCGTTCTAGTAGCGACACAAATTATCCGACAGAGGTTGCTGTTTTGTTATAACGGGTGGAGTCATACCGATAACAATAGGTGCTATATTTTTACCGTGTGCCAGAACGTGTGTTTTGTTGTTCGAAGAATTTCGTCAAATCGACGAGCAGGTGGGTAATAAGGGGAGGACATTGCTTAGCACAGATGGCACCCATTATTCAACGAACGAATGCGTCGTATGGCATATCACCACCATCGCCGATACTTTACTGCGAGGTTGTATCAGTCATAAATTATTGAATACAGAATAGGCTAGACACGAACAGGCCTACATGTAGTAGCAATGCTGGAGCTCGTTAGGTGGCGCTAGTAGTGCTGCGATCGGCAAGTCGACCAAAACGTGTACCTACTAGTACCCACAGAGGCCCGTTTATACGGGGTGCCTTTAACGGTCCATAGCAGCTGACATAGATCACCTATAATAAAAATGTGCATATGCCTGTAAATAACTGTAAAGCTGAATAAACGTACTTTATTTTTTTAGGTAAAAGTATTTTGTTTTTTAAGGTGAAAATTTCATGATTCTCGCAAATCCAGGATTCACCTTGATTCACGGAAAAAAACAATTGTATGTCTTTCACTGATCACTTAGTAACACAAAAATAACTGTGTCTTTAAAGTGCTCTAACATGAAAACTAATTAACATACAGCCATACAACTGATACCATGATGTATCTTAATAATAGTCCTTTCCAATGATGTATGACACTTTGCAATAACTTAATTATCTCAAAATGGTCCAGCATAGCTACATGTAGCTATGGTCGACACTGCCTAACAAGTTCCGGCATTGCTACTACATGACATCTCGACTCTAGTCTCGCTTATCTGACTCTCGCCTTTTCGCTCGCCTTTGACTTCGTAAATTCGCCGAGAAGAGAACCTGGCATTAGTGACAGAGGCGTGGTCTCGTAGTTACCCTCTGTCATTACTCCATTTTGTGTATTCATTCCCGTGAAGCGCCAGCAGCTAATCAGCAGATTATCGAGATTCTACAAAAAAAATTTTTTTGCTTAATTTAACTTTTCAGTCTGACAGGTTAGTTGTATCAATATAACCATATTTTAAAGTTAATTCGAATTGCATCAGGGTGCATACATAATTGCATCAGGGTGCATACATAATTGCATCAGGGTGCATACATAATTTCCGTCACAATGAAAAGTACACTTTGTATCCAGGTGATGATGTGTGAGACAGACAGTGGCGCCACAGCACGGAGAGCTTGAATAATAATTCACTCCTTGTTGGCATTGGGCTGCGCAGCCATGTTTTTCTGTTTCCCAAACCTACCTAAATTGCCTTTCTATTTGTCATGAAGAGGGGCATGCACCTCTCTGAAACAAATTGTGCAGAGGCAGAGTGAAGGTGGTTCTCTGGGTGTTGTTACTCAAGCTGGTTTTCACGTAAATACTGGGTTAGTGTTCATGATTAAATAATCTGACAATGTCTATATAAATCCCAGTGACGCATGCTCAGTCCTGCCACTTGCAAGTTGCAACATTGACTAGAGTAATATCAACTACATGTACGCCCTATATTAGTAGGTTTGTTGAAATCATATATCACGAATAACTAGGACTACTGCATTTCCAATATTGCTAATATCATGAATAACTATGACTACCGCATTTCCAATATTGCTATAAACCAGACAATTTAACTATAGCTAATTTGGTACATTTTCATTACCTTGGTATTATTTGCTAGATTAGTCACAATAACTAGTAGTTCACACCCATGTTGACTTAATTACCTTCATCTTTAGTGCTAGTGTGTTCTTTAAAAAGCTCTCACCTATATAGACCTACAGCGTCTGCTTAGCATGCATATTTGTCAAATGCGTATATCAGTGTACAAGTGCATATGCAGGCGGATATTCTGAGGGGTACAAACTGTGACCATATTACTGGTTGCACCCCAACTCAGAGTGTCTGAGACAGTCTGACCAAACAGAATCAAATGCCTTTGATTGGTGAATACCATGGAGATGCTTGCAGAGCTGCCCAGTGGGAATAATAGCTTAAATATATCGGTTGTATGTTTTTGTTCTAATCAACTATATCACAGGGCCTTCGTCATTCACTGTTATTTCCTTGTAGGGATGACGAACTTCATGTCACCATACATCAACATCTCCAGCCTCGTTCTGGGTGTCGCTGGTGTAGCCCTCTGCTGGCTGTTGTTGCAGAATCGTAAGAAGGTGCAGATTAGTATTAAGGTACAGTGTTGGCAGAACTAGTTTTACAATTCAACTTCTACAGTTGTCATTCGTAATTCTAAAATATGGATTATAAAATTTTGTCATATATGTCAATTTACTTTTAAAGTGGTAACCTCAGATTGAAATAATAATAAATATTGGCAGGTGCTAATCCACCCTCTCAGCAAACATTAGTTGTGGACTTGTGAACACTGCCAGCCACAACATGCCTAACAGTGTTCATTGATTCATATATCATGTTTAATGGTTATATTCCTTTTCTCTTGTTATGTTGTGCTATGAAATGTATTTTGGAAACTATTTTCAATTTAAATACATTTGAACCCATATATGAATGCATACATTGAACATTTGAATGCAAATCGCACCTTTGAATGGAATGCAACCGCTAGTTTGGTCCCAAACATAACATTTCGGTTTTTCAAATGCCGAATCAGATGCATTTCAAATGCAGACGTAATTGTTGCAACTTGGAATATTTATTATTGTTACATTCTGCACCTGATATACTGTTTTATATTATTGCTTAATAAGCCTACATAGTTACTATGATATCATACAAGATGTACTCGTACTCGGGAAAATGTACTCATACTTATATTTGCACTCAGCTTTGAGCAATGTACTCGTACTCGGCCATCACCAATGTACTCGTACTCGTACTTTACTCATAAAAATGTACTCGGGCCCCATTTCTGGTTGACATTTTTGTCTACAAATTTGAGGGTTGTATGTATGTTGGACATGTTCAATTTACAATGTATGAAAAAATACTATGATTTAAAAAATAATTACATTTGTTAGTTACAGTATTTTTATAATATTTGTTACAATTCAAACCTTTAGTTTAGGCAATTTTAAAAAACCGTTGTTCTGTCTGTAGAAAGCAGCTATTGGCCTGGACAGACAAAAGTTTCAGAAGCGCCACAGACAAGGGAAATATGACAATTCAGCAAAGGAAATTGATGGAGTAAAAATATTCTATGCAACACAGACTGGCACAGCCAAGGTGAGAGGTACCAAAGTGGTTATCTGACAGTAAAGCTGCAAACACACATGTCCGCTTACGTCATCTGCACCCATCGTTTTGACACAGATCAACTACACGTGTCCACTTCAGTGCAATCAGTCTGAGAGCGATTTGTTCGGAAGTGGATGACAGGTGTGATGGGTCAAACGACGGAGAAGATGGAAGTGGACTTGTGTGTTCACTGCTTAAATCTTCAATATTACAGAACAATGAACAAAACATTGCTTCTCAGATTTCACGAACAGCAAATACGTCGATTGTGTTATTGTTAATTTTTATATTTAACATTCATGAAAATGTATGAATTCTGCAAGTTCGGCTACGCTGTGGTAGCACTTGGCAGCTCGGCCTACCAACCAGATGCTTTCTGTAAGGTCAGTCTTGGCTTTTTGTCTGAGTCTGCAAACCAGAAGGATGAGAATATAATTTGCAGAAAAAACAGCTGGAGATGGTGTAATAGTGTGATTAGAAATTTAGGCTGGATTTTTTTCTTGGTATATGGACATATGCTAAAAATAGGGGAAGTTGCTGGTTTGACTATTGTAAAAATTTTCTAAATACACCATGTAGTTACGGCATTGCTACGTGTACATACTAATAGTAGCAATTTTGTTACGGCAATCAATCCCAAGTTGGGACCAGAGATTTTGGAAATAGGACTGTAGATTTTTCATGTTAGTAATATTTTCATATACTGGTTGGAGAACAAGGGACCATAGCATTCAAGCAAGGGACCATAGCGCTCAAGCAAGGGACCATAGGTGAAAGCTTAAAAAAATTACTGGTAGTGGTATTTTAAACAGCCCCTGAACTAGCTGGTTTTAATATGGACTGCTGACATCGAGATTGATGTAGGCCAATAGTGATGCAACGCATTGATTCATTTGATGGATACATCTTTAAGGATTTCATATGCACCTTTTACTCACTATGGTTACTTCTTTTTTATTACATTATATGTAATAATGCGAATCACTATTAAGAAATGTTGTTACTTAGAGGTTACACTTGCTGTTTCCATATTCACTACACGCAGGTTGTGACATGAGTTGCCACCTGTAAAGAAAACATTTGTTTAATCTAAAACAAGACCTCGTTGAAAGCTTCAGCCATCCACAGGGTTGTAGTGTGTTTCTTAGGCTGGTCGCAGTGTGGATTGCTGGCTGGAAGACCTCGGAGCTAGACGGATCATGAAAGTTGGCATTTTGGATGACTGCAGCTCTGCCAGCACACACGGTGGTTTGTACTAAACACAGCTCTGCCAGCACACACGGTGGTTTGTACTAAACACTGCTGTTTAGCCGCTGTTTCCATGTACAGCTGAACCTTGCTTTACAGTCACCTCGGTAACACAGCCACCTTGCCATTATGGTCAACCTGGGACAATCCCAAATTATTTCCATGAGAGTAAAGTATAGGACATTAGTCCCGCTAATACGGTCGTCTTGCTATTCAGGTAAATTTGGTCCAGTCCTGAGGATGACCTTCATAGTACAGTACAGTACAGTCACACCTCATTTATGTTCACATTTTGGTTACCAAGGGTTTTGGTTGTATGAACAAAGTGTGTGGATTGATGAAACATCCTATTACTAACCAACAGTAATAAACTTGTACTAAATCATGTAATTTTCTATTGCATTATTATTTTATTCACCTCCAGTAACTGAGAGGACAAAGAACAAACAATGTAGCTGTGATGTAAAAGTAATCACAGAGACTTTTCATTGTCTGATGTAGTCAGTCTGACATTTCAAGTTTTGAATGATCTAAAACAAACTGGTTAAGTGAATCATAAGAAAGTGTTACTGGCCAGTTGTGGTTCCTGAAAAGTTGAAAACGATGTGCGGAAACATGAAAAAACAGATTAATGAAACAATCTGCAGTGTGTCGAGATTGTTCCCAAATAAAAACCTGCCGAAGGATTACCGAAGAACATGCTGAATATTTACAAAGCACCTTTTTTGATGATAGTCTTTGATAGATGCCACACAAATGTTATTAATGGTTGAACATATGGTTGAAATATAATTGGCTAACTTTTGAAATTCCATTTTAGACCCTTTCAACCCCACATTATCATGTTATTTTTGTGAACAAACAAGTGAGATATGGACATATTTATAAGAATATCCGCATTTTTTTGCCAAAAATGTAAATATTTATTTCCCCTTTGATTGCCAGGCATTGAGGCAGACTTTGTCGTGTGGGAGGAAAACTTCTGGAAAGTCGTGCACCCAGCTTCTGAATCTACAAAAGATGACAAGCCATGCTGTCATGGCAACAGTGAAAGTTGTTGCCATGAGAGAGGAGATGGGCTTGGCAAGACAACTTACGAAGTAAGTCAACTTGTCTGGCCACCGAGGCCTGGCTGCTTCACAATTGTGAAATGACCATGGCTATGTGTCATTATGTTTGTGATGAGCTACAGGTATCAGGTGTGCTATAGGCTGTATTGTGTCATTATGTTTGTGATCAGCTGCAGGTATCGGTTGTGCTATAGGCTGTATTGTGTCATTATGTTTGTGATCAGCTGCAGGTATCGGTTGTGCTATAGGCTGTATTGTGTCATTATGTTTGTGATCAGCTGCAGGTATCGGTTGTGCTATAGGCTGTATTGTGTCATTATGTTTGTGATCAGCTGCAGGTATCGGTTGTGCTATAGGCTGTATTGTGTCATTATGTTTGTGATCAGCTGCAGGTATCAGTTGTGCTATAGGCTGTATTGTGTCATTATGTTGGTGATCAGCTGCAGGTATCGGTTGTGCTATAGGCTGTATTGTGTCTGGACATTAACTGTTCACAATCGTTATAATTGGCCCATGATAGTCAGAAGAATTTTTCAATAATGTTGACTTTACCAACATGGACATATTTTCTCAGATTGACCAAACCAATGAATTACTCGTATTGAATGTATTATTAATTAAAATAACCAATGTCATTATTTTTACTTACTTTTTCTTCAGTTTTCTAATGTTACCAATGTTTTAGTCACTATGGATAGTTCCTGTTCTTGCTGTTGGAAAGTAAATGTATTATTACTAATATGAAACAATCAGATTTAAATCACAGTTGTAAGTTTTATGAGTTTTGTAATTGTGATCAAAGTTTTATAATTTAATCCAATGGCTCGTGGGATATAAATAGGTGCAGTACGAGGACACAAGTGAAGATGAGCTCTCCACTGATGGAGGTAGTGATGTGGACGATGGACAGAATGGTCTCGTGGATGTTGAAGATCTTGGCACTGTGATGAACAGTCAGAAGACGGCAGATGTGAGCTCTTGCTTAACTTTTCACAACCATTCTGATTACGCGATGCTGTTTCTCTACTATAAAAGTAATAAAACAGTTTGTGTCTGTTTGTTAGTTTATTTGTTCCTTCACGTCTCCGTCAGTTTCACATATATGGGGTTGAGATTTTGTAGACACACTCAGGGTCCACGGGGATGGTTTGTACATTAAACAATTTTGAAATTCCCCGGGGGTGGGGATTTTACGGAACAGCAGTAGTTCGTGGTTGTGTGCAATTGGTACCAACGCTATGCATGTTTTCTATGATTGTTCCAAGTTACGTAACCTACATAACTATGTCAAACGTCCACACGAGTTCCTTCATACGGAACGAATGCAGCATTTGTAGCGGCAGTATTTGATTGTTAAAAATGTATATCAACTATAAAGGTAGTTTTACGGAATTGTTGAGTTTCAGTTGTAGAAATGGAATTATAAATTTATCCGAAAATTAGATGCAGCAGAAACATTGAACCGTGGACATGAATGTAGTTAGGTTTATGAAAAGTAACACTAGAATATCTACAATTATTCCTTAGATCATAAGCATTCAAATGTTTAATTTATGTTTCATATTCAATTTCGTACTGTTAGTATGAAGTGATTAATGGTCTAGCTGCACCATGCATTACTTTGGTAGATGTGCATGACCATTTGTAACAAAATGGCTGCCGTTACTATGGCAACCATGTCTCCAAAAAAGTCATTGAAGTAGATCTCTGTTTTTGATCAGTGAAGGTAGCAGGTTTAAGTTATTGATCAGGGGCTAGTACTTCCATCTCTTCCGTGTCCCACAGGCTGTAAGGAAACGGAGAAGTGGGAAGATGGACAGCCCAGTTGAGTCAAAGGAGATGATTACCCCAGCGCTAAGGCAGAACCTGGAGAAACAGGGCTACAAGCTGATTGGTTCCCATTCAGGGGTGAAGCTCTGCAGGTGGACTAAGGTAGGAACCAGAGGTCATCATGAGACTCAATGTTACTGCAAATGAAAAAATCTGTATTTAAAGGTACATAGTCTGATTGCTTTATCTTAAAGTCATATTATGTGGTATAACTAATTTCCTAAATTTTACATTTAAAACGTGTAAGTTGATTCCATATTCTGTTACATTGATATTGAAAATAAGTTAGATACCAGTCAGAATACTGGTATTGTTCTACAGAGCTTTCGTAACCTTTGCGGTTCCTTCATCAGCGTTCGAATGAGCTGTTGTCCAATGTCATGTGACCTGGATGTTGATTGTCACATGACAGCAGCTCCACAAAAAATGATGGGCACCCAGAGATTAACCGAGACAGCGACTACAACCATCTAGCAATTTTCATGGAGCTGCTGTCACGTGACCACGACATTTTATGCACTGCAAACAGCAAGGATACAGAAAAATATGTTGATAGAGACATTGTAGTCATGTAGTTTTATACAACTGGATATTCATGTCATCCAAGGTTTATTATAAATGTCAATACACAGATATCTTGTCCTGCGTGTAGCTGTACACGCTCAGATAAAATCTGAAAGTTTCATGGTGGGATTACTTTATGAAGGTTATGTTTCCATTCCAGTCGATGCTTCGAGGTAGAGGGGGGTGCTACAAACACACATTCTACGGCATAGAGAGCCACCTGTGCATGGAGGCAACCCCCAGCCTGGCGTGTGCTAACAAGTGTATCTTCTGTTGGAGGTCAGTCAGTCTTTCTTTTGACTTGTTTTATATGATAGAATATTGCAATAGGTGTCTTTGTGTAGAACTTCCCTCCTCAAATGATTTAGCTGATTGAGTATCAGGTTTGTTGATGTTTACATCAGTAGTGCATGAATAGTTTTAAGTAATCTGTGCGATAAAACACTGTACTTTTGTTATAATCACCGAAAGAATTGTTCTATTTTCTTCCAATTTTAAAATGATACAAATGAGCCAGCGTAGCATAGTCAATACTAGTTAGGTTAAATTTTTCGCAAAACCAGTGAAATGAGATGTGCAAAACATTAAAAATGAGGAGGGACTATTAAGTATGGTACCTTCAGTTAATTTGGCTGAAATTTCACTTGCTGATATTTACCTTACAGTCTGAATTACAAAACATAAATAGCACTGATGTTTTCAGGCTTGGCAGACCTACAGGATGACTTAGGAGTCTTGCATGTTTCTGTAACTTTTGTTGCAAAATAATTTGTTATGTGTTACGTTATGTGCCAGACATCACACAAACCCAGTAGGTACAGAGTGGAGGTGGAAGATGGATGATGCAGAAACAATATTCAAGGGAGCATTAAAGAACCACACAGACATGATTCGGCAGTTCAGAGGTAGGTGCAACTATGCCATTTGGGGAGTGATATACAGTTATCAATAATCAATACATTATTGTGACATACAAAGTTTTTCCGTGATAAAGTCTGTGATAATGTAGTATGTTTTTGCATGACTGTTGTTTTAACGAGTGGTAGAATATTCTTAGCTTATGTGTTCCTTTGTGGCTACACTATAAATGATTCTGTAATAATATAAGAAAATTTAAGAAAATAAAAAAATATGCAATAAGATCACCTGTGCAATACTCAAGTGAAAACCCAAACTTTTACGGCAGCCTTTATACCTGGCTATAGACAGTGATGGATATATGTGAACAAGTAGTCTTCACCCAGTAATTGCAGCATGGCTGAATGCTTCCCAGAGAGGTTGAGTTGGCGTTGGAAGGAACAGGTCTGCCAGGGGGTGAATGTAAAGGAACATGTCTGTCAGGGGGTGAATGTAAAGGAACATGTCTGTCAGGGGGTGAATGTAAAGGAACATGTCTGTCAGGGGATGAAGTGTAAAGGAACAGGTCTGTCAGGGGGTGAAGTGTAAAGGAACAGGTCTGTCAGGGGGTGAAGTGTAAAGGAACAGGTATGTCAGGGGGTGAAGTGTAAAGGAACAGGTCTGTCAGGGGGTGAAGTGTAAAGGAACAGGTCTGTCAGGGGGTGAAGTGTAAAGGAACAGGTCTGTCAGGGGGTGAAGTGTAAAGGAACAGGTCTGTCAGGGGGTGAAGTGTAAAGGAACAGGTCTGTCGGGGGGTGAAGTGTAAAGGAACAGGTCTGTCAGGGGTGAATGTAAAGGAACATGTCTGTCAGGGGGTGAAGTGTAAAGAACAGGTCTGCCAGGGGGTGAAGTGTAAAGCATTTTGAGCAATCCCATGGACTGGATACTGTGTTATTAAAAACGTACCTATTTAATGCCGTCTTCCTCTGCAGGAGTTCCGGGGGTACAACCAGCAAAATTTTCTGAAGCTCTGGAACCATGACATTGTGCCCTCTCCCTGGTCGGGGAACCGATCATGTACCCAAAGATCAACCAATTCATTGATCTGCTTCACAGCAAATGCATCTCAACATTCCTTGTCACGAACGCACAGTTTCCTGACGCCATCAGGTAAGCAGAACTGGACACTCAGGAGGGTAGACAGGACAAGTAGGATGGACACTAAGGAGGGTAGACAGGACAAGTAGGATGGACACTAAGGAGGGTCGACATGACAGGTAGGATGGACACTAAGGAGGGTAGACAGGACAGGTAGGATGGACACTAAGGAGGGTAGACAGGACAGGTAGGATAGACACTAAGGAAGGTAGTGGAGACAGTAAGGAATAAGAGAAATGTGGCAAAGACTATTTAGTAAATAGGAATTTGACACCAAATATTTAGTGAGATGTAATATTAGTCCATGAAGATTCCTGTTTTGGGAATTATACTTTAAAAAGTAAAACAATTATTGTATGCTGTTTCGCGTGTTGAACTGAAAGTTGTACCTGCCAGGATAATACAGTTGGGGCATGTACTTCTACATGTTGAACTGTGAGTTGCACCCTGTGGGGTAACATAATTGGGGCCTGTAGTTTCACATGTTGAACTGTTAATTGTACCCTGTGGGGTAACATAATTGGGGCCTGTAGTTTCACATGTTGAACTGTGAGTTGTACCCTGTGGGGTAACATAATTGGGGCATGTAGTTTCACATGTTGAACTGTGAGTTGCAGAACTCTACAGCCAGTCACCCAGCTGTACGTCAGCGTCGATGCCAGCTGCCCAGAAAGTCTCAAGAAGATAGACCGGCCACTCTTCCGCGACTATTGGCAACGGTTTATTGACAGTCTGAGTGCCCTCTCTGACAAGGTCAGCTTCTGGTCATCATTTCTGGGTTTTATAAATGTGATCTACAGGTCAACAGAAGGTTTAGTCTACAGACCCCTTATGGAAAGCAACCAGGGGAATTTGCATTGTTTGGGTGCCTGGCATATGCTGGTTCATTTGTCTGGGGACTGCGCATTCGTTCACCCAGTTGCAGCAGTATGGAAGGCTCTGCCGACTAACTTAAATCTTTAAAGGTATCTTTAAAGACTCACCTTTGTATTACTACATATACTTAAATTACTGCAGCAACACTTACCTAATTTATTTATATTTTCTTCTATATTAATTTATTTTATAGCCAAATGATTATTGTTTTAACAAACTATATATATATATAAAGTTTTAAATTACTAATGTTTATATTTATTCTAATTTATGTTGTAGTTTAATTAACTTGTTTTAGCTGATTCATTGTGATATTTATCTTAAATAACTTATTTATTTTAACATTTAAGCCAACTTGCTTTAATTTACTGATATTTTGTATTATCTGTATATTAATTTATTTTACATTTAAATTTGTTTTATTTGTACTATTTATGTATTAGTTCAACCTTTGTGTTGAAATACAGCGCTTACATTTTTTATGGATATGGTGCTACATAAAAATAAACATTATATATCTTGTATATTAGTTTAGGGTGTCATCAGCATGATACGACACGTTATTAACGCGTATATAATTACCTGACACACAAGTGATATTATGATAAGAACATTATCAGTATGCTAACAACTTGGCACAGGTACTACAGTGAAACAGGAATTGTTTACAACATATTAATTATCAATAAATTATGTTTGAAATTTCCATGGAACTATCCAATGTCTGTGTACTTGTTTAGGGCCAACGAACAGTTTATCGCTTGACCTTGGTGAAGTCATGGAACATCAACGAACTTCAAGGTTATGCTGACCTTGTGCAGCTAGGCAACCCAGACTTCATTGAAATCAAGGTTAGTCAGTGTCATTTAATGTATTTTATTTAACTGAATCCACTTATTTTTTATTGGAGAATGGCCCAATTTTTCCATCAGTGCCACAAAGAGTAGCAAATGATTGTGATGTTTTTTTCAGCAAGTCCAGGGACCTAGTGATGAAATGATTGTGATGTTTTTTTCAGCAAGTCCAGGGACCTAGTGATGAAATGTATATAGTAGTAATACATATTTGGTAGCTTTGTTTCTTATTTTCAACCATGACTAAAATTTTATAATTGTTAAATGTCTATATTAATGTGCTCTACAAAAGGTTACACATTTACCCACGTGAAGGGTATTTTACGTCACCTGGCATACCCACCAGATATAGCCATAAAAATAGAAAGGACCTACACATGTTACTGTCTCATCTAAAAGATAGATACCGTATTCGACCTAATAAGTGGTCAGTTGCATGACACAGACCTAAGTCAACTTCCTGCCGAAATTAGGCTATTTACCACCTAGGTGGCAATTAGCCACTAGGGGTGGTTGTATGACAGACGCCCATCTGAGTTCCTGCCCAGAGTAGAATCCTAATCCTAAATCCTGGAACAACCCTAAGCAGCCCCAGCATTCTTAGGTGTCATCTAGGCAGTGTACAAATGGTTTGGACCATTCACAATGTATATTAGCAGATACACTGAAGAAATTGCGTGTGCACGGATTACTTAGTCTTTAATGCTTTTGATATATAATATTAAAAATTATGATATTCAACTTTTTTATGTTCTGTTTTTGAATGACTCATCTTTTCAGAATCGTTGATGCAGTTCGCATTGACTTGAAGTTTAATATAATAATAATAAAATAGTAATATATGTTGACACTAATTATTTACAAATAGTTGTTCTAGATGGCATAAAGGCTAAATATGGATGATCACATATATTCATTAACAGATTTTACATAATTCGTAGAAAACAATACTAATTTGATAATATATATTTTATTTTTTATCCAGGAAGATTGTTCTTCACAGCGTATTAAACATTACTGATATGGTCTAGAATTATAAATAAATAAATATATTAAAATACTATTATTTAAAATAAATGCTGCACAATATAGCAATATAATAATAATTAAATATACATAAATTATAATTAATAAAAACAATTGTAATATATAATATAGTCAAATTAAGCTTTTTTAAGTATTGCCAACTAATGTGAATAAGATTGCAGAAATTATTCATTATTAAATAACAGTGAGTAGAGCAACTATCATGTCCGTCTGCTTGATATACTAAGATGCATGAAACTTGCACTATAACGGTATAACAAGTTGTACAACATTCTAAAACTGTTGTTATATGCAACCGTAAAATCTTTCGAATTCTGTTTTTGGGTTATTACACCAACAACATGAGGTGTACAATGTAGCACAGTACAAATTAAATAGAGTTGTTTTAGTGGTGGTGGTTACATTCACAAGGTGTATAAAATTAATAATGTAATTTTAAACACCCCTAGCCTGACCCAACTGGTGCCACAGGCCTTGGGGTAATGCTATATTTACATTCCAGCATGATTAATGGAAAGATTTGCTCCTGAAAAGGGGTAATCTGCTTATCGATTAGTCCTGCCCATAGCACCCAGTTGGGTGACATTTGGGAAGCAGTCATACAACTTCACCTAAGCATCTGCCCAACTAGATGGCACCTAACTCTGGTACCTGTCATATAACTATACTACCTACCTATCCTCTTCGGGCCCAGTGGCCCATAAGGCCGAAGTGAATCTCCTCCATCTTGTTCTGTCAGCTGCTACACGTCTGGCTTCGTTCCAGCTATTCCACCCCAGTATACGTCTTTCATTTTCAATAGTTGATCGCCACGTTGTCTTTGGTCGCCCAACCTTTCTTTTACCTTCAGGCGTCCAGGTCAGTGCAGTCTCACAATTGCTGTTCTTCTCCATTCGTAGGATATGTCCTACCCACTTCCATCTTCTTATCTTGACCTCAGTGCTGGTTGTCTTCAATTTTGTTTTTGCCAGAATATCTCGATTTGATACAACGTATGGCCATCGAATTTGTAGGATTCGTCTTAAACACTTGAAAAAAAATGTATCTAACTTTCTGTTGTCTCCTTCGTTAATTTTCCATGTTTCACTTCCATACAACAACACTGGTTTAACAAGTGTGTTAAAAAGCCTCAATTTCGATCTCAATGTGTATATATTTGAACTCCATATCTGCTTTAGTTTCATGAAGGATACCCTCGCTTTACAAATTCTGTTAACAATGTCATCGCCGCCTCCTCCTTGCTTACTAACGTTCGCACCAAGGTAGTTATACTTGTCCACTTCCTTTAGCTCTTGATCATCGATTAGTATTCTGTTTTCGCACTTGCTGTTTATCCTCAATATTTGAGTTTTCTTTTTATTTATTCTTAGTCCTGTCCTTGCTGCAAATTGATTCAGTTGTCTTGTCTTTGTTTGCATGTGTGTGTAGCATGATGACATGAGTGCTATGTCGTCGGCAAAGTCCAGGTCCTCTAGTTTTGACGTGAAGTTCCATCTTATTCCTGTTTTGTTTCCCGCTGTTGTGTTTCTCATTATCCAGTCCACTACTATCAAGAAGATAAATCCAGACATTACATCTCCTTGTTTAACTCCAGTTTTGACCTTGAACCACTCAGATTCCTCACCTTCGTCTAACACTGCACATTCACTATCTTCGTATAACATCTGTACCATGTGGATTATCTTGCATGGAATTCCATAGCTCTCCATAATTTTCCATAGACTCTCTCGGTGCACTGAGTCAAATGCTTTTTCAAAATCCACAAACGTGATGTATAGAGTTGCCTGCCATTCCACTACCTGTTCTATAATATTTCGTAAAATAAATATCTGTTCTACTGTGCCTCTCCCACTTCTGAAACCTGCTTGTTCGTCTCTCAACTTGCTGTTAACTCCATCTCTTATTCTGTCAATGAGTACTCTTCCGAATACTTTACTAGGAACAGATGTCAAAGTAATTCCTCTCCAATTCCCGCACTCTGTCAGGTCACCTTTCTTCAGTATTTTAACGATCAGTCCCTGCTTCCACGTTTTTGGCACTTTCTCTTGTTCCCAAATTGTTCTGAATAATTTGACAAGCCATTTCTCTGTTGTATTCATGTCTGCTTTTAATAATTCTGCTGTAATTTCGTCCTTGCCCCCTGCTTTCCCGTTTTTCATCTTCCTTAGCGCTGTTCTAATTTCTGCCTTTGTTATTGGGTCAGTATAACTATACGCTTGAACAAAATTGGGCCATGAAAAAATATCAAGGAATCTGTTCTTATAAGCGTACACCAAAATTGTTTAACACTAGTGGTGTCATTTGCTGAAAAGTGGTGCCAACTGTTTAACACCAGATGGCGAAATTTTTCAGTTCCAAACTAGTCAAATTACAATAATTATGGATCCTGCTGATTAAAAAGGGTTGTACGCTAATTAAGGCATGTATGCTTAATAGGTTGAATACTGTATGTATTTCCAACTTCTATACCTACATACCTAGTGCTAGATGACTTGGCAAGTTCTTGGTATTCTAAACACAAATGTATCTAATGTTCACTGTCCACTTGTGTCAGTTGATTATAGCTCATAAAGCCAACTTGAATTATGTAGTTTCTTGTCTTTAAATAAAACTTGTTCTATTATGTAGATGTAGTCACTTGTGATTGGATCTATTTTATCTATCTATTGGTGTATTTAAATTTTTTTCAAGAGTAAACAACACCCAGTTTCCCACTCTGGAACCGTGGCAAACCGGTACTGTGAATAAATGCTCATCAAGAATCGTGCAGACCTGTGAAAACTGGAACCATGCAGCACTGGTACCCAGGGTTCTGTATGTTGCAGGGTGTGACGTACTGTGGCGACTCCAAGTCCAGCACGCTGACTATGAAGAACATCCCCTGGCACGAGGAAGTGGTCACCTTTGTCCAGCAACTGGTTGACCTGCTGCCCGACTACGCCATTGCATCAGAACATGAGCACTCCAACTGCATTCTGATCGCAAACACCAAGGTACGTAGGCCAACACCACAACCGAAGGAAAATTACTATTCTTTGGTTTGATTACACAATCTATCATTATCTTCATTAGTCAAGGACCCCAGAAACTATCGATGATGATTGTAGAAATAACAGATTTAGAGAAGTTGGATAGCAGTTGCATTACCTCCTATATTTGGCAAAGTTATGTATTTTGTATTTGGGCTCTGTACTTCGAGTGTAAGGTATATTTATTGTGTTTCGTTACCAGAACACAAATTACCTAGATCTGCCAATATTTCGATAATTTAAAAAGTTTAATAGTACTGCCTACTGTCATACAGCCATAATGAAACAACAGCAACAAGGAAACATTTGTTTCACTGCATTTTTTCCACAAGTTCTTGTTGTTTTATGAGATATATGTCTAGCATGTGAACTAATAAGTTAAGACACATTTAATACTATGCGTACATTGCTAAACTTGTTGCGAGTTGCACGTTTGTGTCAGAGCACATTACACAACATTTTTGCCATGACATAATTTTCTAATCGGTTCAACCACTGTTGCGCCTGCCAAATCAACAGGCGACTCAAGTTTTGTTGAGTTGTGGATCAGTGTACCTTGGTCGACTGATTCAGTTTAAGTCAAATAAGCACACGACTTCCAACAAAAGTTTAGAAAAGTACACCTAAGCTGTGTTATTTTACCATTCACAGTTCCGGGTGAACAACGAGTGGTGGACGTGGATCGACTACGAACGCTTCCATGAACTCATTACTGCTTGGACGGTCAGTGACGGTCAAGAGATTTTCACCGCCTCTGACTACATGGCCAAGACACCCTCATGGGCAGTGTACGGGGCACGGGAACAGGGCTTTGACCCTGTAGAAACACGCTTCTATAGGAAGAAACGCAAGGATGTCAGCGGATGCTGAGACAGGCAACATAGTGTGGACAGTGACACTATTTATCATTGTTTTCACTGATAGAGATGATGATTGTTAATGTGTGTTTCTGTATTATACAGGTATATAGAAACACTTAATGTGTGCGTGTTAGCATGTGAGGTGTACGTGCGTGTGGGAAGATCGGGGTGGGTCCTTGTCTTTCTTAGGGAAAATTGTTTTCAAAGATGTTGCTATAAACCAGTATGAGACCTAATGCAGACTGAAGTAGTTTGTTGTCATCAGTTTAGCCCTGCATTCATTACTGGTGGGCGTGAATGAATGTATAGGACTGTGTCGCCAGCATACAACTGTTACACCAATAAAACAATATCATCAACTGACACATTTGGTGACTGTGTCTGCAATAAATGAATGTATTGGACTGTGTTGCCAGCATACAACTGTTATGCCAATAAAATAATATCATCAACTAACACATTTGGTGACTGTGTCTACAATGCGCCAGCAAGAAAACTACTCCATAACACTCAGAGAGTATTTATTTCTAAAGCAATAACAACATTTTAGCACCCATATGATAACAATAAATTAGCAGCTTACATAATTAATAATGGTTATATGGACAACCCTCATGAACTATGTTTCAGTGTCGTAGACAGATATGTTTACGTTCTGCTTTTTGTGTTGTTTTTCGACTTGCATATATTTGTTACATGCAAATGACACTATTATGGAAGTAAAAAAGATACCATACAAAGACACACAACAATGAAATGTGATTATGCAAGAAGGTTATCCATGTAACTATTAACTATTATTTAAGTTTACATGTAATAACAGATTCTGCCCCTGAAACATTGACATATTCAAAAGTTGTTGAGATATTTTTTTAGAAATACAGTTTATATGCTATGAGTTACTCAGTTGTATATTTCGTACAGTATTTCTTTGGCAGTAAAGATCATTTGTATCTGTCGTCATTTACAAAATAGAAAGATGATATCATCAATGACTTCACAACAATAAGAACAACCATAAATAATGTAGTTGATATGAACATGTGATCATCTAGTGCAACGTTCACATTCTGAAAATGATGTCGGTGAAGACAATCTCTAAGCTACTGCAGCTGACAATAACTCACACTGATTTTGGCACACACATTATTAGATACAGTAATATTCATGCATAAGTATTGAGCAGAACTATCAGACACTGTCACAACTCCTATCACAAGAAACTTAGCTTTATCACTTGAAAAGTTTAGTCAATTCTGGCCAGCAACAAATAGAAACATCGTGCAATTTGATTTCCTCCTTCAAACTTTGAAATAGTTATCACACATTGTATTTTGGAATGTGACCCATTGACCTTGCCACTTGGTCCATTATCAACCAATCGCCTTTCAAGACTACCTCCCCCAACAACACCAAAACACAAAACAAAATGGCAAAATGTATTTTATCACAAATATATTGTGTTTTCACCCAGACAAGAAGAATTGTCAAGGATGTCAACAACATGCTGCTAGTGCTGAGCTGTCACGGAAATATGACATGCTTTTAGTATTTGACATTTGATAAATAAGTTTTTTTGAAAAACTTGTTATCTGGCAGTGTCTTGTGTACAACGTAAGAACATCACAAAGAACACCAAAGAACACCAAGACTTAAGTCAACACATGGTTCACAGCATTGTGTCCAGACAATTCATTTGAACCAACCAACACTGAACAACATATTGTTCAATTTATAGCAAAGCCAGGTTATATACAAAATTATAGAAAAACCTGATGGTGCTTATTAAACCAACACTGAACAACATATTGTTCAATTTATAGCAAAGCCAGGTTATATACAAAATTATAGAAAAACCTGATGGTGCTTATTAAACCAACACTGAACAACATATTGTTCAATTTATAGCAAAGCCAGGTTATATACACATAATTATTATGTGTAACTTGACCATTAAGCCACACTGGCGTGGTGGCTCTAAGGTTTTGTACTCGCCATGTGACCAGAATGTATGTGACTAATGTATGAGCTGTAATGGAAGAATATATATATATACTCCTAAGCAGACTGATTATGCATATAGTGCCATAGACTGCAGTCGATGTGCTTAGTTTTGATTTCTCGATATGTTTTAGCTTACCATACCAATTATTAGTATACATAGTTTAAGCAGAAATGGAATCGTCAGTGTAATTATTTGCATAAACAAAAATATTTTGGATGATTTTGAGCACAAGTGTTTTATATATTTCTTGTGTGACGAAGCGGTCTGCCATGTGTGGTGTTTATGCATAAATGGTCTGCATAAGCTGCATATAGACATATATATATATATATATATATATATATATATATATATATATATATATCGTTCACCAACATGAAAGGAAATTGACAGATGACAGCATAAGTGGCGCTCTAGCCATGTGACTAGTCTGAAACATTCTACCGAGCACTTGGCAGCCAAAACAAACATCTATTGCATGACTAAAATAGCAGCAGCAGGTTACATGCAAAACATCCCTAATCACTCACATGGTGGTACTAACGCATAAATAAATAAAAGTACAAAGGCGTTGCCAATTCAATAATCTGAAGGTACTTCGATGGTTCTTGTGTGTTTCTGTCCTGCAAATAACTGTATTGTTCGGCAGGAGCAGATGATGGCTCTCTAGTGCTGCTTGGTGCTATGGTGCTATGGTGTGCTGTCATTGTCCTCCAAATTCTCTGCTTCCTGTGGGGACAAATTGAAATTTGTATTTCACGGCAACCTAACTTCTTTGGCTTCTACTGTGGATGGAACTCGGTCACTGGCAGAACTCAAGTGAACCACCTTTTTTAAAGGTACATTCTTATATAGCAGGTATCCAGTCCTTGGGACTATTCAAATCGCTTTACACTTCACCCTGTGGCAGACCTGTTCATTCCAACACCATCTCAACTCTGGGAAGCATTCAGCCATGCTGCAATTACTGAGCAAATACTTCGTTCACCTCTGTCTGTAGCCAGGTACTCATTTATACAGCTGAGTGAACTGTGGCAATGTGGGGTGAAAGAAATTACCAAAGCATCGAAACAGCAGCAAGAGGGTTCAAACCAGAGTTCTCTCGACTGAGAGGCCAACGTTCAAACCGCTACACTGCCATGCCACACAGCACAGTGTACTCTCTTGTCTGGACCGTTGCTCATGAAGGCAATGAGTCCTGGGGAGCATTTCACTAAGGCAAAAAGCTCAAGGAAAACCCATCATAACACAGAATCCATCATAGATTTTTAAGAGCGTCTTCAACATTTTTATCATTAGCTTATGATGAATTTTATGAGCATCTTAGTAAGATACAAATTTCCATCATAAGCTCCACAGTGTGCACAATTGGACAAAATAAATAGAAAAGTCCACAAGTGGGTGATAATATGATCCATCAAACACTTTTCAACTACATTTGATTGATTTGCTCAATGGTTGAAGAGAAAAAAATTTATTTAAAAAAGAAGATGCCATATCACAGATTTACTAACAATAACAAAGCTCACGGAGAGCACCAGCAACCCCAACCAAAGTTGTGTCATCGAGTATACCAAATTACCAATATGAAGGTTAGGGGTGTACATATTTGCTCAAAATTTAATAGCAAACGTTTCGCGAACAACCTTGACCTTCGTGATGCCGTAAAACATCGCATACAACGACTTGTTAACATCAGTGCTGTTAAATAGACGCACTAGACAAAATCCTCCATAATTTACAAGCTATTCATCCGCTCATATTTTGAAAACTTATTTGACTGTAAAAAACTGCGTAAAAGTGGAGTCAAGATAATATGCAGTTAGGTAAATTTGACTGCTTACGATGAATATGTTTTGCTTTATGAGTGGTCTAACCTTGTCATAAGTTAGGAGGATTTTTAAGAGTGTTTCTATGAACGTTTTTATGATTTATTCTTAGTTAAATGCAATTTTCAGTTTCAATCATAGCTAAGAAGCAAACTAATTTTTTAAGAGCAAAATCATTCCTTAAGAGCTCATAAGAATATTAGTGAAACGGTACCCTGGACACTCAAAAAAGAGGATGAGAAACCTAGGCTAGTGCTGCCAGTGGCCATTTGGGCCATAGGCCTCATGGCATTGGATTTGGTTAAACAAAAGTGACCCATTTACGCCATTTTGGCCACCAGCATTTTTTTTGAAAAACATGCAGAATACATGAGCATTTGTTGTTTTCTTGTACATTAAAAAAATGTGGTAAAGCAATTTATATTTTGACAATATAATATTATATATATGTATATATATATGTGTGTAAAAGAAATGAAAATATGATAAAAAAAACTGTTTTTTAGAAAGTTGAGTTCATCTGAAAAGTCACATATTCTATACCACCATCTCTGTCATCAAATATTTTGTCATTTATGCATCCTGCATATTTCCCTTTAGTACAAATAGTTATCTTTAAAATGTTATCCTATTTATATAGAACCAAATTTTAACAAATGATGGCAAGGTTGACCATTTGGCAGAATTGCCTCTTTATGCAACACCATCAAAACCACTTGTAAAAAAAAATAGCCAATTGATATTTTCCTACCTCTTCATCTGCGGCACTGCTCGATGACAAGACAGACCGCTCAAGGTCACGAACCAACTCGCAAGATTGTGTCAACAATTTATGTAATTTTGACACCGGAGAATTTACCTGCAAACAAAATTAGCAGTGACTATATAACCAGTACATCCCAGAAATTGCTATGTAGTTATTTACTGAACTGAACTTAATTCCATGACCTGTTGTGTACAGTAGTAAAAACACAAGCCTTGTTTGGTAAATACATACACAAGTTTTGTTTACTTGTGTTAAAACTGTCCAACTGATCTGGTGAGAATCACATATGCAAATCTTAATATTTTAACCAACTTTCCATAACAACTATAATAAACATTTAATAAAAAAATTTACTTAAAAAAATACTCTACAAAAATTTATTTATCTACTAACATTAGCACCCCGTGTTTCACACCTGCTACAGGGGATGCTGCCTAATAAAATTACTTCAGGCCAGAACAATTTTATTCTATTGAGTGGCTGATTCTCTTATGCAGCCCATTTTAATACAGATAGGATAGGGAATGATTGCGTCCCGGCCAATATATTGGATTCTACTGAACACCTGTTTCTATTATCCGCAATTTCGTTAAGTGAATCCTTATGAAAATATTAGATATGTCATGATATAAATATGCCATGATATATCATGGTAAGCAACAGTAGACTATGGTAAGTCATTGTACACCATACTTTGTCATATACTGTGTATAGTAATGTATGGTATACCATGGTTTACCTGTTTCAAAACACCATGGTATTTTATTATGGTTTACCTGTTTCAAAACACCATGGTATTTTATCATGGTTTACCTGTTTCAAAACACGATGGTATTTTATCATGGTTTACCTGTTTCAAAACAACATGGAATACCTTGTACTACCATGGCATACCTTGGTTTATCATGGTATACCACGGTATAATTTCATAAGTGGAGTCCACTCTACTAACAATTTCATCACCACCCTACCCCCCATATTCTCCACGCGAGACACTTACATCTTCTGCCGTTTCAGCATCTTCCAGTGAGAGGCTGTTCTTTCTTGGTGTGCTGCAGAAATCAATCTCGGGAAACTTCTCATTCATGATGTCGTCATCCATCTCGACAGAGCCTCCATGTTTAATCGCCTTCTCCGTGGCCGGGCTGTTTGTGTGACTAGTGTCGCCACCTGCTGATGACTCACTGTTGTAGAGCATCGAGAGGGACAGCGTTGAAAATTCAGAGCTGTTTTTAGAAGAAGTTTTGCTGCGATTGAGAGGTTGAACATCACCTTCACCCTGCAAGCCGGGCACAGCTGGGAGACACTTTGGGTTCAGGGGTCGTTCCTGTATCTCCTGACAGGGATCATCCCCGTGTTTCCCTCCATTCTCCCCTGGGGGAGTACTGGCATCCTGCTCAGCTTGGGAGAAATCCATTCGCGAAATGCTTCGCTGCTGCCTGGGTGAGTTCTTGCCACCAGATGTCACTGCACCGACACTCTTATGGCGCAGAGAGTTTCGCCTTGGCTGCTTCGCAGAGACGAGTGGATCTGACTTATTTACCCTGGGAAGCAGGATGGGAATGCGAGATCCTTCGTGATCGTCCTTGCTTTCGGAAGTCTTCTCCATCACATGAGGCATGGTGGTGCCACCTGGTGACTGGTATGGCTCAGCCAGCAAGGGGGCACTAGTGGTTGTGGGAGGGGAAATGTTGATCTCAAGTCCATTCACTGGTGAACTTTTTGTCACGTAAGGGGGCAGCAGCGTCTCACCTAGTCCAGAGTTGCACCTAGAAATAAGTGGATAAAAAATAATTATTTACAGGGTAGTACTTTAACGGAAATGCTTGTATACATACCATGGATAGAATTTAGCCCAAACTTAGTGAGGACCAGCCTACCCCCACTTTTCAGAATCTTGGGGTCCACCACCAAAACTGGGGTCCCAAAACTGTTTGTATGAAAAAAAGTCATACTATAAATTTTATTGACTTTTACATTTCTGTTTTGCTGCCTCCCGTTTAAAAATGTGTCCCCACGTGGCATATATATATATATATATATATATATATATATATATATATATATATATATATATATATATACATATATATATATATATATATATATATATATATATATATATATATATATATATATGTTCAAGAGCATTAGCCATTTAAAATTGTATCATTGATCGAACAACTAATAAAATTAAAAGCTATTTTGGCCAATCTCGTGGACATGAACAACTAGGGATTAGAATGGAATTTTCATTTCAATGTCAAGATCTTAAAATATAATTATCAACCACAAAACGTCCAAGAATACAACTGAGAAAACATTACCTTTGTGGCTTTGAGTGACAATAAGTCATTGGCAGGACTTCACAGAAGCACATACATATTTTGTTCATCAATCAGTCACATTATTTTAAGCTACAAACATTAAAGAATACAGGTGTAGGAAGAATGTTGTAGTCTAGATGAACTCTGACAGTGGACTGAGTAGCTGTTTGAAACTATGAATACAGGTGTAGGAAGAATGTTGTAGTCTGGATGAACTCTGACAGTGGACTGAGTAGCTGTTTGAAACTATGAATACAGGTGTAGGAAGAATGTTGTAGTCTAGATGAACTCTGACAGTGGACTGAGTAGCTGTTTGAAACTATGAATACAGGTGTAGGAAGAATGTTGTAGTCTGGATGAACTCTGACAGTGGACTGAGTAGCTGTTTGAAACTATGAATACAGGTGTAGGAAGAATGTTGTAGTCTAGATGAACTCTGACAGTGGACTGAGTAGCTGTTTGAAACTATGAATACAGGTGTAGGAAGAATGTTGTAGTCTAGATGAACTCTAACAGTGGACTGAGTAGCTGTTTGAAACTATGAATACAGGTGTAGGAAGAATGTTGTAGTCTAGATGAACTCTGACAGTGGACTGAGTAGCTGTTTGAAACTATGAATACAGGTGTAGAAAGAATGTTGTAGTCTAGATGAACTCTGACAGTGGACTGAGTAGCTGTTTGAAACTATGAATACAGGTGTAGGAAGAATGTTGTAGTCTAGATGAACTCTGACAGTGGACTGAGTAGCTATTTGAAACTATGAATACAGGTGTAGAAAGAATGTTGTAGTCTAGATGAACTCTGACAGTGGACTGAGTAGCTGTTTGAAACTATGAATTATAAATGCCAATCCCAATCAGTAAAAATATAACTTGAATTACTTGATTGTCACTGTCGTTTATTAATAATAGTTATTACTTCGGCAGTGTTTTCTGCCTGGCATATCACATTTCACGATATAATCAGACAACTTTTCAACCACCTTTTCCATTTTTCCCCAATAAAACAATACAATCGATAGCGCATTCGCAAAAAAGCCATGTGCTCGGATAGCCGCAATAAATATATCACAGCCACTAATTGGTTGTTCAGTCGTCAATCAGCCAATGAAAATGCGTTTTGCATTGAAAACATGGTTTTTCCTATTTCCATTGGACGACCGAATTAACTATTGACCAATCAAGTAAAAGATTTCTCAGCTCTCCTGTAAGTTTAAACAGCGGCTCACAAATGAGTTTGTTTACTTACGAAGTCCGGCAAACTTTTCATTCCCATAAAAAATTAAGACTTCACTGGTAATGCCTCTTAGTTGGATTTGTAAAATCAGGTAATACACATGTCCTATGCCTTTTAGACACACTGACAACAGTTTATGTAAAAAATTTTAGGGGCCAACCGGACATCGAGGTACGGAACTATTGGGAGTCCGGCAGTGAATCTAGGGGCCTGGGGACCAACAAACCCCCGCTAAATTCGAACCCTGCATACAAACACACTTATTAAATATTACTGAATAAATATGCATCCAACATACACACATCTCTACATGTACATAATATAATACTATAATACTACATATGCATATATATATATATATATATATATATATATATATATATATATGCATATGTAGAATAAATATATATATATATGCATATGTAGTATTATATATATATATATATATATATATATATATATATATATATATATGTATGTATATATATATATATGCATATGTAATATATATATATATATATATATATATATATATATATATTATATGCATATGTAGTATATATATATATATATATATATATATGCATATGTAGAATAAATATATATATATGCACATGTAGTATTATATATATATATGTATATAATTATATATATATATGTATATAATTATATATATATATATATACATATGTAATATATATATATATATATATATATATATATATATATATATATTTATATATATATATATATATGCATATGTAGTATATATATATATATATATATATATATATATATGTATGTATGCATATATAGTATATATATATATATATATATATATATATATATATATATATATATATATATATATATATATATACAGTAAACTCTTTCGGTAAGGAACATGTCGGGATTTAGTTAAACTGTTCCATGTATCTGATATTCCTTATATCCAAGGGTACTTAAAACAGATGGATGCGGATGGTCCTTGTAGTGGGAGGCCGTTGTACATCTTATCTTCGCATTTGCAGACAAAGAAATGAATATAGTTATAAAGGTACACTAACACATGCACACACGAGTATGTGCACACAGACATGTGCATATGAAGCCATTTGCCTATATCTATCTTACCTAATATAAAAGAACACAAATGGAAAGATCTAATATTCCCAGGCTAAATGATTCTGGTTTGTTGTGCCTCTGAGCACGGGTCCCTGCGGATTTAGATGTTATGAAAGGTTAATTATTTTTATCTCTCACCTTTCCTCAACTCCATTGTTCTCTGACTGTTTCTCCTCCGTTTCCCCATCCACATCCACCAAATTCTTCATATCCAGATCCTTGCTCAGCCCCGAGTAATTTTTCTCCTCTGACTCTGAATCCTGGTTCTGTTCCAACTTCCTGCTCTGCTCCGACTGCTTGTTATACTGCAGTGTTCCCTGCTGGTCAAGGAGGCTCTTGGTGCTCTCAAGGTTCAGATGCAACAGGCACAAGTCTTGTTGTTGTCGCTCGTACAACTAAATGTTGTTAAAAACAAGGGTTATTTGAGTCAAAATGTAACTTTCGTTAAAAATTAAAGATGCTATGTCCCTGTTCCTGATATCATGCTTAGTGATTCTGGCTTGTTGCGCCAGTGAGCTCGAGTTCCTGAGGACTTTGGCACAAGAGAAGTTTATCATTATGTTAAAAACGAATTACTGTTGTATGTGTGTGTATGTGATCTTGGTGAAACTTGGCCAGCATGTCAAATAATGACAGTGTATATCAATAAATGGTTACAAGTTTATCTACAATCACAGTAAAGCTTCTAAATATTCATGGCACAATAAGAAAACATTTTCTTTGTTCCATGGTTATCAAGACAAAACTTGTTTATAGCATAAAGATCTGTTTGAATATTAGGCCAAAGCAGTTTCTGGTCTGCCTTTTCTCCATCACTGGGCAGTGGCACCACCTATGGAATTTTAAGGAACCAATTAAACTGCATTCCTCAGATCAACTTTTTCACTCGTTTCATTTCAGACTCTTAAAAAATTAACCTATCTAGTATCGATTATGACATGTTAGCTTGTTTATAAATTTTTTTAATTTAGTTTCACTGAAATCATCAGACAAACTATTAAACTATTTTTTTAGCCGGATCTGATCAAAATGGACAAAAGTTATCCTGCTCTATACACTACACCATAAGGCTACTCACACATGTGCATTAAACAGAAGATCAAAGTCAAGTCTTTCGATGATTTCAACAAAACTATGCACTCTTTTATTAAACCGACTGAGCATATAACTATTTATTTTAACAAAACTATGCACTCTTTTATTAAACTGGCTGAGCATATAACTATTTATTTTAACAAAACTATGCACTCTTTTATTAAACCGACTGAGCATATAACTATTTATTTTAACAAAACTATGCACTCTTTTATTAAACCGACTGAGCATATAACTATTTATTTTAACAAAACTATGCACTCTTTTATTAAACCGACTGAGCATATAACTCACACACTACATATTTGAACATCAACAAAACTGATTGACAATGGGCTAAATTAACTGAGGATGGGGTGTTAGAAAGAGTGGTTATGAGTTTGCCCAACCCTGACCCCTGGTCGCTACCCACCTGCTGAAGGGCGCTCAGTTCTGTTTCCAGTCGTTCATGCTTAGACTTCTGAAGCTCCAGCAATTGGTCCTTCCTCTTCTCTCGCTCATCTGAGGATGACAGCAACTGTTTAACATGCTAGCAAGTAGGAACGCATCTACACAGTGTGTGGAAGGGTTTCCTTTAGGGAAAGAGTAGGGTATTATCTAAGGCAGCAGGTATAGGTACATTTTTATATAGTTAAGTACGTAGTCCTTATGACTGTTCAAAGCACTTTATCATTCACCTCTTGTTCATTCTAACAACTCGACTTCAGCCTCACCATAATTACTGTGCGAAGACTATTCATTCACACATCCACCACTTTCTATAGCCAGGTACTCATATATACAGCTGAGTGAACTAAGGCAGTGTGGAGTGAACAGAATGGGTCAGTCTTGGAAACGGCAGCAATACTTTTGGTTGAGGGTCCAACGTTGTAACCATGCATTATGTTACTGCATCCAACAAGTGCATCCACGGTGATAGCATCGTTGAGGTGTAAAAGATAGTGTTGAAAATGGAAGCTTTTTGGCAAAAATGCAGGTATTTGACAAATTAGGGTACTATTTAAACAATAAGAAAATAGGTGCAAAGAAAGTGCCACTGCAAAGCAGCACTGTATATTCATAGACATACCAAAAAGTAATATTTCTTGCTTGAGTGTCGCAATCTCTTGACAGAGTCGCTGATTCTCAAGTTTGCTCTCGTTCAACTCTTGTCCTCTGTTTAGTTGTTCCCCTGTATTCAGCAGACACATCAACGTGACAACTCCCTGGTGGGAAATAATTGGGAATGGGGAGGGATAGGAAGCAGTGCAAACTGCACACATAATCACTATTTGAATCAATTATATGTGATATCTCCATCTATATTTTCCTGGAAGTGTGCAACAAGATATCTTCAGGACGTCCAATAGCCCGCAACTAGTTTTCTAGTTTTTTACTGGCTTCCTTCATGAACTGTTGTTGGAAACCTGCATTTTGTATTCTTATATTTTTATGCAAAATAAAGCACTTTCAATTCAAGATAGGAGATGGACAGAGGAAATTAGATAGTGAACAACAAATGAAAAAGGTGGCTAATATTTATAATTTCTCTACAGTTTTTGTGCCAAACCTATGTATAAAAAATTCTTAATATGTCCATAAATTGTGTGATTCAAATAAATAAAGAATAAAATGTCTAATTCCGGAAACATCATTTATACCACAAGCGAAAGTCTTACTCTGTAGCATGCTGAGCTGGTATTGTGTGTCTGAGCACTTGTTCTTGCAGTCGATTAGTTTGCGTTTTGTCTCCGTCTCCTTTGTTCGACTCTCGCGGTATTGCGCACCAAACTTTTTCAGTTTCCTGCACAGCTCTGTGATCTGATTGGCCGCTTCCACTAAATCTCGGTCCTATGTACAAAAGACATGGAAAACATGGCGTGCTGCAGCTAGTTATAAAAGGAACTTTTCTGGCAGCATAACGCTTTCCATTAATAGTTTTAAGTGAACACTTAACTGAGAGTTAATTGGGAATTTAAATTAACCCCTTTTGGTAAAATTAGACGTATTTTTGTCATGCGACAGAAAAGCCCACCGACCCTCTCTCCACCTGCAGAGGTGGAGAGATCGGAGCGACCTGGGTAGCCAGCTGTTCTATTTGTCTCTATAGGTCACGTGACCTATCCATGATAAACAGAATGGTAATTTCACTCCACAGACAGACAGGAGAGGTCAAATAAAATAGACCCATTCATACCTTGAGTTTGAGAACGGTTCTGAGTTCATGTTCATGTGCTTCAAGCTGACCGACACTGGACGCCTGACTGACCAGAGCCTGGTTGACACTCCGGTTCTTCTCCTGCCAACACAGTGCCACCTGGTGATCTCACGACACACTATTCATTGACACGGACTGTCACGTGCCCCATCTAACCAGAGACTGTCCCATCTAACCAGGGACTGTCCCACCTAAATAGGGACTGTTCAATCTAAATTGTGACCATCTCATCTAACCAGGAACTGTCCCTCCTAAATAGTGACTGTCCCCTCTAAACAGACACAGTCCCATCTAAACATGGACTGTCACATCTAAACAGAGACTGTCCCATCTAAACATGGACTGTCCCATCTAAGCATGGACTGTCCCATCTAAACATGGACTGTCACATCTAAACAGGGACTGTCCCATCAAAACTGTAACCATCTAATCTAACCATGCAAGGATTGTCCCTTCTAAACAGGGACTATCACATCTAACCAGGGAATGTGCTGTCTAACCAGAGACTGTATATCCTACCTCCAACTCCTTGATGTATGCCTCGGCCTGACTGTGCTGCTCGGTCACCGTGGCAAGCTGTCTCTGGGTGCTGTCTAGGGCGGTCACTTGGTTCTGCAGAATCAAGGACATGCTTTGTAGGCATTAACTGGTTAACGTAAGAGTTAAAAATGGAAGCACAGGCCCTGAATAGTAGTAGTAGCCAGCATCTGTCTTGTGAGACAAGACAGATGTCTTGTCTTAGCTGCTTCATGCCAGTGAACAGCCAGCAAAGAACGATGCAGCTAATGCCACAGCAGTAAGAAAGTATTCCTGGTTTGCCCCTGTGATTTGATGTTATGAGATTACAGCCACGACACTTCTCTCGACCCAATCTGCCGTACTCTAGATCAGCGGTTCCCAACATTTATCTCCTCAAGTACCCCATGTGTCCTGAGACGATCAGCCGGGTATCCCATCACAGTGACATAGAATTATAGACAAACTAACATTCAACACTGCGTTCAGTGATACATGTTTTATTAACGAGGTAAACATAACTGTGGCCCAGAGAAACCAGTATTCGAGAAACCACCAGTATTCGAGAAACCACCTCAATGTGAGGGCTGAGCTTTCCTTGTCAAAACGAGGGCCTTGATTCGGGGAACAGTTTTGGATAAAGAGAAGCAGAGGTCATCTTACAAACACAGTCAGGCATGAAATTCAGTTTTTAAGCAAAATATTGCAGAGAAACCTTGTTCGGAGAGATATGTAGATGGAAACGTCAACAATGCTGTCACAGGAACATCAGCCACATATGGATATGATTTATTCATCTTAGACAAGAACTTTATCAGGGGAAGAGCTTAAAATACATTACATGTGGTGTAGTCGTTCAAGAACTTCCAAAAGTCCCCATGCACGCCGTTTGAGAGAGATCGCACTTCCACACTGAACGGATGAAATTCGAATCCAGCGCATTCAGATCCATGAAGTATGTCTGAAATTCCTTCCGCATAGAAGGCATGTGTGCCTGCACAAGTTGCCCCATGTTTCCAAGTCCCGTTTCTTCATCCTGAAATGTCGTGCTTACGTCTTCAAACATGTTGAAAGTTCCTTCTTTGATTTTGCCATCCCACCAGCTCTAGCTTCATGATGAATGCTTGTCCGTTGTCCACGAAATCAATGACCCTGGTGAACTGGCCCTGGAGTGGCTTGATGAGCAAGTTCATGTGGAAAACGTTGTCACTCAAGTACGCCAGCTTCAAGAGCCACATTTGTCCAAGAATTTTTTTATATTTGAGCTTGCTCCTGGATAACGTTCCCCAATGGATCTCAATGTGGAAGAGCAGCGCCTCTTGGTCTTCATCATACTAATGGCACGAGGCAGAAAAGCTGGGTATTGAGGGCACTGGACTTGATTTACCAGTTAAGCACTAACCATTGCAATGACGTAAAATCATCGTAATTTACGAAAAGAATGTGTTTTCTTTGAATTTGATAGTATTACAGAAACACATATTCTCCTTCGTGGACAACACACAGACAGCATTATTGCACCGTTGCACGTAACCTTAGCTTCAGCCAACCCTTCAGCGTACCCCATGGAAAACCTCTGGCATACCCCCGGGGGTACGTGTACCCTAGGCTAGGAACCGCTGCTCTAGATGAAAAGCATGGTTAATATGTCCAGCAACAGGTTGCAGGGGATGCCGGAGTGTGTACAGAAAGCTAAACAAACGGCCTGGTGGGGCCCAACCCAGATTTTCTGTCAGGGTTTATTCCCTTAGCCACTGGCTCAAAAGCCTGCCCACAAGGCAATGGCCAGTTGCCGATAGCTATGACATGGGTTATTGAGCAGTAGAGCCAGTGGGTCATTCACACTGCATCACTGGGGCCACATGCTGTTCCCAAATTCCTCGTCTAACCATCCTGGTGATAGAAGAATCATAGTTATTAAACAAACATGTACAGTGGTCAATATTGTGGGCATTATTCTTGAATGACCACTGTTTATCTTTGTTTAACAGCCACCAGACTTGTTTGTATACCTTAACCTGTTCACTAGCCCTAAATGTGAGCAGGTTGAATTGCCATTGCTTAGTCTAACATTTCACACTGTTCCTTATGGTTAATATTTAAAAGCAACACATAATTTTTAGTGAGTCTCTTCTTTAACACTGTGGATGAGGCAGGGGCATTTTAATTTACCCCAATAAAATAACTTTAAAACAACAACAAAAATACATACATAAAACACGTGGAAAGGATCAAGCGACAGCCACAAACTAGAAACCAATCGGTCGAACACTCACGCTCGAGCTTGCTACGTCTGTGCTCCTGTGAGAGGATTTTCTGTCTGTCCTGGTCCCAGGACAAGAGCTGCTTCTGATGTGAAGAGACCATCTCGTTGAGTTCACGGTCCCGGTCCCTCAGCTCAGCGACGAGCAGGTGCAATTCCTGGCGTTGCTTCTGTATCGTAGCATTCTCAAACTCAGCCACTCGTGCCTGAGGGAGTAGTGAAAGTCGTGTGTTACTTCGCTGTAGCTAGAGTAATTGGCTGACAACGTGTGAGCTACCCAGAATAGCATATTATTAACTGCCGGATGGCGAATACTTCTAATATCGACATGATTTCATCAAATGCATGAGGTTTATGTTTTTTAGAAGTTATTATAATACAAACTTTAATTTTGGCATAGAACAAGGTTAATCAGATAAGATTACGCATCATGGTAGATCTATATCCACGAGGGATTGACATAATTTGGATAAATTGAACAGTTGGATACTTAAAAGATTCCCGTGTTAATTTCGTCATGCGCGGAAACAATTGCTTATCTAGACCAACGTGTGCTCAATCGCGATAAAAATTATTCAAACATCAGATCAGCCGATTTTTCTGTTCTGATGCTAGAATTTTGGTTTCTGCTTAATATCAGTAAGCGTTATTGTGGGTACAAATACAATGATTATTTTCATGTGCATTCATAGTAATTTTTTTTTGTGACAGTGCCCCAAAAAAACACTGCTTTATTGATGACTTTACTTGACACAAATCCACCAAATTATGTCCTTTTGTATTCTTTGGCAGATGTATTGGCCATTTTGCCAACAAAATCCATTTCGCTAAATACATATTTTTAGAGTAATAGTAATTTTTTTATCATAGTACAATAAAACATACCAGGTATGCTAGAATATATACAGGAAACTTGTACCGTAAAACATGACTTTAGGATAAAAACAATAAGACCTTGTACTTTAAAAAAAAATTAAAATCTCAGATATACCTGCCGAGACGGTGACTTTGTGATACTGATCATGGACGAATCCATCGAGCTGTTGCTTCCTGCCTCGCATCCACAGAGTGTATTATTCAGGTTCCGCCTGACTCGGCCAGTAGGGGGTGACCTGGCATAACGTGGAACTGGCTCCGAGTTGCTCGTTCGCAGCGAGGTTGTCTTGTGCTGCAAAACATAGTACATGTATGCACAAATGGGATTCTCAAGATTACTCTCACCTTCACACCATTCCTTGTCCAGATTTTTTGGTTTTCCATTGTTGCTTGTACCACTGATACACTGTCCAGCCCTGTATCTTCTTTTAGAGGCAGAATGAATGTCTTGTTTTGTGATCCAGACATTCTGTGTTTGGGTTTCCAGAATAGCACTTCTTCTACAATCTCTTCTTTATGGCAATGCTATGTCCTGGTGCTCTTAGTCTTCATACTTTTATTGAGGCTTTGGGAAGTTTGTCATACTACAGCATTGGGTGGTTAATATATAAGGACTAGATAATGACAACTATTATATGGAATCACTTGGATTATTAAATCATTCGTACCATATTTAGATTCATCAAGTTAGTTATTATTAGTATTATTATTACCATCATCATAATTAATATGAATTTGTTCATGTATGAATGATTACCATTACTTATTCACGTATTTACCTGGATTGGTGTACTGTGAATATGTTCATATGGCTGAGAGGTGGGTCTGCCTGCAACATTCACTTAACAATGTTAAAGGACGAGTCTATCTGATATTACAGCATACATGGTGCTGGTGTTAATAGCCAAAATAACTGGATATATTATCTATGAATTCAGACCATACGTCAACTGTGGCTAAGATAAGTTTTTCTATAATTTATATAAACAGTTTTAGTATAATAATATAGACAATAGTTTAATGTGAATGAAATAGCAGGACTTTAACACAAAAATATATTAAACTTTACAATGTTTCAACAAGTTTATTATCCATAAATGTGCCAAATATCAATAAATTAAGAGTTATCAAGCACAACAGGCAATCAGAATTATTAGTAATAGTTCCTCTGCTGTAAGACATTCACAGTCCTGTCAATAAATATACCATTTGTGCAAGACTGCCCCTTAGTGTGATATAGACTAGGGGTAATTTTTTTTTATGTAGAACTTACGTGATGTGTCTCTGTGGTGACTGTGGCTGTGCCTGGAGGGACTGTCACTGAAGTCAGACATGACTGGGTGTGTTCGGGGTGATCCACGTGTCCACCGAGTGGAGGGTTAACAAATCAGAAACCTTGAGAAAAATCTGCAATTTTTTTTTAATACTGTGCAAATTAAAGACGGTGAAATATGGATGCACATCAGGTGGCCAAATAAAATTTTTCATTGTTGGAGAATTAAAAAATTACTAACCGAAATGTTTTTCTGTTTGGACAACACAAACAAATTCTCAGAAAATCTTTACCAAGAAATAATATGGTGGAGATAAAGGAGTATTTATAATTCAATGTGTGAAAGGGCATTATGTGGATGCGTTGGGTGACACAACCCAGTTAAAAATCTATGTCCATGATGATTTCATTGCCAAAAACACCATACCATGTTATGACATTACTGCAGTAATTTTATACCAATTTTATTCTGAATATTCATACTTTGACAATATAAATAAGTACTATCTAGATACATGGCTTAATTGGATGCCATTTTTTATGATTTGTATTTTCCCGACATTGGCCTACTTTGCTTCCTTTTAAAGGGTTGTGCTCTTGTGAGAACATTTTATTTTAGCCCTGTGTCTGTGATGAATGTAATGGGGTCTAACGGTCTAACCACCAAGTAATTAAAATGTGGGTAGTCTAAAAAACAGTTAAACCAATATGTTAGCAGACGATACAAAACGGTATGTAGCACTTACGGATGATGTCAACTCCCCTATCTCTCTCAAAGAAGACCTAGCAAAGCTACAAGACTGGTCTACAACTATGCAGTTGAAAATTCACCTGACAAATGTCATGTTCTCCATCTCGAACACTCAAACCAATACCATTCGAACACTGATAGCAGAGACAGGCACCTGTAGGCTCAATGCGGTAACCTCAAAAAAGGGCCTTGGAATAACCACTGACCGACAACTGTTCTACACACAGAGAACAGTGTCAAGAAGGGTAATCGAATGCTAGGATGCATAGCAAGAACATTTCACAATCTCAACAAGGTTACCTTCTTGATGCTGTACAAAACAATGGTGAGGTCACACTTGAATACGCATCCTGTGTCTGGTCTCCTCACCTAAAAAAAGACCAAGACCTCATTGAGCAAGTTCAACGATGGGCCACGTACACCCCTAGTACCTGACACGAAAGGTCTCCAAACAGCAGTATAGACTGAAAGAGTTAGATCTCCCAACCATACAGAAGACAGAGAACTGACATCATCAAACATTCAACATTATCAAAGGGATTGAATCATTCAGTCACCCAGGATTGTAAATGTTCGCTGTGTCCATCGAAGATGTTCTCAAAAGACACTGGCACAACAAGAGGCCACAGTGAGAAACTTCAGGTACAGCAGACAACAGGACTGAGGCACAAATTCTTTTGCACCAGAGTTGTGAATGCTTGAAACCCACTGTTGGAGGACACGATACAGGACATAATGGACAACCCCCGACTTAGAAGAGAATGGAGAGATTATCCAGACCGGTCTCATTAGACATTACACAAAACTGGGTAACTATATTGACCGTGCTTAAGGTATGTACTTAAGGTATATATGTATACGGGAGTGGCCTTCAAGGCGTCCCAGGCACAGGCTGCGGGGGACTCAGTCTCATGTCGCCATGATATGCCATGATATGCATTTTGCCATTCATAATTAATACAGACGAAAATATATAACAATATAATAACATACGTTTGTTTTTCCATATGGTGCATACCACCTAAGAATATGAGTTTGTCCCAAACCTGGAGAGCGCCTGATTGTCGACATTTTATTCGGACTACTTCGTCTGGGAAACTTAACATGTTCCAACTTGCAACAGCGTACTCATTTTAAATCCAGGACATCGCTTTCTTCGCCGGTCTTAGTCTTACAACTTACAAGCGCAATCTTTCACGTTTTACAAAACTTACTTATACACTGATCAACCACTATCTAATTACGGTAATTTCGTGATAACTAACTCATACTCACATTGTTAGCAAACTTACCGATACGAGATGAGACATTAATAGAGGATTATTAGATAGCAGTGCATAAAGCAAAACGTTCGTTCCCCAGCCGTTTTGTTTATGCGGAGTCAATATAGCTGTCACCCGAAATGTGTTCCCCCGACAAAGTGCTTGATAGTCACCGAAATTATGAATTTTCATTATGTTGAATCGACGTTTTTCTTTAAATGTTTTGGACATAAATTATAATTAAATGATAATGTACATTGTACATGCAAACAAAACAAATGCCAAACTTCAGCAGTACCCTTGACAGGCCCGTCGCCAGGGCTTAGAAATTAAAAGAGACCGATGGTTCGAAAATCTTCGATTATTCGGTGCAATCGTATTTAAAGGTGCTTAATCAATTCGATTTTTTTGCTAGTCTCATTTCAAAGTAAGTTTGCTAACAAAACAAAACCTACCTAGTATCCACTACAACATGCTAGCTCGTTTGTGCAACTTTTGTATGTAGTTTTTTTGTGAAATCATCAGACATACTATTACATTATTAGTTATAATGCTTGTTCAAGCATTTACTGAAGTGCAAATCGAAATGCTGAAAAATCACGATTTTGTTCTTGGTGAAATTTCGTAACTTTGCCATGTGATTGGCAAGAGGATGGAGGTCACTCCCATTATTAGCATTGACCCACACAGTGTTTACCATTTTCGATATCCACCAATTGATCCTTACCATATCTAACGACTAAAGTAAATTTTGTCGATGGTTTGAACAAAAATAGGCATTTTGATGACGCCATGACATATTTTGAGTTTTCTGCAGCATTCTTGTGTAGGTGCCATCCAGTGCATTTTCTACTGATTGTGTTAGTGACCACGAATCGCATCCATATATCAGGATCGGTTCAACCGTCGTCTTGAAAATCGTCAGTTTGATGAGTCTGCAGATGGGCGCTCTCCAAAACGTTGTCAAGGCTTTTCTGCACTGGATGTTATGCTGTGAGTTTGTGTAGGATCCGAGATATTTAAAATCGTCTACTTTCTCAATTTGACTCCCATCTGATGAGTGAACGCTATAATTAGCAGACGGGTTGATATGGATGTACTTTGTTTTGCTTGGGTTGAGAAATAGTCCGGTAGATTTGGTAGCACTTTCCATTTTATGAAGTAAAAGTTCTGCTTCTTGTATCATGCCAGCGAACAGAGCGATATCATATCGGCATAATCCAGGTCAGAGAGATGTGAGGCAGGATGTCTGGAGCTTCTGCGTCTGGTTAGGGTTAGTCCTTCTCTGTCTCAATCGCAGTTCTTAATGCGTAGTCCAAGACTATGATGAATATGTATGGGGCAAGAGGGTCTCCTTGGAGAACTCCTGTTTTAATGTTGAAATTAGTAGTTTCCCCTTCGGGAGTCAGTACAACTGCAAATGTGTTTACATACATTATCTGTGTGGCTGTTACGATCTTCTCTGGGATGTCATACGCATGGAGAATCTGGAAGCGTATGTTTCCATCTACAGAGTCAAAGGCTTTCTTGAAGTCGTTGAAAATAATGGCATTTTCTTTCTGGTGGTTTTTCATTTCTTCGATGATGCGTCTAAGGGCAAGAATCTGCGAAGATGTAGATGGTAGAAGTTTAAATCCGTTCTGGTTTGGGCGTAAGATCTTTTCTAGCTCAGGGCGAATTCTGTTAAGCAGGAGTCGATTGTAGACCTTTGCAGCAGTCTGTGTTAGACTTATTCCATGATAGTTTTCAGGAATAGTCAGGTCTCCTTTCTTAGGTATTAGTACGATACCCGAAATCCCCCTTTCCGGTGGTCTATTCCCTAAGTAAGTTTTGTTGCAGAACTACAATAAATCTTTCCTTAACTTTGGTAGTTGCCATACTTCAATGGGAATGCCAAAAGTATAGTCCTGGGGCTTTGCCAAGTTTAATTTTTTTTTCTCGCAATGTTGACTTCTGCTAGTGAGAAGATGTCGGTGTCAATCTCATAGATCGAATCAACTGGATTTTTTTATGTTCTCGTATTATCTGAAGAGAGCAGTTGTTTGAAGTAAGTCTTCCAAGTATCCAAACAATCTTCCCCTTGTATGAAGATGGTTTTTGATTTCTTTCCTGAAAGTTGTTTTACTAACTTCCAGGCATTATGGAGAGCATTAGTTTACTCGCAACTGTCAACTGCTCTGATAATGTCGTGGTAGTGTTTTCCTGCGTTTCATCATAAGCGTTGCGCAGTGTAATTTGCGCTGTGGATACTGTCTCGGGTTGTGCACTAATTACAACCTTACGTGCTGCATTTACTTCATTCGTATGGCGAACACAAGTCTTGAAAGCTACTCGTGGTGTTAGGATGACCGAGCCTGCTTTGTTGCATATATCAACATAGTCCTTGTACGAGTTGGTTTGGGTTCTTTCCAATGCCTCCCAGTCAGGTGATATTTGGTTTTCAATACGAGTGGCAACATCTTGATTCGTTGTGATTGCATCCCAGTTAAGTCTGGGCTTGGATGAATGTTTCTTTGCTCTTACGCTGAACCTTAACTTTGCACATACAATCCTGTGATCAGAACCAATAGGGTCGGAAGAGGAGTGTGCTCGTGAATCCGTGATGCTGTTTCTCCATATGTTCCGGCACAGAATGAAATCTATTTGATATTTGAATTTATTCGGTGATCGGAAAGTCCAGAGTCTTGATTTTGGTTTACAAAAAAGAGTATTGGTCATCAGAAGGTTGTGCTCATGTATAAAATCAAGAATAAGCTGACCGTTTCTGTTAGTGTTGCTGTGGTATGAAAAACCATTTGAGACTTGAGTATTAAGATCACCTCCGATCACAAGACAGGCATGTGGAGCGATGTGTAATACTGTCTGGTTAAGGCTTTCGTAGAACTCGACAACGTCTTTTTCATCACTGACATTTGTCGGAGAATAGCATGATATAACATGAGTCTTAGGGTTCCCTTAAACAGGGTGTGTATGACACGGTCTGTTATCTTGGTGACTGACAAAAGTTCTGGAGCAGTGCACATTTCACTACTACACCAACGCCCCCAACTGCTGCACCTTGTCGATTACGTGTCGAAGAGACTGTGAACATCGTGGATCTGCCTATCCTGGTAGCTTTGATAGGTGATATGTCAAAATCGTTCATGTGTTTGTCGAGTTCTTCCTTGGCACTAGTGGAAGATAAGCTGCGACTGTTTAGCTGCCCCCCCCCCACCCACCCACCCACTGCGACAAAGTGGTAGTCATGGGGAGGAAGGGCGTAATGTCATATGGCGATTACGGTACCGTGAACTTGGACTGTCTCTCAGGTTTGCAACCTCTTCTATATGTGGACGACACTCCATCACAAATGACAACACAGCCACAAGGAAAGCGTACAGATATGTGCTGTTACCAGGCGCGTAGATAGCCGTGCATACCTACGGACGTGCTTCCACACCAACATGGCAAACATTGTTTTATATAACCCGCCCCCTAGAAATTGAATTGTCCATCCCCAATATGGCTGGCATCTATAGTGGAGTGCAAGCACGAACCAGGCAGCTGATAGAACACTCAGTCCAAAGGATACACTGTTAATTTGACTAGCTATTGTGCATGCCAGCAAAGAACCACTACCTAGAAGTAGATGGACGCAGTCCAGCAGATCGCCTTCTCCTTCACCCACTCAACCCAGGGCCAGGGGTTGCATATCTTTCAGGATTAGCTCGAATTAGACGAGGATGCACAGGCTGGTATGAACAAAAGAGCTAATCTGCAATCACTATGCGAGACAAGATTACCCAGTCATGCCAACGCTCTGTATACATTAAAGTCTGCATTCACTGCTGTAGTCATTGTCATGGGATATTTGGAAGAAGATGGTGACGGCAAAGCCAGATGCTACTTGTTGACCATCAAATCTGTTGAATTCATCATAATACTAGTGATCATTGAGCATGTCCACCAAAGTCGGCTTCCTCTGACCACATTCATGCAGTCCAAACAGTGTAACATGTGCCAAAGAGGCAACCACTACAATCGCCTGGCTGCAGCAGTTGAGAGCTGACCCAGAAGTATAGGATGTATTAGTTGACAGTGCCGCGCAATGTAGGCAGCGTCCACGAGAACGTGCCCGTTGCTGTAACTGACACGCCCAGCCAATATTGGATGAGGGCAGTGTCCGTTCGTGGATCACTTGCGGCAGGAAATGAACATACGCATATTAGTAGCTCAGAATCACTAAGTGGCCCAGTACCTCACACCACGACACCACCGGGTGAGTCTGACACGACGACGAGCGCCACCATGTGGCTGGTGGACGAACGTGAAGTCCTCTCCGCACAACTCGGACACGGGAGTCGTTTCGTCTTCTCTCAACCAAGTTTCCGTTAAGACGAAGACGTCCAGTTGGTGCTCGTCTACGTGGTCACGCGCTAGAAGGACTTTTTACGAATGGATCTTACGTTGATCAGAGCAAATTTCGCACGAAGATCAGGCGAACTGCGCGCAATGTACGACCCGTTACCACAGCCCCTCGACGTCAGTTGAATAAAGTTTGCGGTGTTTACACCAGTTTGTTTATCAACAGAACTGACCTCATGGTAACGTCGGCGGACCACCATGGTTATTGGCCTGGATCGCCTTAGTCCGGCTTTTGTGCCACGTCTAGGCCGTCACAGGTTTAGTCTCTCAATTGTTGCCGTCCACGGGTGGCTAGGCGGCTGCAGGCATTTCCTTGCACTCTGCAAGAACGTTCTGGTCAGCGAGCTAGAGGCGTGTGCAGTTTAGATATATGTTGTCAAGAAAACCGGTTTAGGTTGATAGCCACAGCCACTCCTCAGAGTAAAAGCCAGTTTGAAAGTCTATGTAAAAATGTATCAAATCACAAACCTTCTACTTGAACTCTTTGGACATTCACGGTTATGACTACAGAGCACGAAGCAATCCAGAATCTAAAAACGTTGATAAATAAAGATAATAGTCAGACCGGGAGTAGCCACACACAGCAGAGCGCTCATTACCATGACGATTACAGTTTGGTTTAAAAAGTGGACACCCTGACCTTCTTTTAGATGTGTGCTTCCACATGAATTTATACCAAGCTACGCCCCCCCTTGTTGCGACCATTGTTATCTGACATAAGTACCATAACCATGTAGGACATTTGTTGCAGCTAATGAGTAGCCGCATCCCTCAGCGCACCACCATTTGGTGGTGCTACTTGTCTTTCGAGTTGGGTCAATTCATTCATGCCGCAGACATACCTTTCCGTAATATGCCAGGGCAACATGCTTTGATCTTGCTCGACAGAAGAAGGTGATATATTTTTGTATATGGATTTTCTTCATCGAATTGAACATGTAGGTATCGATGATAGTTTATCAAAACATATTTCGCTCCTTCTTACAGTGCATAATTCGTGTATGACAATTAACCTGTCTATTCATTCACTTCTAACTGCTGACGACCGGCCTTCACACATTGCATTGTCTTTTGTCATGCGAGCTGCTGCAACGTCTTGGCGACCATGTTTCCTCTCCGATTTTTCTTCAAATGACCTCCTGTGAAGACTGTTCTCCTTGTCGTGACTAGAATATGTTGCACCTCCATCACAAATCACATTCATGGGCAGCGAAACCCTCTCTCACTACATGGTTTTTGAAAGGCTCTGTCCGTCCTTCCTTAGTATTACGTCACCACGGATATTGGTAGAACGCTGCTAGTGGGAGTAATGTGGGCCTGTCTGTTATGCGCCTTCTTTCTGATTGCTTGTGTTGCACTGCAGCTATTTCTCGAAGGCCCAGACACGTTGTTGCAGCGCCTCTTTGTCTCGTTCCTCAAACCATTGACCTACTCTGTATCTGTAGCGCCAGCACATGACCGTAGTGCTACTGGTGGGTGTAGTTGGGGTAAGTTAATCTTCACGACGAGGTTTTTTTATCGAAAGAATTTTTGCAATGTAAACTGAGAGCTCTTACACAACAGAAATGGGTCTTAAAGAAGTTTTCTTTTTATCAGTAACGTCATAACATTTTGTTTGGAAAATAATTTGGCTTACTAAAGTGTCTGAGAATTGCTTTCATTTATAGGAAGAGCAACATGTATCTGGCCACAGTAGTTCCTATAGGTCACTGTATTTTGACCTCTCAACGGTGTTTATTAAGTTTTCTTGCCAGTGACGTCCTACGCCCCAAATTCGTCCCCCCACACCAGGAAATATCTTGACTATTGTTACCGCCATCGAGGCAGTTGTTGCAGAGGATTTGCTTGTATAATTTTTTTATGAAATAATTAAGAACGATGTATCTTTCGTATTTTCTGGAAGTAGGCCTTTCCTTCGGTGACGCTGGACACTCACTTAAAACGCTATTCCATAAGTTTGAACTTTAATATACCAAATTTCCCTCGGTACATATATCAACTGCGCTGTATACTCGGCAATAAGAAATACAATAATGTTTTTTGTGTGGGAGTGATTAAAAATCAATTAGACATGCTATTTTGGCTATTTTTGCATGTTTTATTTGTTTTAGCCAGTATTAACATTAATAAGACTATTATGTTCGGAAAACTCTTGGTTTGGGCAATCCATGTAGACAATTATTTAAACCTCAGTTTTTAAATTACGTTCTCAGAGAAAAAAGACACGATTGTGATCAATTGTACACTTTTGGGACATTGGCCCATTATGTTCACATATGCATCTGTAGCCAGGTACTCATTTATACAACTGAGTGAACTGTGGCAATGTGGGGTGAACGAAATTGCCTATTACAATAAGGCCAACCACCGGAGATCCAACCCCGCGGCCCAACCCTCAGAAACCCGACCGCACGGTCTAACTGTCGAAGATCTTGGCCACCGGCGAGTCGCTCTCTACTGTATGGCCACTCGAGAGCAGCTCTCTACGATTGTTTGACCCGAAATTGCACTCGCTATAAACACGGCCACTTGGGGACGACATCAGGCTATAACTACATGTTCTAGTTATGCCGATGATACCCAGTTATATGTCTCATTCATGAACAATGATGCTGAAGAGCAATTAACAGCAGTTGCCCGTTTGAACGAAAAACATGCTGAAATTTAATGTTGAGAACAAGGAAATTATCTTGTTTACATCCAAACATGGTTGAAATCGTTGCCAAGCATAGCTGTTTCGGTCGGAGAACAACAACTAACATCATCTTCCGTCCGTGATATTGGGGTTATATACGATCAACATCTAAGTATGATCCAACACGTGAGTGAATTCAGTATGCCGAACTGGATATTACCACCTCAGAAATATCGGGAGAATGCGTCGATACCTCTCTCATGACGCAGCGCAAACACTTGTACAAGCTTTCGTAACATCAATACTTGATTACAGCAATTCTTTACTGCATGGCCTGCCCGTGAATCGACTTGCGAAAATGCAGCGTCTGCAGAATGCATGCGCGCATAATCACATGAACCAGCCGCCGCTCGCACATCACCCCCGTTCTGAAGGAGCTACATTGGCTTCCAGTCCACTGTCGAATACAATAATAAGATATTGAGTGTCAAGAGGCAGTCAAATAAATTGTAACCATTCACAGGGGGATATGGCTCCCATCCGATGTGAGACAAAACAAAAGGACTAAGAAAACAACGTATTTGGCCAACTCAACAGTCACAGTCCATCTATGACATAAGTAAGTATTTAGTGATAAAAAAATTAATTCACTTCAGTGTGAACAATACGAAATTCCAGACAGAATATCTAGCTGTTTTTACCAAAACCATGTTGCTACTTTTACATGTCTTCTTCGTGGGTTAACCTATATTCCGTTATGTTTCCGTAGTCCACGCACTTGCACTACGCCGTGCAAGACAAGCCATTCTTAATTTTCAATACCCATGAACAAATGCATACTAGCAGTGAATTTCGCCCAGCAGTCGCCAGAAGAACGAAAATAGCTCTTTTCAGGGCCAACCAGAAGACCCAAAGCGGCTCTTTTAAGAGCAAATCACACTTTTACAAAAGAGTTGCTACATTGTAGTACGGTATATCATGTAATCCCGTGAGATTTGTCTGCTAAAAGTGATTGGTTGCATGAATGTTTTCTTTGGGGTTTAAGTAAACAGAAAATCAAGCGTGGTAACTTTACTTTTCGTTTTTAAAGTTTTTATGGGTTCTCAAACAAATCTATCGAAAAAAAATCTTAGATAAACCAAGGACGTTTTTGAGACACTAGCCCACCTATTGGACGAATATGATTTCAATATCTAGAATATCTTTGAATTTATTGCAATAAACATGAAATTGTAATCTAACATCCGATTTTGTGCTTGCCAATGCTATGTGCTACTTGTGTTGATTTCAGTCAGGCAATGCAATTGGAATTATAAATTAAAACAATAATAAAATGTTACAAACTGCACTCTATTAAGGCTCTTAGATCACATATAAACATGAGAGTTATACTGGTGGGGACGTAAGTCCCTGGTATGTTTACTCAAGGCATGTCTTGACAGGCATTCAAAAGAAGTGTAGCCATTTACAAGGGGATATGGCTCCAATCCGATGTGAGACCAACAAAAGGGCTAAGAAAACAACGTATTTGGACAACTCAACAGCCACATTCCATCTATGACATAAGTAAGTATTTAGTGAGAACAAATTAATTCACTTCCGACAGAAGTGAATTAATTCTTTGTTTTATACAGATGGGCTTGGTGCTAGGCGAAGTCATATCAGTTGCCGACTCGACAGGGTAAGTGCGCGGTTTCGTGACCTCTCTAAAGGGAAATCGTGGTCGATACCAACTACATATTCGATTCCCACGTTATTCACAAAGCTTAACGTTTAGAATGATGGTTAGATGGAGCATGCTTTTTGTGAAGGAAACACATATCTGGCTCAGTTGCATTATTGACAGTTGCAGTCCGATCCATGTTTGCTGTTGTTACAGACTACGTTTACCGGGAACATCGTCATGTCTTCGGCGTGGTCAACAACTCAGCCTCCTTTGATGTCTGTCGCATTTCAAGAGGTACCTCTTTGACAGCCTACACACGGTTGGTTAGTGCAGCAATGTAATAATCATACAGGTTACATGCTTCCTCTTATGCTCTTCTTGTTATATAATTTTTTTTCTACAGGAATAGTTGTTTTGTATGTTAGTATGCTGAATTAAACCCCTAGGAATATAGAATATCATATTACATAACATAGTTGTTTCGCACTATCATGGGAACAGTACCTGAATCAGAGAATCAACATGGACAGTACATGGTCTCGCATTTTTATTTGCACATGTCCAAATTTGCTACTTTCCATGTTCAAAATTGTCTGTGATCGATGCCCACCCAATCACGTTAGATGTTTTCGTCTAGTGAATTCCATAATTGTATACATTGTACAGATATACATTGGGCTCTTTGGGTCATTCTTGCGAATACCTATCTTAAGTTTTTATTTTATCGCGTTTCACGTGTGGTTTCATAAACTGTTGAATTTTAATATAACATCAGATTATTTGGTGACAACTTTTGTTTTGGATTTAATGTATACAATTCACAAAAAAACCATTTGAATGATGGCAATATTGTACATTACAGACAATCTTTGCTAATTACTTCTGTAGCAAATAAACACAGTCGATATGTGTTTTGAACAGAGAACAGAACAGGGCACACTGATACTATCTTGTAAACCGTGGATATATATTTGGTTTGTTTGTTTTATACAGGGGGCTTGGTGCTAGGCGAAGTCATATCGGTTGCCGACACGACCCGGTAAGTGCGCGGTTTCGTGACCTTTCTAAAGGGAAATCGTGGTCGATACCAACTAAATATTTGATTGCCACGTTATTCACAAAGCTTAACGTTTAGAATGATGGTTATGTGGAGCATGCTTTTTGTGAAGGAAACACATATCTGGCTCAGTTGCATTATTGACAGTCGCAGTCCGATTCACGTTTACTGTTGTTAACATCGTCATGTATTCGGGATGGTCTACAACTGAGCCTCCTTTGCTGTCTGTCGCATTTCAAGAGGTACCTCTTTGACAGCCTACACGCGGTTGGTTAATGCAACAATGTAATAACCATACAGGTTACATGCTTCCTCTTATGCTCTTCTTGTTATATAATTTTTTTTCTACAGGAATAGTTGTTTTGTATGTTAGTATGCTGAATTAAACCCCTAGGAATATAGAATATCATATTACATAAAATAGTTTTTTCACACCATTATGGGACCAGTACCTGAATAAGTGAATCAACATGGACAGTATATGGTCTCGCATTTTTATTTTCACATGTCCAAATTTGCTACTTTCCATGTTCAAAATTGTCTGTGATCGATGCCCACCCAATCACGTTAGATGTTTTCGTCTAGTGAATTCCATAATTGTATATCTTGTACAGATATACATTGGGCTCTTAGGGTCATTCTTGCGAATACCTATCTTAAGTTTTTATTTGATCGCGTTTCACGTGTGGTTTCATAAACTGTTGAATTTTAATATAACATCAGATTATTTGGTAGCAACTTTTTGTTTGCTTCAAACATTATAGTGACAGTTTTAATTTCAAAAAATCGGATGGATGTAATTTATGCAATTCAGAAAAAAAACATTTGTATGATGACAATATTGTACTTTACAGACAATCCTTGCTAATTACTTCTGTAGCAGATAAATACAGTCGATATGTGTTTTGTAGGTGTTTCCCCACACTTCACATAAATACGAAAGTGAAGGCATGTACTGTGGATAGTACAGCATTAAGCGAGCATTTTCGTCTAGCAAATATTTTGAACTATGCATAATTGCAATACTTTTCGACAGATCAGATGTTACCATATTTATCCAGTCGTTTGCCTATATCTTTGCTGAGTTCAACCGGGTCATTTCCTGAGCGAAAAACGGTGGCGTCGTCACCAAAAAGAATAAAGGTTAATAGTGGTGATGTATTGTAGATATCATGTATATATAATATGAAGAGCTTGAACTCCTTATTGTACCTGTAATAAAATTATTGCAACTGCTGCTCTTGTTAGAAGTACACTTCACTTTTGCAATTCCCGTTTTCACAATATTTCTCTCAAGTACATTTTGAAACTTCAACATGGGCAACATTTTTTTACACGGGTATTTACCCGAGCTAATCATTTCTCCCGTACACTGCCACTTCTTAGAATATTCCAATGGCTTGTCCAACGATTTTCTCAACACTTTCACAGAACATTAAACATGAATTAACAGGCCTTGTGTGAGCAAGTTATAACAACGGCGTATCTCATTTTTTTCATAAAAAACAAGCTAATACCCCTCAATTTCAAACCAGTGCGGTGACTCATTTTTGAAATGTTGGTGCGTTCTGCAGCCACTTTGCTGGGTGAAGGGGTCAGACGACAGTTACAGTTTTAAGCGGAAATGTTACATACGAATATAGTGCCTAAAAATATGCAAATTAGGCGATTTCAGTGATTTGTTTTTTGCATAGAAGTAACTGTATTCAGCCAGCAAGGTAGGAATGTTTGAATTTGTCGGACCTTTGGCAATGAGATGTTGAAGTTGGTATTTTGGTGGTGACATTCCCGAAACACCAGTGCTACAGTAAGCAGCGTATTAATATTTTGCGAAAACTGCCAGATTGGAGAGAAAGCACATTTAGTGGGGGTAAGTAATTTTGACATAACTTAATTGTTCAGCACGTTGCCATCGTAGTAGCAGTGGATGTCATGAAGTTGTAGGATTTTTGATGGTCACGTTTTCTACTAATCATGTAAAACGATAATCATAATAAACGATAAGGGAAAGACAATGGAAAAATCTGCAGTGGTTCTGTTACTATAATTTAATAGTATAAAAAACTGCAGTCATCGACAGTTTGATGAGAATGTGCCATGCGTTTAATTAATCCGTCGGCAAATGAAGTGTTAAATAGTCTTAGTTGAAGTAGGTAGTCGTTTACCGATGAGTTGCGTGGTAGGTGTGTTGCGTGGCGAGGTCGGCTTCTAACAGGGAACTGGTGGTATAGATGGCCCTCCTGGCGGACAATTCACGAGAACCGCAATTTATCCGGTAGGAGCGCGCGCTTATGCTGAGACGCGTAAAGTTATTGTTCAAAATTGTATTGTTATTGCGAAATTCGCAGGCTGTAATTTCGTATTTTGATCTGATTCGACACATGGACGGTTATAAAACAAATGTGAATTTGCTACGGAACAAGCGAGCGACCAGAGTGTGAAAGGAAACGCAGTATGCGCTTTTTATTCTGCTCAAATTCGATACCGGCATATTATCGCCGCCATTTTCAAACGGTCGGCGTCACCGGAGGTGAATTTGCACCGGAGATGACGCATCCAGTCGCGTATAGGTGACGTCATAGTAGACATTACGTCACATTGGCGCATGCTATCTGAAGGTAAGTGACAGGTAGGAACAGACGCGTTATTTTCCTGCTCCCATGTATTAACAGTTTCTGCGACATTTTACACGACTGTGTATGTGACTGTATGTCGGTTTCTGCTTATCTAGTAAAAAGATGTCCCTACCCTGACCAACCTCCACCGCTACCATTGAGACTAGCGATGTCGGACAATTCACTGATAGTCCCAGAACTGAAAAACATCGAGTATGTTTGGGGGGGGGGTTCAAGGCACTGCCGCTGAAGCTGCCAAACATGTACTGTGTCTATTACACAAGACCAAGATTACAGCAGCCATGACAACTTCACACGCATGCACACAAACAATAGTCAAGACCAGCTAAATGAACACTAGCCTTGACCTTGAAAAGCTGTTCAGTGTATGCGAGTTTTCGTGTGCGTGCGTGTGCGTGCGTGCGTGCGTGCGTGCGTGCGTGCATTCGTTCATGTGTGGAGAGCATTTTAGTAGGGTGATCCTTTGTTGCAGCTGCGTTGACTGAAAATATTCTGTGTGTTATACTGTGTTACTAATCAGGGCTAGCTCTGGTGTTGTATTCTGTTTAACTATTTTTACAAAGGACCTCAATTTGTTTGCCAGATTTATTTACATACATCACGACAACGACAAGAGCTCGTCTATTCTGAATTCTTATCAACCAAAATGCTAGTGGTCAAATTGGTTCAAAATGGTAACTGTTGTTTAGCAAAATCTGATGCTATGTTGTCTATGGCCGAATTGGCCACCGGTAATGCTAGCCTAGCTAATGATGGAGTTGATTCTGTTTCATGCATAACTTTTCAGACTTACACTGCATGCACACAAATACTCGTGGTGGGAAAAACGCTTGTCACCTTCTCGTGGTTCCTACTGTGGATCACGACATCAAACTTTGCTGTCGTGTGAACTAAGAACAGCGCACACTGACACTATCTTGTAAACCGTGGATATATATTTTGCTTGTTTGTTTTATACAGAGTGGCTTGGTGCTAGGCGAAATCATTTCGGTTGCCGACTCGACCCGGTAAGTGCGCGGTATCGTGACCTCTCTAAAGGGAAATCGTGGTCGATACCAACTAAATATTTGATTGCCACGTTATTCACAAAGCTTAACGTTTAGAATGATGGTTATGTGGAGCATGCTTTTTGTGAAGGAAACACATATCTGGCTCAGTTGCATTATTGACAGTCGCAGTCCGATTCACGTTTACTGTTGTTAACATCGTCATGTATTCGGGATGGTCTACAACTGAGCCTCCTTTGCTGTCTGTCGCATTTCAAGAGGTACCTCTTTGACAGCCTACACGCGGTTGGTTAATGCAACAATGTAATAACCATACAGGTTACATGCTTCCTCTTATGCTCTTCTTGTTATATAATTTTTTTTCTACAGGAATAGTTGTTTTGTATGTTAGTATGCTGAATTAAACCCCTAGGAATATAGAATATCATATTACATAAAATAGTTTTTTCACACCATTATGGGACCAGTACCTGAATAAGTGAATCAACATGGACAGTATATGGTCTCGCATTTTTATTTTCACATGTCCAAATTTGCTACTTTCCATGTTCAAAATTGTCTGTGATCGATGCCCACCCAATCACGTTAGATGTTTTCGTCTAGTGAATTCCATAATTGTATATCTTGTACAGATATACATTGGGCTCTTAGGGTCATTCTTGCGAATACCTATCTTAAGTTTTTATTTGATCGCGTTTCACGTGTGGTTTCATAAACTGTTGAATTTTAATATAACATCAGATTATTTGGTAGCAACTTTTTGTTTGCTTCAAACATTATAGTGACAGTTTTAATTTCAAAAAATCGGATGGATGTAATTTATGCAATTCAGAAAAAAAACATTTGTATGATGACAATATTGTACTTTACAGACAATCCTTGCTAATTACTTCTGTAGCAGATAAATACAGTCGATATGTGTTTTGTAGGTGTTTCCCCACACTTCACATAAATACGAAAGTGAAGGCATGTACTGTGGATAGTACAGCATTAAGCGAGCATTTTCGTCTAGCAAATATTTTGAACTATGCATAATTGCAATACTTTTCGACAGATCAGATGTTACCATATTTATCCAGTCGTTTGCCTATATCTTTGCTGAGTTCAACCGGGTCATTTCCTGAGCGAAAAACGGTGGCGTCGTCACCAAAAAGAATAAAGGTTAATAGTGGTGATGTATTGTAGATATCATGTATATATAATATGAAGAGCTTGAACTCCTTATTGTACCTGTAATAAAATTATTGCAACTGCTGCTCTTGTTAGAAGTACACTTCACTTTTGCAATTCCCGTTTTCACAATATTTCTCTCAAGTACATTTTGAAACTTCAACATGGGCAACATTTTTTTACACGGGTATTTACCCGAGCTAATCATTTCTCCCGTACACTGCCACTTCTTAGAATATTCCAATGGCTTGTCCAACGATTTTCTCAACACTTTCACAGAACATTAAACATGAATTAACAGGCCTTGTGTGAGCAAGTTATAACAACGGCGTATCTCATTTTTTTCATAAAAAACAAGCTAATACCCCTCAATTTCAAACCAGTGCGGTGACTCATTTTTGAAATGTTGGTGCGTTCTGCAGCCACTTTGCTGGGTGAAGGGGTCAGACGACAGTTACAGTTTTAAGCGGAAATGTTACATACGAATATAGTGCCTAAAAATATGCAAATTAGGCGATTTCAGTGATTTGTTTTTTGCATAGAAGTAACTGTATTCAGCCAGCAAGGTAGGAATGTTTGAATTTGTCGGACCTTTGGCAATGAGATGTTGAAGTTGGTATTTTGGTGGTGACATTCCCGAAACACCAGTGCTACAGTAAGCAGCGTATTAATATTTTGCGAAAACTGCCAGATTGGAGAGAAAGCACATTTAGTGGGGGTAAGTAATTTTGACATAACTTAATTGTTCAGCACGTTGCCATCGTAGTAGCAGTGGATGTCATGAAGTTGTAGGATTTTTGATGGTCACGTTTTCTACTAATCATGTAAAACGATAATCATAATAAACGATAAGGGAAAGACAATGGAAAAATCTGCAGTGGTTCTGTTACTATAATTTAATAGTATAAAAAACTGCAGTCATCGACAGTTTGATGAGAATGTGCCATGCGTTTAATTAATCCGTCGGCAAATGAAGTGTTAAATAGTCTTAGTTGAAGTAGGTATTCGTTTACCGATGAGTTGCGTGGTTGGTGTGTTGCGTGGCGAGGTCGGCTTCTAACAGGGAACTGGTGGTATAGATGGCCCTCCTGGCGGACAATTCACGAGAACCGCAATTTATCCGGTAGGAGCGCGCGCTTATGCTGAGACGCGTAAAGTTATTGTTCAAAATTGTATTGTTATTGCGAAATTCGCAGGCTGTAATTTCGTATTTTGATCTGATTCGACACATGGACGGTTATAAAACAAATGTGAATTTGCTACGGAACAAGCGAGCGACCAGAGTGTGAAAGGAAACGCAGTATGCGCTTTTTATTCTGCTCAAATTCGATACCGGCATATTATCGCCGCCATTTTCAAACGGTCGGCGTCACCGGAGGTGAATTTGCACCGGAGATGACGCATCCAGTCGCGTATAGGTGACGTCATAGTAGACATTACGTCACATTGGCGCATGCTATCTGAAGGTAAGTGACAGGTAGGAACAAACGCGTTATTTTCCTGCTCCCATGTATTAACAGTTTCTGCGACATTTTACACGACTGTGTATGTGACTGTATGTCGGTTTCTGCTTATCTAGTAAAAAGATGTCCCTACCCTGACCAACCTCCACCGCTACCATTGAGACTAGCGATGTCGGACAATTCACTGATAGTCCTAGAACTGAAAAACATCGAGTATGTTTGGGGGGGGTTCAAGGCACTGCCGCTGAAGCTGCCAAACATGTACTGTGTCTATTACACAAGACCAAGATTACAGCAGCCATGACAACTTCACACGCATGCACACAAACAATAGTCAAGACCAGCTAAATGAACACTAGCCTTGACCTTGAAAAGCTGTTCAGTGTATGCGAGTTTTCGTGTGCGTGCGTGCGTGCGTGCGTGCGTGCGTGCGTGCGTGCGTGCGTGCATTCGTTCATGTGTGGAGAGCATTTTAGTAGGGTGATCCTTTGTTGCAGCTGCGTTGACTGAAAATATTCTGTGTGTTATACTGTGTTACTAATCAGGGCTAGCTCTGGTGTTGTATTCTGTTTAACTATTTTTACAAAGGACCTCAATTTGTTTGCCAGATTTATTTACATACATCACGACAACGACAAGAGCTCGTCTATTCTGAATTCTTATCAACCAAAATGCTAGTGGTCAAATTGGTTCAAAATGGTAACTGTTGTTTAGCAAAATCTGATGCTATGTTGTCTATGGCCGAAGTGGCCACCGGTAATGCTAGCCTAGCTAATGATGGAGTTGATTCTGTTTCAGGCATAACTTTTCAGACTTACACTGCATGCACACAAATACTCGTGGTGGGAAAAACGCTTGTCACCTTCTCGTGGTTCCTACTGTGGATCACGACATCAAACTTTGCTGTCGTGTGAACTAAGAACAGCGCACACTGACACTATCTTGTAAACCGTGGATATATATTTTGCTTGTTTGTTTTATACAGAGTGGCTTGGTGCTAGGCGAAATCATTTCGGTTGCCGACTCGACCCGGTAAGTGCGCGGTATCGTGACCTCTCTAAAGGGAAATCGTGGTCGATACCAACTAAATATTTGATTGCCACGTTATTCACAAAGCTTAACGTTTAGAATGATGGTTATGTGGAGCATGCTTTTTGTGAAGGAAACACATATCTGGCTCAGTTGCATTATTGACAGTCGCAGTCCGATTCACGTTTACTGTTGTTAACATCGTCATGTATTCGGGATGGTCTACAACTGAGCCTCCTTTGCTGTCTGTCGCATTTCAAGAGGTACCTCTTTGACAGCCTACACGCGGTTGGTTAATGCAACAATGTAATAACCATACAGGTTACATGCTTCCTCTTATGCTCTTCTTGTTATATAATTTTTTTTCTACAGGAATAGTTGTTTTGTATGTTAGTATGCTGAATTAAACCCCTAGGAATATAGAATATCATATTACATAAAATAGTTTTTTCACACCATTATGGGACCAGTACCTGAATAAGTGAATTAACATGGACAGTATATGGTCTCGCATTTTTATTTTCACATGTCCAAATTTGCTACTTTCCATGTTCAAAATTGTCTGTGATCGATGCCCACCCAATCACGTTAGATGTTTTCGTCTAGTGAATTCCATAATTGTATATCTTGTACAGATATACATTGGGCTCTTAGGGTCATTCTTGCGAATACCTATCTTAAGTTTTTATTTGATCGCGTTTCACGTGTGGTTTCATAAACTGTTGAATTTTAATATAACATCAGATTATTTGGTAGCAACTTTTTGTTTGCTTCAAACATTATAGTGACAGTTTTAATTTCAAAAAATCGGATGGATGTAATTTATGCAATTCAGAAAAAAAACATTTGTATGATGACAATATTGTACTTTACAGACAATCCTTGCTAATTACTTCTGTAGCAGATAAATACAGTCGATATGTGTTTTGTAGGTGTTTCCCCACACTTCACATAAATACGAAAGTGAAGGCATGTACTGTGGATAGTACAGCATTAAGCGAGCATTTTCGTCTAGCAAATATTTTGAACTATGCATAATTGCAATACTTTTCGACAGATCAGATGTTACCATATTTATCCAGTCGTTTGCCTATATCTTTGCTGAGTTCAACCGGGTCATTTCCTGAGCGAAAAACGGTGGCGTCGTCACCAAAAAGAATAAAGGTTAATAGTGGTGATGTATTGTAGATATCATGTATATATAATATGAAGAGCTTGAACTCCTTATTGTACCTGTAATAAAATTATTGCAACTGCTGCTCTTGTTAGAAGTACACTTCACTTTTGCAATTCCCGTTTTCACAATATTTCTCTCAAGTACATTTTGAAACTTCAACATGGGCAACATTTTTTTACACGGGTATTTACCCGAGCTAATCATTTCTCCCGTACACTGCCACTTCTTAGAATATTCCAATGGCTTGTCCAACGATTTTCTCAACACTTTCACAGAACATTAAACATGAATTAACAGGCCTTGTGTGAGCAAGTTATAACAACGGCGTATCTCATTTTTTTCATAAAAAACAAGCTAATACCCCTCAATTTCAAACCAGTGCGGTGACTCATTTTTGAAATGTTGGTGCGTTCTGCAGCCACTTTGCTGGGTGAAGGGGTCAGACGACAGTTACAGTTTTAAGCGGAAATGTTACATACGAATATAGTGCCTAAAAATATGCAAATTAGGCGATTTCAGTGATTTGTTTTTTGCATAGAAGTAACTGTATTCAGCCAGCAAGGTAGGAATGTTTGAATTTGTCGGACCTTTGGCAATGAGATGTTGAAGTTGGTATTTTGGTGGTGACATTCCCGAAACACCAGTGCTACAGTAAGCAGCGTATTAATATTTTGCGAAAACTGCCAGATTGGAGAGAAAGCACATTTAGTGGGGGTAAGTAATTTTGACATAACTTAATTGTTCAGCACGTTGCCATCGTAGTAGCAGTGGATGTCATGAAGTTGTAGGATTTTTGATGGTCACGTTTTCTACTAATCATGTAAAACGATAATCATAATAAACGATAAGGGAAAGACAATGGAAAAATCTGCAGTGGTTCTGTTACTATAATTTAATAGTATAAAAAACTGCAGTCATCGACAGTTTGATGAGAATGTGCCATGCGTTTAATTTATCCGTCGGCAAATGAAGTGTTAAATAGTCTTAGTTGAAGTAGGTAGTCGTTTACCGATGAGTTGCGTGGTTGGTGTGTTGCGTGGCGAGGTCGGCTTCTAACAGGGAACTGGTGGTATAGATGGCCCTCCTGGCGGACAATTCACGAGAACCGCAATTTATCCGGTAGGAGCGCGCGCTTATGCTGAGACGCGTAAAGTTATTGTTCAAAATTGTATTGTTATTGCGAAATTCGCAGGCTGTAATTTCGTATTTTGATCTGATTCGACACATGGACGGTTATAAAACAAATGTGAATTTGCTACGGAACAAGCGAGCGACCAGAGTGTGAAAGGAAACGCAGTATGCGCTTTTTATTCTGCTCAAATTCGATACCGGCATATTATCGCCGCCATTTTCAAACGGTCGGCGTCACCGGAGGTGAATTTGCACCGGAGATGACGCATCCAGTCGCGTATAGGTGACGTCATAGTAGACATTACGTCACATTGGCGCATGCTATCTGAAGGTAAGTGACAGGTAGGAACAGACGCGTTATTTTCCTGCTCCCATGTATTAACAGTTTCTGCGACATTTTACACGACTGTGTATGTGACTGTATGTCGGTTTCTGCTTATCTAGTAAAAAGATGTCCCTACCCTGACCAACCTCCACCGCTACCATTGAGACTAGCGATGTCGGACAATTCACTGATAGTCCCAGAACTGAAAAACATCGAGTATGTTTGGGGGGGGGGGTTCAAGGCACTGCCGCTGAAGCTGCCAAACATGTACTGTGTCTATTACACAAGACCAAGATTACAGCAGCCATGACAACTTCACACGCATGCACACAAACAATAGTCAAGACCAGCTAAATGAACACTAGCCTTGACCTTGAAAAGCTGTTAAGTGTATGCGAGTTTTCGTGTGTGTGCGTGCGTGCGTGCGTGCGTGCGTGCGTGCGTGCGTGCATTCGTTCATGTGTGGAGGGCATTTTAGTAGGGTGATCCTTTGTTGCAGCTGCGTTGACTGAAAATATTCTGTGTGTTATACTGTGTTACTAATCAGGGCTAGCTCTGGTGTTGTATTCTGTTTAACTATTTTTACAAAGGACCTCAATTTGTTTGCCAGATTTATTTACATACATCACGACAACGACAAGAGCTCGTCTATTCTGAATTCTTATCAACGAAAATGCTAGTGGTCAAATTGGTTCAAAATGGTAACTGTTGTTTAGCAAAATCTGATGCTATGTTGTCTATGGCCGAAGTGGCCACCGGTAATGCTAGCCTAGCTAATGATGGAGTTGATTCTGTTTCAGGCATAACTTTTCAGACTTACACTGCATGCACACAAATACTCGTGGTGGGAAAAGCGCATGTCACCTTCTCGTGGTTCCTACTGTGGATCACGACATCAAACTTTGCTGTCGTGTGAACTAAGAACAGCGCACACTGACACTATCTTGTAAACCGTGGATATATATTTTGTTTGTTTGTTTTATACAGAGTGGCTTGGTGCTAGGCGAAATCATTTCGGTTGCCGACTCGACCCGGTAAGTGCGCGGTATCGTGACCTCTCTAAAGGGAAATCGTGGTCGATACCAACTAAATATTTGATTGCCACGTTATTCACAAAGCTTAACGTTTAGAATGATGGTTATGTGGAGCATGCTTTTTGTGAAGGAAACACATATCTGGCTCAGTTGCATTATTGACAGTCGCAGTCCGATTCACGTTTACTGTTGTTAACATCGTCATGTATTCGGGATGGTCTACAACTGAGCCTCCTTTGCTGTCTGTCGCATTTCAAGAGGTACCTCTTTGACAGCCTACACGCGGTTGGTTAGTGCAACAATGTAATAACCATACAGGTTACATGCTTCCTCTTATGCTCTTATTGTTATATCAGTTTTTTCTACAGGAATAGTTGTTTTGTATGTTAGTATGCTGAATTAAACCCCTAGGAATATAGAATATCATATTACATAAATTAATTTTTTCACACCATTATGGGACCAGTACCTGAATAAGTGAATCAACATGGACAGTATATGGTCTCGCATTTTTATTTTCAAATGTCCAAATTTGTTATTTTCCATGTTCAAAATTGTCCACCCAATCACGTTAGATGTTTTCGTCTAGTCAATTCCATAATTGTATACCTTGTACAGATATACATTGGGCTCTTAGGGTCATTCTTGCGAATACCTATCTTAAGTTTTTATTTGATCGCGTTTCACGTGTGGTTTCATAAACTGTTGCATTTTAATATAACATCAGATTATTTGGTAGCAACTTTTTGTTTGCTTCAAACATTATAGTGACAGTTTTAATTTCAAAAAATCGGATGGATGTAATTTATGCAATTAAAAAAAAACATTTGTATGATGACAATATTGTACATTACAGACAATCCTTGTTAATTACTTCTGTAGCAGATAAATACAGTCGATATGTGTTTTGTAGGTGTTTCCCCACACTTCACATAAATACGAAAGTGAAGGCATGTACTGTGGATAGTACAGCATTAAGCGAGTATTTTCGTCTGGCAAATATTTTGCACAATGCATAATTGCAATACTTTTCGACAGATCAGATGTTACCATATTTATCCAGTCGTTTGCCTATATCTTTGCTGAGTTCAACCGGGTCATTTCCTGAGCGAAAAACGGTGGCGTCGTCACCAAAAAGAATAAAGGTTAAAAGTGGTGATGTATTGTAGATATCATGTATATATAATATGAACAGCTTGAACTCCTTATTGTGCCTCTAATAAAATTATTGCAACTGCTGCTCTTGTTAGAAGTACACTTCAATTTTGCAATTCCCGTTTTCACAGTATTGCTCTCAAGTACATTTTGAAACTTCAACATGGGCAACATTTTTCACACGGGTATTTACCCGAGCTCCTCATTTCTCTCGTACACTGCCACTTCTTAGAATATTCCATTGGCTTGCCCAACGATTTTCGCAACACTTTCACATAACATTAAACATCAATTAACTGGCCTTGTGTGAGCAAGTCATAACACCAGCGTATCTAATTTTTTCATAAAAAAACCAAACTCATACCCCTCAAATTCAAAGCAGTGCGGTTACTCATTTTTGAAATGTTGGTGTGTTCTGCAGCCACTTTGCTGGGTGAAGGGGTCAGACGACAGTTACAGTTTTAAGCGGAAGTGTTACAGACGAATGTAGTGCCTAAAAATATGCAAATTACGCGATTTCAGTTATTTGTTTTTTGCATAGAAGTAACTGTATTCGGCCAGCAAGGTAGGAATGTTTGAATTTGTTGGACCTTTGGCTATGAGTAAAAAGTACATACGACGAAATGTAATCACGTGACAACGCAGACGAAAGTGAGGTGCAACACACTTTGTTAAGGAAATAGTCTACCCAACAAAGAGACAGCAGCGTCTCTGTCTGACAGCTTCTACGTGCGGTTATATTTTTGATCTATCAATGAAGACGTCGGAAGACATAACTTTTGGTAAGTCATATATAACCGCACGTAGAAGCTGTCAGACAGAGACGCTGTTGGCTTTTTGTTGCGTCGACTATTTCCGTAACAAAGTGTGTCTGCGTTGTCACGTGATGACATTTCGTCGTATGTACTTTTCTGCGCGCAGTCGTCAAAATATGTCTTTTCGTTAAGAAATACAGACATGTGTAATCAAAAGTAGGTATAGTGAAAGTTTATTCATTTGGACATGTGTGTATGATCGTAGTAATCGGATTATGCATTGCAAAGTTCAGTTTCGGATGTTGAAAGGCGAGTGGTGTCATTCCATGTTGCATACCCTTTAGTATATATTAATTATAAAGGCCCAAGTTGATTCAGTTGTCCGTGTCTGGGACTATCAGTGAATTGTCCGATATCGCTAGTCTCAATGGCAGTGGTGGAGGTAGGTCAGGGTAGGGACATCTTTTTAATAGATAAACAGAAACCGACATACAATCACATACACAGTCGTGTAAAATGTCGCAGAAACTGTTAATACATGGGAGCAGGAAAATAACGCGTCTGTTCCTACCTGTCACTTACCTTCAGATAGCGCGCGCCAATGTGACGTAATGTCTACTATGACGTCAACTATACGCGACTGGATGCGTCATCTCCGGTGCAAATTCACCTCCGGTGACGCCGACCGTTTGAAAATGGCGGCGATAATATGCCGGTATCGAATTTGAGCAGAATAAAAAGCGCATACTTCGTTTCCTTTCACTCTCTGGTCGCTCGCTTGTTCCGTAGCAAATTCACATTCGTTTTATAACCGTCCATGTGTCGAATCAGATCAAAATACGAAATTATAGCCTATGAATTTCTCAATAACAATACAATTTTGAACAATAACTTTACGCGTCTCAGCATAAGCGCGCGCTCCTACCGGATAAATTGCGGTTCTCGTGAATTGTCCGCCAGGAGAGCCATATATACCGCCAGTTCCCTGTTAGAAGCCGACCTCGCCACGCAACACACCAACCACGCAACGCATCGTTAAACGACTGCCTACTTCAACTAAGACTATTTGACACTTCATTTGCCGACGGATTAATTAAATGCATGGCACATTCTCATCAAACTGTCGATGACAGCAGTTTTTTATACTATTAAATTATAGTAACAGAACCACTGCAGATTTATCCATTGTCTTTCCCTTATCGTTTATTATGATTATCGTATTACATGACTAGTACAAAACGTGACCATCAACAATCATACAACTTCATGACATCCACTGCTACTACGATGCCAACGTTCTGAACAATTAAGTTATGTCAAAATAACTTACCTCCACTAAATGTGCTTTCTCTCCAATCTGGCAGTTTTCGCAAAATATTATTACGCTGCTTACTGTAGCACTGGTGTTTCGGGAATGTCACCACCAAAATAGCAACGCGTCTTCAAATCTGCTTAATACTTGAACATCTCATAGCCAAAGGTCCAACAAATTCAAACATTCCTACCTTGCTGGCCGAATACAGTTACTTCTATGCAAAAAACAAATCACTGAAATCGCGTAATTTGCATATTTTAGGCACTACATTCGTCTGTAACACTTCCGCTTAAAACTGTAACTGTCGTCTGACCCCTTCACCCAGCAAAGTGGCTGCAGAACACACCAATATTTCAAAAATGAGTAACCGCATTGGTTTGAAATTGAGGGGTATGAGTTTGTTTTTGTTATGAAAAAATGAGATACGCTGGTGTTATGACTTGTGATCACACAAGGCCAGTTAATTGATGTTTAATGTTCTGTGAAAGTGTTGCGAAAATCGTTGGGCAAGCCAATGGAATGATCTAAGAAGTGGCAGTGTACGAGAGAAATGAGGAGCTCAGGTAAATACCCGTGTAAAAAATGTTGCCCATGTTTAAGTTTCAAAATGTACTTGAGAGCAATACTGTGAAAACGGGAATTGCAAAATTGAAGTGTACTTCTAACAAGAGCAGCAGTTGCAATAATTTTATTACAGGTACAATAAGGAGATCAAGCTGTTCATATTATATATACATGATATCTACAATACATCACCACTTTTAACCTTTATTCTTTTTGGTGACGATGCCACCGTTTTTCGCTCAGGAAATGACCCGGTTGAACTCAGTAAAGATATAGGCAAACGACTGGATAAATATGATAACATCTGATCTGTCGAAAAGTATTGCAATTATGCATAGTGCAAAATATTTGCCAGACGAAAATACTCGCTTAATGCTGTACTATCCACAGTACATGCCTTCACTTTCGTATTAATGTGAAGTGTGGGGAAACACCTACAAAACACATATCGACTGTATTTATCTGATTGGGTGGTCATCGATCACAGACAATTTTGAACATGGAAAATAGTAAATTTGGACATGTGAAAATAAAAAGCGAGACCATATACTGTCCATGTTGATTCACTTATTCAGGTACTGGTCCCATAATGGTGTGAAAAAACTATTTTATGTAATATGATATTCTATATTCCTAGGGGTTTAATTATGCATACTAACATACAAAACAACTATTCCTGTAGAAAAAAAACTGATATAACAATAAGAGCATAAGAGGAAGCATGTAACCTGTATGGTTATTACATTGTTGCACTAACCAATCGCGTGTAGGCTGTCAAAGAGGTACCTCTTGAAATGCGACAGACAGCAAAGGAGGCTCAGTTGTAGACCATCCCGAATACATGACGATGTTAACAACAGTAAACGTGAATCGGACTGCGACTGTCAATAATGCAACTGAGCCAGATATGTGTTTCCTTCACAAAAAGCATGCTCCACATAACCATCATTCTAAACGTTAAGCTTTGTGAATAACGTGGCAATCAAATATTTAGTTGGTATCGACCACGATTTCCCTTTAGAGAGGTCACGATACCGCGCACTTACCGGGTCGAGTCGGCAACCGAAATGACTTCGCCTAGCACAAAGCCACTCTGTATAAAACAAACAAACAAAATATATATCCACGGTTTACAAGATAGTGTCAGTGTGCGCTGTTCTTAGTTCACACGACAGCAAAGTTTGATGTCGTGATCCACAGTTGGAACCACGAGAAGGTGACAAGCGCTTTTCCCACCACGAGTATTTGAGTGCATGCTGTGTAAGTCTGAAAAGTTATGCCTGAAACAGAATCAACTCCATCATTAACTAGGCTACCATTACCGGTGGCCACTTCGGCCATAGACAACATAGCATCAGATTTTGTTAAACAACAGTCATCATTTTGAACCAATTTGACCACTAGCATTTTCGTTGATAATAATTCAGAATACACGAGCGCTTCTCGTTGTCGTGATGTATGTAAATAAATATGGCAAACAAATTGAGGTCCTTTGTAAAAAGAGTTTAACAGAATACAACACCAGAGCTAGCCCTGATTAGTAACACAGTATAACACACAGAATATTTTCAGTCAACGCATCTGCAACAAACGATCACCCTACCAAAATCCCCTCCACACATGCACGAATGCACGCACTCACGCACGCACGCACGCACGCACAAGCACGCACACACACAAACACGCACACAAACACGAGCACGGTACGATTACAGATTAACCACGCTAGACACGACCGTCCTAGAAGCTCCTTTGAAGATAATGTTCCAGGAACAGACCAATGCGTTCAAGATTAACCTCAGTTACGGGTTCATTCTGAGAAACAAGAACACGGGTCAATACAAGTACTATCATTCCTCGTGTAATTGCAGTGGACGCTACCTGGACGAACCCAGTCTCATCACCAACAGCAAGGACTTTGATGACTTTCTCGAACGCATCCGAGAAACCGACGTCTTGCAATGGGTTATCAATCAAAGACCGGATTCTGCGTGGGTGTGCGAACTCGTGACCAATGTCACCTTCTTCGTCAACCGCATCATCGATCATCCTATAGGATGTGTGCAGGCGACCCCCCTTCCAGTCTACATCAAGAAGAACAAAGCCGTCAACGGTCTGGAAACGGAACCCAACCATAACAAGAGGTACAATGATAACCTTTGTCTCTTCCGATGTCTGGCCCTGCATCGAGGATGCGATCTATATCGATTGGAACCGACGGCGAAGACGCTGTATGAGGCATACGATCGAGACGATGTACCCATGGAAGAATTTACCGGGGTCACGTTTGATGACTTCTATCGCGTAGAGACCACGTTCCAAACGAACGTGTGCGTGTACAAGCTCGTCAAACCGGATGCAGAAGATGGAAAGACAACGGCCGAACTCGTCCGTCGATCGTTATGCAATGACCCCGAAACAATGTATATCAACCTTCACGAGACATATTTTTCCTTCATTCAAGATGTACGTATGTACTGTCACTCGTATCGATGTCGGAAGGGCGGTTACTCGTTGTGGACACACGCATGGAAGCTACGTCAACACGAGAGTACGTGTACGGGGGGTGTGCATCGAGTCTATCCTGGCGGCGTGTACCATTCGACTCCATCGGTGTTCGAAAGTCTGGATGACGAGAACATTCGTGTGGCTGAATCGTTGCGCTACTACCCGTATCGAGCCACCTTTGAATTTGAGTGTTGGTTCGACACCGAACAACTTCCGTCGGATAGTGACAAGGTCCACTTGGTCGCGCGTCACGTCCCACTGAGCGTCAGCGTGGCATCCAACGTGCCCGTCCACGAGCAAGTGCAATGTCTCGTCACGGATGGAGACACCAACAAGTTGGTGAGCAGAGTGATGGATATATTGCGAGCGATGAGAAACGCTGCGTACGACAAGATTAAAGACTCGTACGAGGATGTGTTGGAACAACTCGCAGAGGCACTGACGAACTGGGACGAAAGAGAGCAGGCTACACGAGCAGCCAACGACAAGAAATCTCGTCGAACGACCAATCTATACAAAAAGCTGATGGGACAACTTTATGGATGGATGCATCAGTTACCTGTCATTGGGTTCAATTCGGGTAAGTATGATCTCAATGCCATCAAACAGTTCCTCATACCCTACTTCCTATCCACGTCAAAGACAGGGGAACACGACGAACAAGAGGAGGAGGAACAAGACGACAAAGAAGAAGAGAACGAGGGTATCGGGTCGTTTTTCGTCATCAAACTCAACAACACGTTCATGTGTCTGTCGACGGATCAGCTGAAATTCCTAGACATGACCAATTACGTTGCCCCCGGGTTCAGTTATGACAAGTATCTGAAGGCGTACGGATGCGAGGTGACGAAAGGTCATTTCCCGTACGAGTACATGGACCGTCTGGAGAGGCTCGACGATACCGCACTTCCATCGAAACAGGCCTTCAGTCGATTGAAGAACGAAGAAATTTCCGAGGAGGATTACGCCAGTTGTCAAGAGGCCTGGTGCGACAACGCCATGACGACTTTCCGAGACTTTCTCGTGTGGTACAACAATAGGGACGTGGTTCCCTTTCTGCAGGCCATCGATAGACAGTTTGCCTTCTATCAGCAACGTGGCATAGACATGTTCAAGCAAGGCATCAGCGTACCTGGTCTGACCTTGCTCTATCTGTTCAACGACTTTTCCGAGAAGACCTACTTTACCATCTTCAACGAGAAGAATAAAGATCTTCATCACTTCGTCAAAGATCACGTGGTTGGCGGAGCTTCCCTCATTTTTCACCGCTATCACGAGAAAGGGGTCACCACGCTACGTCAGAACGAGTACGGAGAGGCCGCTCGTCCGTGCCGATCCATCGTCGGATACGATGCCAACGCCTTGTACTTGTGGTCACTCGTGCAAGACATGCCTATGGGATGGTACACGCGACGACGGGAAGATAACGACTTCCGTCCCGAATCGGCGCAGTTGTACGGACAGATGGATGCGGATTGGTTGACTTGGAATCCGAACGCACGGGACGCGTCATACGACACCAGATCAACAGTCGAGAGAAGAGAATAGGCAAACTGTTGGTGGACGGGTGGTGCAGCGAGACGAAAAAGGCTTATCAGTTCCACTGATGTTTTTTTCATGGCTGCCGTGCATCCGTCAAGAGGTCAACGCAGTCAACGGGAAAACCATGGCTGAACTGCTCGACGAGACCCGAAAGAACACCGCCTACATCCGTCACTTTGTCAAGGTCGTCGAGTTGTGGGAATGCGAGTGGAAAGAGATGAGACGTGATCCTGTCGTGAAAAAGTGTCTGGATACTGCATTTCCGCGACGACGTCACGCACGATGGATGATGACGTCGCAACAAATCCTGAGTGGCGTGCGTGCCGGAACCATGTTCGGTCTGATCGAGTGTGACCTTTGCGTACCGGAAGCATTGCGCGAACACTTTGCCGAGATGCAGCCCGTACTCAAGAACATCCGTATGACACGCGACGATCTCGGACAGTTCATGCGCCGATACGCCGAGGAGCACAACATCATGGCGACTCCGAGGCGCATGCTCGTGGGCAGTTATCGAGGCGATAAGATCTTGCTCGCCACGCCTCTGCTGCGATGGTATATGGACCACGGTCTCGAGGTGACGCACGTCTACCAGATCGTAGAGTACGATCCCTTCCCGTGCTTCAGGCGGTTCGGCGATGCAGTGTCCACGGCGCGACGCGAGGGAGACGTCCACTCGCACAAGGCCATCATCGCAGACAGCATGAAGTTGCTGGGGAACTCGGATTACGGAAAGACCATCACCAACGTGGACCGACATCGTGACGTCAACTACTGCAAGAAGAAGGCGGTATCGCTCATGGTCAACGATAGACGATTCCGACAACTCGACGTCGTCGTCGACGATGCGTATGAGATATAGATGAACAAGAAAACCGTCACGTACAATCTGCCCGTACACGTGAGATTCTTCGTTCTATAGTACGCCAAGATGCGCATGTTGCAGTTCTATTACGACTTTATCAACATGTACCTGGAGCGCCCTCTTTTTCAGTACTGCGAGATGGATACGGACTCCGCCTATTTGGCCTCGGCCGCCGAGTCCGTCGACGCCCTCGTGACCCCGGAACTACGAGAACATTACTTCCGGCACCGCTCCGAATGGTTGCCGTCCGAATGTTGCGACGACCATCGGAACGAGTACGTGCGCTGTCGACTCGCCAATAGACCGTGGGTCGGCAACGAAGCGTGTTGTAAGGCGCGCAGGGCGTACGATGAGAGGACACCTGGTCTGTTCAAGGTGGAGTGGTCCGGTGACGGGTTCGTGGGGTTGTGTAGCAAGACGTACTATTGTTTCGGACCCACCGACAAATACAGCACCAAAGGACTGAGCAAACGTCACAACGACATCGACAAGAAAGCGTTCCTGGAGGTGCTCACCAACCGTCGGAGCGGAAATGGAAAGAACCGCGGGTTCCGAGTGCTTCACTCGACCGTGTTGACGTACGTGCAGGAACGAGCGGCTCTCACCTACTTCTACGGCACACGCGTGGTGCACGAGGACGGGGTTAGCACGTATCCGGTGGACGTGTAGAAAAAGGCGATGCACTCAGGTCGTCTTTCATAAGCGACCATGGACGCACGGTGGAAACATCCTTTCACGTGCATCGTCGCCGGACCGACGGGATGCGGTAAAAGTACTATCGTGACGTGTATGCTGCGACACGCTGCTGCGATGATCGATCCACCCCCAAACGGATCACGTGGTGTTACGGAGAATGGCAAGAGGCTTACGCAACGATGGACTTGGTCGACGTGCGGTTCGAGGAAGGATTGCCGAGTGCGAGCATGTTCGATTCGTCGACGAGGAACCCCATCATCATAGACGATCTCATGGCAGAAACGGACGAACGGGTCACGACCTTGTTCACTAAAAAAGTCATCACAGGAACACGTCCGTGCTGTATCTCGTACAGAACCTGTTCCCCAAAAACAAAGAGAGTCGTACCTTCAGTCTGAATTCTCAGTATATGGTGGTGTTCAAGAATCCTCGTGACGCATCGCAGATGTCGCACTCGGCTCGCCAGATGTATCTGGGACGCGTCAAGTTCGTTCAAGAGGCTTTTAAAGACGCCACGTCGGTACCGTACGGCTATCTATTGGTCGATCTCAAACAGGACACGCCCGAGGACTTGCGTCTGCGCACGGCCATCTTTCCAGACGACGGTGTTCAGAACGTGTACTTGCCGAAGGTATAAAAAGACTACACGCGTGGATAGTCTCTTCATTCGCATCATGTCTGAGCTGGTGAAGAGACACTTTGTGTGCATACAGACACTGAACAGAATCAAGAGCAACAAACTGAAAAGGGCCATCATCGCCAATGCCGACGCCGATCTGCTGTGTGCACTAGCCGAGTGTGCCTACAATATATTAAAAAAGAACATTCCATTTAGCGAATTACAGAGGCGACGTTTGAGTAAATACAGGACGAAGTTACGCAAGTTGGCTCAGAGACGAACGCCAGCTGCCAGGAGAAGACGCATCTTGCTGCAACAGCAGGTCGGCGAGGGACAGAGCGGAGGTTTCCTATCGGCCTTCCTAGCACCGTTGGCAAGTTCGGTCTTTCTACCCTTGCTTCGAGAGGTGCTGCTCACGAGGTAGAGAGAGAGAGACATGGAACACGCACGCAAGATGGCCTTGGTGGACCCACGAATGTTGGACACGCTTCGTTCACACCCACCACCCCCGACGGACACCTTAGGTAAGAAGGTGCAAGCCCTCGATGACGAGATGATGACCATCCTCGATAGAAAGGACCTCGACGACAGGACCAAGGTAACACTATACAATCAGGTGTTGCAACGGTGCAACGTCTTGTCCGATAAACACGTCAAGGAACCGGTACGCGTGATCGCGGTGAACGAGCCTGGGGCGGGGGCGGGGGTGGATGGAGCAGTAGGAGATCCTGTAACTAGCGGAAAATAGGCCGACGTCGTGGACACCGTTCCCAAGACCATGCAAGTCAAAGCCAGACGTTTGATGGAGCATATGAAAAGAAACATCTTTTGGACCGCTCGTGGCGAACTGATCCACGAGGGTGTGCCGGTTACCGGAAGTAACGTGGTGGATCTCGTGAATGATATGTTGCGTAAGAGAAAGACCGATCCAACGGGATGGCAACCATTCGCAAGACAACTCCTTGCCATGAACCTACCCATGGAGTTGGTCGGTAACGTTGTCAGGAGAGACTACATACTTCAGGCGACGACGCCGACGATGACATCCACTCCAGGTCGTCGTCGTCGAATGCCGACTACTCCTCGCTCTGGTGGTGGTGCGGGTAGTGCACGAAGATCGCTCAGTTGGACACCCCTCGCTCGTCGACGCAGTCAGATGGAACATTCCATGCTCACCCCACCTCAAGAACGTCAACGCAAGTTTCTAGCGTCATTGGCTAGGGAAGACATTTAAGACGGTGCGACACGTGTCCATAGCACAGTGTGCGCTACGATGTCGAGCGATCCACACGACACGTACCGTTCCGTCATCGTTGCGATATTTTGCGGTGGACTTTACTTTATTGCTGACGCTATAGCACGAAGTCTTATACAACAGTCGCTATTCGGGGTATGATTTCACTACTAGATTATCAGTCATTCGTCATCGTTGTGGGTGTGGTAGTGGGTGTTCTGGTGTACGAACTCGTCGTCACTCGTCAAGAACCGTGCTGCGGAGTCAACGTCACAACCACCACCAATCCATCGGAATTCTTTTAATGTCGCCTAGGAAAGAACAACCACTGAGGACGGTCTACTTCAATCCGAGAAGGGTAGGTAGTTAAGGTGGAGTCGATGCCTTGCGACGCGTCACGCGCATGCCACGAAATTTTTTCGCGGAATGGTCGGAACAGGACGCATATACCCTACACAAACCGGCTAGACGTCATTTCTAGAGACGACGCGTCATCGTGGGTAGTCTACGTCAGCAGTGGCAGGCCGATCTCGTCGATCTGTCGAAGTTGAAAAAGGACAACGACGGTATGACTTTTCTCCTCACTGTGATCGACGTCTTCTCGAAAGTGGCCTGGTGTGTTCCTATGAAGAACAAGTCCGCGGCGTCGTTGGTAGCAGCGCTTGACACCACGTTCAGCAAAGACTGGCCAAAGACGTTGCAGACAGGTCAAGGACTGGAATTTCTGAATAAATCCGTTCAGGCTCTATTGAAGAAGCACGGCATCCATCACTTTTCCACGCACAACGCAGAGACGAAGGCGAGCGTCTTGGAAAGATTCAACAGAACGTTGAAGACGCGCATGTGGCGATACTTCACGAAACATCAGACGTGGCGATACATCGACGTCCTTCAGGACTTGGTGCAATCGTACAACAACACCCCCACCGCAGAATCGGTATGGCTCCGTCACATGTAAGTCCACTGAATCAAGAACAGGTGTGGCAACGTCTGTACGGTCACGACGGTAAGGGCGTGGCCAAGTTGCGCGTGTCGGATTGCGTGCGCATCAGCAAGTACAAAGGTAAGTTCGAAAAAGGCTACGCTGTGAATTGGAGCGAAGCGATGTTCACGATACACGAGGTTCATCCCTCCGATCCACCCGTGTACCGATTGAGGGACGATCTCGGCGAAGTGCTGGATGGCACCTTCTACGAAATGGAATTGCAGAAGGTGTCGGTACCCGCCGATAAAATGTACTACGTAGAAGCGGTACTGCAGCGTCGTAAGGTAGGTAGACGAACGGAGGCTTTGGTGAAATGGTTCGGCTACCCCTCCAAATTCAACAGCTGGATCGATGCCAAGGCACTCGTCCACTCCACTATAAAGCCTAGCCGCGCGTATGGTGACACTTCACACGTGAAATGACACAAGACACGACAACACAGGCCTTCGCCACCACCACCATCATAGAAGAGGACGTAGTAGCAGCAGCAGCAGCAGAGGACAGTACTGACGCGCAGAGCGACGAGGACAGCACTCCTTGGCATCTGTTCGGTACCGTGTGTCCTAAAGAGGAAATAGTCTTTCTGTGTCAGGTCCTCGTCTTGTTCATGGTCATCCTGATAAGCAGTTACAACCTGACCACAGGTCACGAGAATTATAATCTGTGGACGGCTCTGTTGAGTAGTTCTTTGGGTTACCTGCTCCCCAATCCCACGTTGAGACGCAATGGCGACTGATTTCTACCTGACACTGCCTAGCAACGTTTCCATGAAGATGTATCCAGACAATACGTTGGCCCATTACATCACAGACTTGCCTCGACGTATCGACCTTACTGGCGAGTGGGCGTGCGGGTTAGCAGAGATACAGTATCCACATACGTGGTACAACGTTACAGAGGAAGATGTCTGGTTCTTCCTCAGTGAGAAAAATCATACGGGTCTTACCCCGAGTACGAAGTTAGCCTCTGGGTATTACAAAGGTCCTGTGGCATTGATGAACAGTGTAAACAGGGGTCTGCGACGTATAACGACGGATAAGGCACGAGCTAAATTGAGCTACAGCGCCGTCACGTGATTATGCCATCTACACACAGTCCTGATGCTCCGTACCCCTTCCGTAAAGAAGCTGAAGACGTGGTGAACATGACTCGTGGGTTCGATACCATCTACGTCTACACGGACGTCGTGGAGTCTCGTATAGTGGGTGACAGTCTCGCGCCTTTGTTGCGAGCCCTCCCGGTTGGCGGAAGTCACGGTGCCACGGTATCTGATCGGTTCACTAACATTCACTACGTGCCTCTGTTGTACTCGCACTTCAAGTCGATCGAGATGGATATAAGAGACGACACCGGACGGTTCGTGCCATTCGAGTACGGTAGAGTGACGGTGACGCTTCATTTTCGACGGCGCAGGACCGGACTGTTCTGAAGATGAATTACAACGATTATTACGCGCGTCAGGCGGGTGGTGCACTGCCCTACTTCGCCGGTGCCCAATACCAACGAGGTCACGGACAAGGCAGTCTGTTCGGAGGTCTGCTGCGCAGCGCCATGCCACTCATCAAGAGAGGTGCCGTGGCGTTGGGAAAGGGGGCGTTGAAGACCGGCGTGCGCATAGCCGACGACGTCATGTCCGGACAGAGCATAAAAAAGGCAACCAAACGACGCGTCACGGATGCTGGTAGGAATCTGATGCGTGGCCTTTTGGCCCCTGGCGTGCGAGCTCGTAAACGTATCAAACGCGCGCCGGCGAAGAAAGGACTCACTTCAGCAAAGAGACGATGCAAGAGACAGACGTCTACGAAACGTGAGGCCGACGTATTCGATAACGACGATGGCTTTCGTACATAGACAATCGTGCGAAGGGGTCAAGACCGAACTGGATCTCTTTACCGTACCCCCTACTCAGACCAGCATCGTCGACAGTTACGTAGTGGAACATCAACCCATGGCCTCTCTGGACTCGGGTGGACCGATAGAATTCCTGATACCCGGATCGGGCGACGATTACCTGGATCTCGCCAACACGATGCTACACGTGCAGGTGAAGGTGACACGAGCCAACGGGGACGATCTCGATTTGATCGATCCCGTGGGTCCAGTCAATAACTGGCTGCATTTGCTGTTCAGTCAAGTCGACGTCTACCTGAACGGCACGCTCGTGACCCCTTCGACCAACACGTACGCGTATCGTGCTTACATCGAGACGCTGCTGAGCTACGGTCCCGATGCCAAGGACACGCAACTGACGGGTCAGCTGTGACACAAGGATACGGCCACCCGCATGGATGCCGTCGAGATATTCGACCGAGCCGCGGCTAACGCAGGGTTCGTGGCTCGACGAGCGAACATCGTAAGGAGTCGCACGGTCGACCTGATGGGCCGTCTCCACGTGGATCTCTTTCTGCAAGATAAATTCCTGATCAACGGCGTCGATGTCAAGATACGACTGGTTCGCAGTAAGCCTGCTTTTGCACTCATGGCTGGTGGGGCCAACCCCGATTACTGGATAAACATCGTCAATGCCACCTTGTTTGCAAAGAAGGCCACCCTGAATCCGACCGTGCAGATGGCGCACATCAAGGCTCTGGAGAAGAGCACGGCCAAGTATCCGATGCGATCCGTCGAATGCAAGGTGTACTCCTTTCCCGCAGGCGCTCGGTCCTGTTTCTCGGCACTCTGCCGAAACGTCTGGTGCTGTGCTGCTTCGATAACGATGCGTACGACAAGAATCCGTTTCACGCCAAGAACAACGCCATCAACTTCCACGCAGTGTACGTGGACGGACGCCAGATACCCTCCAAACCTTTCCAGCCGAATTTCGACGACGACCTCTTCGTCAGGAGCTACATGAGCCTGTTCACCTCGACCGGCAAAATTTGGCAGGACGAGGGGAACGGTCTGACTCGCAGCGACTTCCGGCACGGCTACACATTCTTCGGTTTTGACCTGACCCCCGACCAGTGCGACGGCCCCTGCTTCCATCTGGTACAAGGGCAACCTGCGCATTTTCGCTGCATTTTCGCAACGCGCTGCTGAACACCGTGAACGTCATAGCCTACGCCGAGTTCGAGTCCGTGCTGGAAATCGACAAGAGCCGCAACATCATCTACGACTACTGAGATGGACACCATCCAGATCGCTAGACTACTGACGATGGACCCGCGCACCAGATCGATATTTCGCGGTGTTGTACCCAAAGACGGACTGCCCACGACGATAGACGGCGCTCTGCCCGCGGCCTTCGTGTGCAACACCGACGACGGGGACGAACCGGGCGAACATTGGATAGCGCTGTACCTGGACGCCGACGGACGCGGCGATTACTTCTGCTCGTACGGTCTGCCGCCACGACACGCGGCGTTCCGTACCTTCCTGAACGAACATTATTCCGATTGGACCCATAATACCAAGAGGCTTCAGAGTCCTCTGTCTAACGTTTGTGGACAATATTATGTAGCTTTTGTATTGCTTCGTTGTAACGGCTTTCCGATGAGAACTTTTGTTAACTTATTCGGCACCGATCTAGTAGCTAACGATTGCCGCGTATTTGATTGGCTTAAACAGCTGCGACAAGGTAGACTGTATTATCGCACGTAATAGATGTAGTACATAGATTGACCCTCTGGCGAGGTGGACGCACCACCCCTAAGCTCGCGACCTCTGGCGTGATGGTAAACATCCGCAAGTCGCCTCGTCATCGATCACCCTCGAGCCACTGGCGAGGTGGAGACACCCCTAAGCTCGCGACCTCTGGCATGATGGTCAACATCCGCAAGTCAAGTCATCAATCGTCATATTCATTATAGACGTAGTCGTAGTGGTGATATTACACGCTACCCTTGTTGTATCACCATGCTGCTTGTGTTGTTCAATAAAATACGTGTGCACTCGTACCATACCGTGTTGCGTTGGTTTCTCGTCTCCATTAGTCCCTTTGATAATAACCCTATTCACAATTGCTGCTTATGGGTCACTCCGTCAGGGTCATGCCGCAAACGTCTACAGGCTGGGGTTACGACAGTTATTGTTAGCTCCAGTCGACAGGGGTTACGGCTAGGGTTAGAGTTAGCTCG
>OY759269.1:19823253-20023253 GCA_963662155.1 Lamellibrachia columna
CCATTCTTTCTAGCCCTCATCCTCGCCCTGAGGAAATCAATGCTGGCATGTTTGCACCTCTGCTTTCCAGCACTGAACATTCCCATAATTTCCTCGGCATCGATGTTGTGGGAGCGGGCAGAAGAAGTTTCCCTCCGCAAATCTTCAGAGATATCCATCTCGAAATACCGCTTGTACTGGCGTTCAAGGACTGAAACAACAGTGTTCAGGCAAGCTGCAACCATTTCTGCAAATTGTTCCTTATTTGAAGGCTCAGTCTTGAGTTTTCTGAGGGTTTCGTCATTGATGTTCAGCTGCCTCCCGAAGAAATCTGTATCCCGAGTGAGAACTTGGCATGGATCCCCAGCTGCAACTTTCAAGGCAGACACAACATTCCTAATGACGTTGATCCCTTCAATATGGTCTAGTTCACTCTCCGCTGAGGTGTAGAACACTTGCATCCAAGGGCCTGTGAGCAGCTTACCTAGAAGACCGAGTACCTGCATTTCAAGAATAGCTGAGGGGTTTTCAAAGTCCTGCCTGATGCTCGCTTGGAGGCCACCGCAAGAAACTGCCCCATCAGTGAAAAACTGCATAAACTTGCCATGGTGCTCGATAAGTTTTCCGCAGATGTGAAACAGAATGTGCAAGCGGTTTCCTCGATAGCGTGGGAGGATGCCTCGGGGTAGATCGTTGTCATCGAGGAACGTCACAAATCCTTTCGGGTCACCCTTGCCATGTTTATACCGGAACTTATTCACTTGTAGGACAATGTTCCCTGCAAAGCAGTCCTTGGCAAAGAGATGCCCCCGACAGGTTTCCAGGGCCTTTAGAGTTGACCTGCAAGAGCTTGCTATGGTGTCAAGGGGATGCAGATGACAGTTCAACTCATTGAGTGTTTTCCCCCACTTCTCATTTACCTTGCGAACTGCAGCATGGTTCACAGCAACCCTGTCTGTCATGGTGTTGGAAATATTGCTGATTATTTTTGAACGGCAGAATGGGAAGTCATCTTCATGGAAGTCTGCATATGTTGCAGCAAGATGGTCCACTGCGCCACAAACATGCTCACAATAGTCATCAGCAGTACCACCAGCCAGCTCGTCGACGGCAATAACTTCGCATTCCTCTTTGGTGGTGAAATGCACACTATTGATGTGGACCCCCTCCTGGGTAGTAGCATCGAAACCTATGGTCAGGTCAGAGGTCTTCATTGCTACTTCAGCAGCTTTTAGGTCAGCAGTTGCATCGAGCTCCCTTGCCATCTGTTCCACTGTGGTTCTGTGGGGAACTGCACTAAGCTTTTCACCAGTCCGTTGAGCATGTTTCTCGATCAGGGATGGAATGTTCTGTGTGGGTACCTGATTGACAATGGCATCGTAAATCATCATCCGCATATCGGTTGAGTAGGTCTTGCCATCCTTCTTTGTGATCTTCTCTTCATTCTTGGCTCTCTTTAACTCCTCAACCTCTTCTTCAAGAAACAATATTCTATCTTCAAGTGTCCTGACAAGTTCATTTTTAGCAGTCAACTCAAGCTGCAGCCTGGTGAAGTTTTCCAAAGGAACAGTGTCTGCAGATTTCAACTTCCTTTTCACCTTGTTGGAATCCCTCAATCGTTTATGGGTTCGCTGCAACTGCTTGAGGTTCAGGTCATCCATTATGGCACTTGACCCTCGAACTTCCTTCCTGGCCTTGCCCTTGGCCTCCTGTAGTTGTCGCCGAAGTTTTGTGATCGTGGCTTCTTTGACAGAAAGACTAGCGGTTTTGCGCTTTATCTCCTGGTTGAGGTACTTTATTTTAGTAATTCTCTGCCAGTTGATGAGTCCCTTCAAATTCCTCACACGGTCAGTATACCGCTTCTTCTGCTCACTTCTTAAATTTGACATGATGTCCAGGCGCCTTTTCAAATGAAGCTTCTTTGGAGTCAGATTTTTCGAGGAACGAACAGACAGCGAAGAAATGGAGGGAGCTACAGCGGGTGGGGTACAAATGACTTCATCATCAGAATTCCCCGGCACTGCATCTGGCGGTTCATATAAAGTTGAAGGACCAGACACAGGTTCCATGTCTGAAGCTGAAGGAACTGGAACAGCCACTGATGTTGATAAGATATCACTGTCAACATCCATCGGAATGCTGTTATCAGCAGCAGTTACCTTACTTTGCTCACGTTCAGTCTCACAGATAGCAGTGAACATGGTAAAAGGTTCACTACAGCGTTGGATGAAGTCCTCCATTTCCTTTTCTCGACCAAGATGTTTAAATGAATTTAGATTGTTCAAGACAGTCTTCATGTCGTTTGGACGGATAATGCATGGAAATATTTCGCTGATAACACGAATAGTCCTTGCAACGGATTTTTCCTGTTCCATCAAGACAAGAAAAACATGGCCCATCTTCAGATCTTGGCCAGGGATGGGGCTGTAGTTATACATCAAGAATTGCCGAGCAGCACCTACCTTGGTTGGCAAAACCGACTTCTTCTTCTTCATGTTGATGGGACAGACAAAGCTGAGAAAGAGAAATGCAAATTTAAAATCACAAATGGGATGGCAAAAGAAATCGTAGCCCAGTCTGCCTTACCAGTAAAAAATTTAATCACCCTAAAAATTCAAACAACAGACATTTCAAAAATATATACCATAATTCTTTGAGAATGTCAAGGTAAATTTTATTACATGATTAAAGTACACAATTGAGTGTGAAATAACCACTGAAAACAACACATTTTCATGATCTCAGCATGTGAAGCACATGGCAATTGTTGTGTAACCATCAAGTATCAGCCAATCAGATTGCCAGAAATCAGTCACGTGACCTACATTACGCCAGCTGAATCTATTTTGGCCCAAGGAGGTAGTTTTCAAAATCTTCAATAATTGGCGTTACAAAGTAAAAAATGCCTAAATTGCACCATGAATAACTTGATAAGAAATAAATCTAACAATCAGAACCATTTGTAGTGACATTCGATAAAGTTTAGTAGGTTCAAATGGACAATGAATCTGATGTAAAATTCTGCCAGCTTGGGCATTTCCAATGTTGACATCAATTTCTGCGCATCCAAATAGATCACTTGGGAATCGTTCAAACAACGTGAAAAGTTCATGAAATACAGAAAACTAATGAAGGAATAATATTATCATAGTTCTGTAAGATATTGTACTCACCTTCGGGTGAAGCAATGATGATTTTGATGGGCAAACAAACACTCAAATTCAGGCGAAAACTTTTGGAAGTCTTCCCGTCGTCGGATTCAGAAATTTCGAAAACGCGGTGAATCGAGAATCTGTGATCTACGTCATCAAAACAAGAGCTCTAGGGTAGCTAGAAAAAAACACGCACAACGAAGCGAAGAGTGCGCCTACTGCTACACGGCTCAGCAGCGCATGTCGATCTGGCCCGAAATAGTGCTCGAGGCCGAACAAATTAGCGGCAATGCACAGAATTGCCACATACCTACAGTTTGTGGAGACTGCGGCCTAATCGACTCTGGAAGGACTCCAGTGAAGGGGCTGAGGAGATAGAGGTTGGGAGCAGGGCTGGGGTCAATTCCAAAGGAATTGGAATTAATCAATTCAAGTCCAAATCCGGAATTGGAGCGGAATTGGAATTGAAAGATTTTGAATGAGAGGAATTGGAATTGAAAGATTTTGAATTAGAGGAACAAGATTTTGAACAAAAGGAATTGAATGGAAAGGAATTGAGCATCTGATTTTTTTGTGACAACCAATATTTTTCTAGCCAGTTGTAGGCGGCTATGTGTATAATAATGCTATCAACTCATGCATTGAGGATCTGAAAACTGAAATCCTGTCATTCATGCCAGTATCTTATGATTTCTTTATGTTGCCACTTGCCAGCGGGTTAATGAACGGTTCCAGACTGGCTTTAATAGAAACATCAAAGATAATTATTTTCAACTGTTTACAGACTTGGGAAGTTAGCCCTTTTACACCCATGAAAAGACACTTATTGGCAGGCTACAGCCATGTGGTTGATCAATCAGTAATCACTGATTACTAATCAAAGATCAATGACCACTGACCAACAATACAAAGCATAGGCAAGCTAGCTGTAGCCATATGTGTGAAAATGGTTTCCCACTTGCCAGTATAAATATGTGTTGCCTAACATGCATCATCAGAACAGTGTGCAACAGTCATAGTGAACAGGTTGGTCATTGCCCCCTGTAAAGTCGTCTGTTTTTGAACATTTTCTGAAATAATTTTTGTGGATTGCTCATTTCTATGTAACTTAATTACCATGTATGAATGTACATTACACATGTATGATAGTCATAATGATTATGCAAAGAATAATGACATGCTACATGCACATTAATCTTTCATTGTTGACTTTTGTCGTTATGTGGAATTGGAGCGGGAGCGGGAATTGGAATTGAACGATTTTGAAAGGAATTGGAATTACTAAAAAGAATTGCCAAAAAAGGAATTGGAATTGAATGAAAAGGAATTGGAGCGGAATTGGAATTGATTGAAAGGAATTGACCCCAGCCCTGGTTGGGAGGTGGTTCCACTCAGACACTGTACGGAGGAAGAAAGAGTGAAAGAGGGCAGGGTGTTGGATTTGTTCCTGATGCAGGCGTTGTGCTCTTCCGGCTTCGCCTTCGGTCAGCGTGGTGGAAGAAATTTGCTGGGTTGATGTCTACGAGGCCTTTGTTGATTTTGTAGAGCATCCCCAGGCAGATCTGTCGTCTTCGATGTTCCAGACTTGTCCATGTTAGATTTTCGAGCATGGATGTTGCATTGCCTGGTGATCTGTCCGTGTAGTTGTTGTTCACATATCTGACTGCTCTGCATAGGACGTTTTCAAGGAGTTGGGCATCCTTTTGCATGTAGGGATCCCAGACAGCTGAGGCGTATTCCAAAGTGGGGCATACTAATTTGGTGTAGGTTGCCGTCTTGACTTTAGGGGTACCCTCTCTGAAGTTCCTTCGAAGGAACCCCATTGTTCGTTTTCCTCTTGCCGCTACATCCTCTACATGGTTGGACCAGGAGGGATCTAAACGTCTTGAGAATTAAAACGGGATTATTACTTTATAGGGGCACACTTTATTCACGAATAAAAGTGATTTAGAGGTATGTAATCGTTATAAAAATGAACTTTATTATTATACTATTGGAATACGGAGGAAACACATTTTGAGTATATTTTTCAAAATGCGTAATTCTAGCTGCTGTGCCTGGCTTTAAAGCTATGAATCTCCTCTATTCGAATGTGTAATAAAATGGTTTTGCCAAATTGTTGAGAAAAGCCTGGTTTTGGCATGTGGCATCACAATTAATTAACCTTTCAATTAACTTACAAATCACTGATGTTAAACTCACTGGTCTGTAATTCTGACTTATTTCTCGAACCAATTTTAAATAATGGTATGTTTGTTTTTTTCCATTCAAAAAGAACCACTCCCTCTTTTAATGACAAGTTGAACACTCTTGCAAGTGGTATACTAACTTGTTCTACTGTTCCCATTAGTAGTTTTGGAAGAATTCCATCCACTCCAGTTGATTTAATATCCTTAATTGCCTTTATTTTCTTAGCTACCATTTCTGGGGTTACAATTAAATGCCCTAAATAGTCCAATTTAGCCTTATGAAATTTAGCATCTAGAACTGGTAATGAACTAATATCCTCTCTGGTAAACACAATCTTCTGTCCCGTCTCCTTACTGTAGGCTTATGTCCTGTCCACTTCACTCCCTTCTCCTTACGTCCCATCTCCTTATGTCCTGTCTCCTTCCGTCCTGTCACATTACCTCCTCTCAGCCTCATCCCAGGCTGAAGTGAGCTCTCCCTAGCATCCTCTCATCGCCTTCCTCCAATTTATTAGCCACTGTCCCCCCCCCCATCGGATCCACTGGCACAAACTACCTCTTCCATTCCCACCAACGCCACAATGCTTCAGCTGTTCCATTTCCACCTCTGTTCCCTTCATCTTTGCACATCCCCTACACTAAAAACTAATACTATCCACCTGAACCTCAGCTCAGGACTTCTCATACGTGGACTTGACGAAGTCCGTCCAGTTGCAACAACTCCCGCATACTAAATTAGGCTGGATTATTTAGGTTTTATTTAATTTTGTCAATAATATACTTGCTAACTATGTTCTATCTATTAAGCTCGCATGAGCCCAAAAAGCCTGCCACCTTGCGAATAAGCAGAACACTGTAAGCAAAACTACTTGAAGAATATGCATTGAAATTTCATTAAAAAGACAAGATATTATTCCTGGCTGCCACCATTACAGAAAGCTAGCCATGCCTCGTGGCTATCTCGCTTTACATCATGTGACATTCATAAAATGGAAAATCACAACAGATGAATACGACAATGGGTGAATATAGTGAACTATGCAGTATTACGGAATGTAGAGCAACTACGCAGTGGTACGTATTCCGGATAAAAAGGGTTAAAAAACTATTTGAACTCCTCTTCATGTCCTCATCTCTAGTGTTGTTGAACAGCTAAACCACGTTCCTTTAGGCATTTTTCCTAACTAAGGTCTATCAGTTCTGGAATCAGTAACAATAGACTCATTCCAACATAGCCAAATAACACAGTATTGCACTGAAGGAGGATGCCACATTCGCCATTTATCATATGTGCATACTTACTGCTTTGGAATAGCTGCCAAAGTCTGGCGCTGTCAAGTCAGCCTTAGCGTCATTGTAATTCAGCAGATTTTTGTTGATAGCTTTGCTCTGGTAGTGCCACAGCAGTTTGTTGGTTAGAGTCCGCTCCCAGCATTTCTTGCCCTTCAACGGGATGTAGATGCAGAATTTGAATTCAAGTGTTGCCCTCAGCTCAATACGCAAAGGAATCAGAACAAGATCCACTCGAGCCCTGAAATAGAAGTGGTAAAGGAAATGTACAGTGATGTTCATTAATTAACTGCTATGGAGCGAATTGGAGGTTTCACATAATTTAAATGTCCCAATTCTCTGAATTTTTCTATCTCAAATACATCTGAAATAACAATGTTTTAAACAGGAGTTTGACAAACCAATCAATTATCTGATGAGAAATGTCACATTTCCCCTTGAAAGGTTAAGATTTAGTGGCATGTCTTTTAGTACCATGAAGTCATCTCTATATGTCATAAAACTTGTCAATTGTAAACAAACAGTTGACAAAGATTACTCATAATCATTACCTCACTTCCAAGGGGAACTTGTTGAACTCTATGATGACGTTTATTGGGAAGGATGTTGTGAGTAGATATCCAGTCAATCGTAGCTCTGCTGTCAGTACATCAATTGACAACCCTAGTGAGCCCCACACCAAACTGCCTATTTGTGGAACAATCGTTCCCTGCAACAAACATACTTAAGATGAAATACAGACTCCAATATATGCAGCTCTTAGCAAAGTTACAGGTGCATATAGCAATACCATTGGGAATAATGCAGCAGTGTTTGTTATTATTTTACCTAATTACCATAACAATTGTTAACTGACAAATACCACTCTTAGTAATACAAAGGATTCAAGTTGTAACACAATCACCATCGAACATGTTTGTGGTACTATGGGACTTAACCTAGCTATTTAACATCATATTATCCTTCATTTTTATGACAGTCTTGTTCAAGGTAGTTTTGTAATAAATATGTTGGACTTACTGCCTAGCCCTCTAACTAAACATCGAGGCTAAGATAGTGCTTTCTAGTAAAATTATTTCTAATGCATCCAAAATATGGTAATATTAAGTAATACACTTGGTTCTAGTTACACATATATGTTCGCGCATAGATTACACACAAACACAGAAAGATTTTTGACTCGGTTAGTATATACCTGGTTAAGCAAGACCTAAGCGCAATATTACTGGCATGTTGCATGGTACGAACTCTTCACAAAATTATATATATTATATAGAGTAATATCATTCTGTGTATACCCCATCAGTAATATATTATTATAATTGTCTCACCGTTGCTTTCATCGTCATGAAGCAAATTTTGCTTGTAAATGTAGCACCATAAAACCCATTGACGCCAAAATCTGAGGGAATAAAGGCAACACATGTTCTTCCTTCATAAAATACAAACAATGCAAGGCAAGTTTATGTCATGTAGGACAAACATTCAGTAGGTGTGATGTAATATAATGTTCTTTATGTGCGTAGAAAAAATCTTGGGGGGCAATCAGGAGGCAAGCGCAATTTTGAGGTCACTGTTCTAGAAGGAAAGAATTGGTGAAAGAACTGATTACTTGACAACCAAAACATGGAGAGAAGACCATGGAGACCATGCCTAACTCATCCAAAACTACTCGTCTGAATTTTGGATAACAGTTTCCGAACATGAAAACGCAATGCAGGACAGACACCCATGAGAAGTATAATGAACTGATGACGACTAGATGATATTAATGATTAGGTGCGTTAATATTAAAAAAATACGCAGAGGATTTTTCAGTTAAGGCATTTTAGATCAACTGGAAGTTTGTACTTACTGAACTGCAGTGGAATTGGTCCAACAGGAATGATGTAAGGGGGATGCAGTTTGTAGATCTCGATGTAGTACGGGCCGAATGTCTTTGCTGGCCCAGCAAGGCATATGTCAAAACGGTTAAATTCATTCCCAAAGATGCTCACCATCAGACTTTCAATCTGGTTCGTTAGCTTTAGGCAGAAACAAAAACAACTTCATCACACATCATAGTTACCTGATGTCATTGAGATAAAATATAATTTATGGCTATAGGCAAGACTACATGTTGTCATAATCACCTGGGCCCGTATCCTCGAAAGAGTTATGAAACTGTAACTCTAGTTTTCCATGAATATGGCGACAAAGCTGCCTCCGGGGCGGTCACTCACAGAATATCTAATACCAAAACAACATGGCAAATTTAAGATTATGTTGCCAGCCAGCCAATCTTGGCTGAAATTCAACATGGACTATGTAATACTTCAGTAGGCCTAGTCAATATTTAGCATGAGATAATATTTACACAGATACATATTCCGTGAATGTATCTTCGGGACAGTTTTGCCACCATATTTATGGAATACTTGAGTTACGAGTTTGTTAGTCTTTCGAGAATACAGGCCAAGAAAAGGAACCTGATGTGATATGCTATCTGTATGAATCTATGATAATTACTATTGTCTAAATCTAACTTGTTGTGGTTCTAAATTATATTATATTATATAAGAATAAACAAAGACACATACACATACATGCATGCATACATAAATACATCAGGCCATCGGATTTCACGGAAACGATCATATCTGGTAGAGTATCGGTAGCATGTCAGAAAAATCACGGAATCAGAAGTCTGTTACTCATTGTCACATCGTTGCCCAGTACGAATATATTCAACAATTCCGATCGACATTTAATTCATTTGAGTTTTTGTCTGCTCCGATCCGCTAAAAGCAGGAAAGTTTCGTTATGATTCCGGTTATGCAAAACTAAAACCTTGTTGAACCTTTGTGAACGAATTTTATGCACCCACAGCTTAGTCGATATCGTTAGTCCGCCATCTTGAATTGTTACTGAGATATCCATCCATGGGTGTAGACAAAAACGTGTATTGTAACATGCTAGAAAGAATACAATGAAGAGCAACCAAAATGATTCCAGAATTGAGACCTTAGTTACAAAAGTCGCTTATTACAATGTGCTTTGACAGGAGACCAGGAGACTAAGAGGAGACCAAATAGAAGTATTTAAAATAGTGAACGGTTATGAGGATGTTGATAGGAATATGTTCTTCAAACTTAAAGAAGGCAGTAGAACCAGGACACAATTAAAGCAGCATTAGTTAAGGAGCAGTGTAGGTTGGACATGAGAAAGTACTCTTTCTCACAGAGGGTAATAAATGAATGTATGTTTGGTGGCGGTCGGTCACATTGTAATTTTGGGTGACCTGGTGGCGGAGTGACCCCCACCCACATGGTAAAATAAACATATTAGCTTGTAGTGATGTATTTAGTAGTCATGATATTGTTACCATTGGTTGACACACTTATTACGTTGTCGAGTTATATCTATTATGTTAAATTAGCAGTCTGGGGCCGGCATGCTTGCCGTGGTTATTTGTCACTTGATTATTGATGTTTACACGATTATTATTAATAAAACTACATGTCATTAAGTTGGCCTACTTCAATCTATACCTGACTTGCGTTGTTGTTCTGCATAAATGAATGGAAGAAACTGCCAAATGATTGTGTTAATGCTAGTAGTGTGAATATGTTTAAAAATAGAATTGACAGATATTTGATAAGGGTGGGCTACACATAGATGAGAAAATTGTTGGACTCTCGATAAGCCAATGGCTTCCTTGTCCACTTGCCATCTGAAACTTGTTGTTTGGGATGGCAACCTTGTTAAATGCGTATGTTACTGTTCAGTAAAGTACTTTATTCTAATCAGATCTTGCTAATAATAATATGCTTATTTTAAATCAGTATTCTGAATAATTGATTCCTATGACTTGTTTTCACGAAACCTAAAATCAGTTTCCGATGGGTTCCCATGATCACAGGGCACGGAACCGAAAAAGTCTTTCCCATGAAATTTGAAATTTGATGGCCTGACACATGTATTAGGAGGATATTTTATATATCATAAACATTTTTCTTCCCTTGTAAGATAGTTGATTAACCTTCAAGCCGGCACGACGGGTCTATGCGTGTTTCTTCTGGAACTATTTTTGCAGCAACTTTCGCTGCCAAAACTGGTTCCCAGACCGATTTTTACAACGGACCAAATTTACTGTGACAGTTCCACGATGTGCCAACTGGAAGGTTAATAGTAGACATATTCTTACCCATTGTAGAAATGCTCCGACTATGTACGTATACATGTATGTATGCATGCATGCACAGGGCACGAAATAAATCTAAAAAATTGCATAGCAAACATGAATTTTGCATAGCATTTTTGTATAGCAGATTACTTATGATTTGGGGAGGTTTTGATGCCATAAAATCGCATATCGGGAATCGGGAGTTGAACGTGAAATAGGGAGTCTCCCACCGAAATTGGGAAGGTTGGCATCTTTGGTACAAATAAAATAATAATTTATACTTTTTTCTTCAGAAAACACATCCAGCGTGTTAAAATGTTGCGTGGAATATTCAAAATGCGCACCGGAAAACACGATTTCTTCTAAGACCAAGTTGTCTCCCACTCTGCCACTATAGCTAGTCTATACGCCATGAACGATTGCAGCCATTTGTTTATTGCGATGTTAACCCAACAAGTGCTGGGGTTATCCCCTATGTTTTCCCGCCTTTCATACCACCACCCCTACTGGCTAGATGATAATTAAACAAGTTGGGCTGTGATTGGATTCAGGGGTCAATTTCTACTGTAAACAGTTGTAGTGAGCACCCGTAGATTTCGCAACAGATTACACAGACTCCGGCGGCAGTTACTGTGATGCTTAATCAGGAGCACTGATCATCATCATCATCATCAATTTATTGTTGCGACTGCAAACGCCTGTGATTTTGACTAGTATACAACGTATATGGGACGCTACGTTTTGAACTCGCAGACATCATTGCAGGTGTTTTGTATGCGATAGTAGCGTCGTTCTGTTTTCGGAAAGACTGGGTACTGGTAGACGTTTGCCTCGTACCGAAAAAAAATCTGTTGCCGGTACTGGGTACCGGAATATTTCATAGGCTAGTGGAATCTCTAAGCCTGCACTTCGAAACAACTCTGTATGCTGCTACACACGTGCAAACGAATTGATGTAACCCCTCTAGCAAGTATTGCACTAGAGGACTATGCATTGGTAAAATCGCATTTCCGTTTCGCGCGAGAAAAATTATGCCTATGATGCTACGACAGTTACTGCTTGATCAAAACAAAACAAAATTATTCACGAATATTGCATCGCAAAGTTTGCGATACAAACATGCAGTTGACTAGCAAACCGCAATATATGCATCGCAAAATGCGATGCGATGCCGCTTATTTCGTGCCCTGACACATACATACATATTTGGGGGTGACTATCGGGGGTTGGTTTACTATTGTGATAGTATTGCAATACGATGTAGTCCAAAACCAGAATTAACTGGTGGCGCCATCGCTTGGAATAGGAGGGAGATTACTCAAAATACGGCGAATCCATAAGTGACACTGATCTGATCAACAATTGTTGATGTAAATAAGTTAAGTTACCCAATAAAGTTGAAAAAGCACATTTCCAAACGGTATTACCGTTACACAAGTAAACCCGCTAATTTGTTTTGCCCAATATCATTACAAACGATAGTTCACTGTATTATCGATGTAAACTATTGATAGTTAAATTTACTATCAATAATATTGCATCGCCACATCGACTCTCACGATGCATCAATAGTTCAATGTATTGTTACACCCCTTATACATATATGTGTTAGGTGAATATTTTATATATCAGCAACATTTTTTTCTCACATAAGATATAGTTGATTAGCAAGAGACACATCCCTACCCATTGTTGGAATGCTCACATAAGATATAGTTGATTAGTAAGAGGCACATCCCTACCCACTGTTGGAATGTTCACATAAGATATAGTTGATTAGCAAGAGACACATCCCTACCCACTGTTGGAATGCTCACATAAGATATAGTTGATTAGCAAGAGACACATCCCTACCCATTGTTGGAATGCTCACATAAGATATAGTTGATTAGCAAAAGACACATCCCTACCCATTGTTGGAATGCTCACATAAGATATAGTTGATTAGCAAGAGACACATCCCTACCCACTGTTGGAATGCTCACATAAGATATAGTTGATTAGCAAGAGACACATCCCTACCCATTGTTGGAATGCTCACATAAGATATAGTATATTAGTAAGAGACACATCTCTACCCATTGTTGGAATGCTTCCCTGAGTCCTTCAACCATTTCAATCATCGTCAACGTGTCAACACCACTCGCATCCACCACCTTGATCACATTCCCAATGTCCATGTTCAGCATTCCTTCAACGGCTGAAACGGAAAATATCATCTGATTAAAGAGTTACTGAGAACATCTCATCGGTGTTATCTATGCACAGGCAACATCTCCTATTGCCATAAAAACGATCTTTTTATCTCCATTAAAAATGAAATTTTGGTAATATCTAAGACAAAATTATAGTTATCTGTATAATATTTATCATATCCATTGCTTATACCATGACCGTCCTAAAATATGTGAAACAAAATATATACTGCCGCCTTTATGCCTTTTGTTTTTCAGTTTTGATTAAACAGTAGCTATTTAGTCAAATATTCTGGTGATTACTGAAACCAGAATACTGGATATTGTCAAAATAATTGATTTAGGTTATCTAATAATTCTTATCAGTAAAAGTGGGATGCAGTAGTTCAATGGTTCTGGTAATTCTGCCTGACATCATGAGGACGATTGAATGAATGAATTGGTAAAATTGGGCGTTATCTTGTAGCTGCTGTAGCTAGTGACGCACTGGTTTGACAGACGTACTTGGCGTGTCCACGGAGTGAGTCATCACAGGTTGTTTCTCATCAGTCACACACGGACTGAGTTCTATCTCGGCTTCATTCATGATGACAACTTCTCTCATACAGTCATCAATGTGTGTCGAACACCAAATCACTCCTAGTGAAATCTAAAATTAGAATCACACAAATATACCATGTGCAATTTTTATTAATTATCAAACCATTAAACTGCATAATGAATATACTACATGCTACATTGTGGTAGTAAAGGTGACATGTTAAAAATCAAATCAAACAGAAGTTCCTGCTATAAACATAGATACCTTTACTGCATTGCTGGTTCTTTGAATCTTCAACTTGAGATGTAGTGGGACAACTTTCAATGCATTTAACTCGCCAGATATATCGACTGTTTTCTCAATTCCTGAAAAAAAGAAGCAGATCAATTCTAGTTATAAAGACCATGAAACGCCAATACAAAATTAAAAGTTTCAAGCATGTAAGAATTAAGAAGTCAGATAATTATTAATCAATGATACGAAGGCACTGTTGCACTTTCATAAATAAACAACATCTGTCTTTCTGTCTGGCTGTTCTCTTCTGATCATAATACGAGGCGCAGATCAACAAATGTACATTTCCCAAATGGTATACATTCAGTGCAATGAATTGAGTACTTATCGAAGTTATCCAAGCCAAAGTCCTAGATGGCAAGTGGATAAGGAAGCCATTGGCTTATCAAGAGCCCAACAATGTTCATCTACGTGTAACCCGCCCTCCTGAGATATGTGTCAACTTTGTTTTTAAACATATTCACGCTGCTAGCAGTTACATAATCCGTAGACAATTTGTTCCATTCATTTATTATCCTCTGTGAAAACGAGTACCCTCCTGATATCCAATCTACACTGATCCTTTACTAATTTTATTTCATGTCCTCTAGTTCTACTTCCTTTCTTGAGTGAGTTAAACATATGTCTATCAATATTTTCATACCCATTCAATATCTTAAATCTTCAATCTGATCTCCTCTTAACCTCCTTGTCTCTAGAGTTGTTAAACCACATTCTTTCAGGTGTTCTTCATAACTTTGTTCTGATTCTTATTTATTCATGAGCATAATCAAAACGCGTCACATAGTTGGCGCCCATATTTGGTTGCTTTTACTATGCTCCGCAGAATAAATTTACGTTTCTATTCACAGTATCTAAATATGTATCACGTTATACTTTTGGAAAGCTCTATGATTGGCCTATTTGAATATATGTGAATGAGTGAGTGGGCTGGCTACATGCAGCAAATGAGAAATTGTCGTTACAACATTTTATTTACTAATCCACCATTTTGTTTTCTCACTTCATTCTGTGTCCAGCCGGATTATTTTAAGTTTCCTCGTTAATATTTCATTAAATTGAATGACAGCATTGCTGAATCACACCATTATACTAGTTCAGATAGTTAGAATGATGTTGCAGGCTTTTATAAGGTAAATATCAGCAAGTTACCATCACGATTTCCACCGGCTTCAACAGCCCATAATACCATGGTAAATGATGCAGAACTGATAGGCCTGTCTGAATCGGCATAGTCCGATATTTAAAAAAATCATAAAAATAAAAGTTCTCAACATATATGATTCATTTTTGTTTTATTTTGTAGCTAATATGTATGGCTACATTTTTCTAATTGGACATTGGGACACAACCATTCAGTAATTATCTAGTAGCAGGGTGAAAATAAAAAATGTTGCTTTCTTTTTTTGATGAAATTCAAAAGGTAATATCCCCATGATAAGATTATGTTAATTATCAATAAAGTTCATTTTATAAAGGTAAAGGTATGTTCTTATATAGCGCAGTATCCAGTCCGTAGGACCACTCAAAGCACTTTACACTTCATCCCCTGGCAGACCTGTTCATTCCAAAGCCATCTCAACTTCTCTGGGAAGCATTCAGCCATGCAGCAATTGCGCAAAGACTATTCCTTCACATTTCCACTGCTGTCTGTATTGCCAGCTGAGTGAACTGTGGCAATGTGGGGTGATCAAACTTGCCAAAGGTTCGAAGCGACTGCAGTGGGATTTGAAACCAGGTTCTCTCGATTGAGTCTGGCCTTCTAACCGGTATGCTATCGTGTCCCACACTATTTTTATAACGATTACATACATAAATCACTTTTATTCGTGAATAAAGTATGCCCCTGTAAAGCAATAATACCGTTTTGATTTCTATTTGTTTCATCAATCCTGATTGATGATATCAGATACATAACACTTCAACTTCTACTGTATATTAATAATGACACACAATAATTCCTGAAATCACTGTCCAATCGTAATCGATGACAGGTGGCTCCTACGTCTTTATGGGAGTCTCCATGATCCTCTCTGTATAAGGTAATATTTTAATAATTATATATATTTTATAATAATTATATACTGATATATTATTATTGAATGCTTGTACAGTTCGTATCAAATAAATTTACTTCTGATTCTGATATCCAATCTTTGTCGGCAATTTAAAAAAATGCATTTTATAAATTTGTAATCTGTATAACTCTGGTAATATTAAAGTTATGTCAATCAGGTTTACATTGTTATACTCTGTATTACTCTCTCCATGCAATAACAACCTTATATTTGTAATAACTTGCTTAATTTATTTGTAATGAAGGTATTTATAAAGAAAAACACTGGATTTTTGGTCGACAATATTTTTTATTCAAGATAAAATATATAATTTCCTAAAATTACAAAAGCAAGGTTGTTATTGCATCTTATCTGCTGTAGTAATGGCTGGGGACCATGCACTAAGTATACTACATTTTCCCCATTATGCAGCCATCTTGTTTGTTACCATGGCAACAGGGGTCTGAATGACAAGTTCAACATATTTTTACTCCCCTTGACCTACTCTTTCTTACTGGACAAATAAGTTTGCAATAATTATCAATACAAAAAATAACCTATTCAGCTGTCATATTTGGTCTTAAACTATTTACACACTACATATTTGGCCATCAATGAACCAGATTTGCGATAGGCTAAATCAGTTGAGGATGGAGTTTTAATAGAGTCAAATTAAATAGCTCTGGCCTGAAGTTTTTCACCTTAACTACATAATTCTTACAAAAACTTACCAAAATCCTCGTCAACCACAGAGTAGCTGGTGGTCCATGTGTTGAAGCCAAGCCTCAGTTCCATGTCACACGGATCGTAGCGGACAAACGCCTTCAGAGAATGTCGGTAAATGAATAACTTCAGATTGATGCAACAACTGATGCTGGTACACGTCTCATCGAAGCGGCAGTAGACATTGGGGCCCACTTGGTTACCAATGTCAAGACAATCTGTTGACACAAAGCATTGTGGTGTTGCTAGACTATTATTGTAAATAGATACCATGAACAGATAAAGCTGATTTCAGCAAGAAAGAAGGTTTCTACCACGTGGCCCTCATCTAAATACTAAACAAAATGCAAGCAGAACAACATGATCAACATGTTGCATTCTACAGTAACTTACTAAAATTTAAAAAGATTGGATAGCCAGATTGTCAACAGCAAATATACTAGATTTTTACAGGCATAAATTACTACATTAACTGCTGTGTAGTTATTGTGAGAAGCCAGATGATGTGGGCAGGACACTTAGTGCGTATGGAGGAGGGCCGACTAACAACAAAAGCAGAGGCAATGAAACAACCAGGCAGTAGGAAAATATAGGGAGAAATGGAAAGGGATAACAGCCAGTGCTGTGCTGCAGTACAACTAACCTCACCTCTTTATAAAGAGACAATTAGGAAGAACAGTTATTGTGAATTTAACAAAACTATAAATAAAACATAGGTTACACATTTGCAATACATAATGTGTTTATACATACGTGGGTCAGACTTCAGATAACGGTTCACGAGAGTCTGCCGAGCCCCAACAACAGACAAGCCACGCATGACAAGAGCCTGTTTCAGTTCGGTGTCATCCATTGTTGCTGGATTATTACAGCCCTGTTGATTTGTTAATGTCTGCAAAAATAATGTTATATCAATATTTAAATGTCATCACATTTTAATGTTCAAGTTACAATGCAACCTGAATATTTCAATATAAGTTTTTGTAATGACACAATCAATAGTTACATTCAAATAAGAAATAATTTAAATTGGATAAATAAATGGACGTAAACTATTAATGACTAAATAACTAGATTAATATACTGTTAATAGGCAATTAAAATAATTAATATTACGATAATGGGAAAAAACGGACGTGCAACATAAAAATAGACATCAAAGGCAAGCTTAAAATTGTGTCTTAAGATGATCTTTAAAGGTGTTCATACATTCGATCATCAACAGCATCAACATCACAACAAAAACATGGAAAAAATTTTCTTTTGTTCTTCACATACATTTAAACATATATTTACATATATCCATACATGTATACACATACACACACATATATAAATATACACATATATAAATAAATGCTCAAACATTGTACACCCACAAGCAGGATACGATGCTTTATTAGTTGAAGAAGAATAAAAGAAAACATTATTGTTGCACCTCAACTTCCTTTAACACTTTGTTGATAGTTGATTTGAGCTTCTGCTGGGTGGTGTCACCAAGGAAGTCCAACACAGTCTTCAGTTTGATGCTGTTCATGTTGAAGTTGAGAACATCCTTCAAAGCTGAGAGGTCAGGCAGACCTAAACTCTGGCCAAAGTCTGCAAAATTTAAAATTACCCCAGTGTGTAAGCAATGAGATAACTTTATATTCTAAGTTAAAAATTGTCTTGATATGTTTATTTTACAAAGATGTTAAATTTTCATTAGACATTTTATTTACCTCTCAAGAAACTTGTGTGATATTCTCTGAATATTTCAGTGGACTCATTCAGACTTTGGTGTCATGTGACACAAGCAAGAGAAGGATTGATGGGAGCTCCTGGCCAAAGTCTCAGTCCAGGGCAGGTTTTACAGCTGTTTATTGTTTCCTTGATTTTTCTCCAATCCAGTTATGCTCCTGATCTACTAACTTTACTGTTTTCATTGAACACTGTTGACCTGTGTTCTGTTTGTGTTCACTGTTCACATTAAATACTTCTCCAGCTTGTGTCACAAGTGAAGTCAGTCCATCAACAAAGGCTGAGTGAGTCAGCAGAAATATTCAGAGAATACTACCAAGTTTAAATACATCCAAGAAACCGGAACAGCAAACCATTCAAAAGTGCTGTTATATTGGTTGGGTAATGATCTTCATAAACCTGTTTATTCAATAGCCAACATGTACATTCTAGAAAACCTTTCAGCAAATAAAACAGCACAACGTAAACATATTTAATCTAGTTAGCAACTGTCATGTTAATTAAGGCCACACACGGCAAGTAGATAGGATAATTTTTTTACTTGTGCAAATCATGCAATCATGTAAAAAATATATTGAACTTTTTTCAGCCATACCCCTCATTTATATGGTAACCAACAAAATGGTGGCCTTGGGTGGGGGGGGGCGCTGTTCAAGGACCAGTGCCCGTGGCGGATGACCCCTCACCTTTGACGTGTACATATTTTGGTATAACTTCTTTACATGGACAACTTTCAGACATGTAACAGCACTGTTTTAATGCTGGTTTCAATTCATTTGTTATTGTCTTGTATATATCCATATGAATTAGCAGTTTACCATTTGGTAATCCGGCAATAGTGTTTGTCCATTTTTCGACCTTTACAAAGATTGGCATGTGGTTTTGTAATTTGCATCAAGTGAACTGCGGCCACACTGTACATCCCTGGCAGGAGACATAAAAAATATATTGAACTTTATTCAGCCAAACTCCTTGTTTTCTTTCTTTTCTCTGATTCTTGCAAATCCAGTACACAGTTCAGTACACAATCTACTGTACAATGACCAGAGCATTTGTTAAAATGTTGTTTTATTTTTTAAATGATTTTTTTGTAAAGTGTGGAAAAAAAACTAAATTTTTGGCAACAAATACGGGTTTATCTTTTAAACTGTTGACGATTTTTAAAATGTCTCTGGTCATATAATATATTCTTTATTTAAAACTCATTTATAAAAGTTTTATTACTGTAATGCGCCTCTGAATGGCCACAACTGCCAGATATATGGCACAGAAACAAAATGCTGTATTATTATTATTATTGTGCAGAGTAGAGTATGCCGAATGCAACATTCAAAACCTTATTTGGATAACATAATTCTTCACAAAGATATCCTTTTTTTAAATGCAGAAAACTTGTTTTTGAGAAAACGGCCGTCAAAGATTAAAAAACAGGATTTATTACTTGAAAGAGGCATGCTTTATACATGAATAAAAGTGATTTAGAGGTATGCAATTGCTATAAAAGTGAACTTTATAGAAAATAAATATACAAAGCTATCACAATACAATGGACACATTTTGAATATTTTTATCAAGAAATGCCATTTCACCTGGGGTGTCTCCCCTTAACATCATGTTATAACCTTATCCAGGCAACCTTAAACACATAACCCACCATTTACTGTATCTAGCAAATCACTCAGTCCACGTTTCTTTCTGTCGCTTTCCTCGATAGCATCAATGTTTAAATCTTCTGTCGGCCCACTGACTGCTGGCGTCGTGTTTGATTCTTCTGAACCCTCCATGAAATGACCTTGGTTTGTAACGAGGCCCTAAAGATGTGTCCAAGAACATAAACATGCCGCTTCATGAATATTGTTTACTCTAATATATATATATATATTACATAATCTTAATACTTCATATTTTAGAAACAATACTTTATTTGAAAACAAGTACCATCCTGTCTCGTTTATCCACACTTTGGTTCCCAGTGATTTTGGTTGGATTGATGAAGTGTGCAGATTGTTGAAACATGGAATGATTAGGCAAATATAATATACCGAGTTTGTTTCAACACAACAAAAACATAAGAATGTATTTGCCCTCTTCACATACAGAGTATAATAGCTACATCACATCATTAAACAACTGACATTGAAAAGAGGAATTATAAATTAGTTACAAAATGCGAGTCAAGCAAGCTTTGCCAAAAAGCCTTGAGAGATCCCAACATGACGTTGACAACACTGGTTGAAATGGCGAGAGTTATGGAATTATTAGAAATGCAAGCAGGATAGTTTGAAAATGTCAACATTGCCAGTACTCAGCCAGCATCAGGCAATCGTGCTCCAAGAAACCTAATTCATCAGTCAGAGAAGAGGATATCTGAACAACCACAAAACCAGTATAGAAACTGTGGACAGGCATGGCCACATGAAGGTGAAAAAGCAATGTCCAATAGTGACAACTACAGTACCTACCTTCCAGACAAGTAGGTAGTGGTCACAGTTCTGAACCCACTCTGGAGGTGGCATATTTCTTTTGCGTAGATACCCAGTCGGATCTATCTCCTCAACAGTACCTGTCTTCACCATTGCCACATGTATGTGAGTGTCAGAGCACCACTGGGGCGTAACCCCTTGCCCCACTGCCTCCCCGGCTGCCACCTGGATGGGACATGTGGCGTTTTTGTGTGTGTTCAAACTAAACTGAATAATGCAGAACTTTCAGAAGGAACAAACATATATTATGTCATGCAAGTATTGTTGTAAGCACAGCTGCAATTAAAGATGAGAATTAATACACTTAGAATAATAGTGCCCATAAGATACACAAAAACAGCAGGAATCAGCTAGGGTATGTAAGTGACTTTAAAATAATAAATATTGGTTTCCTAGTTGTTTCCAGCATCTAGTAACATTATAATAACTGATTAGTCAGTATGTGGTGTGGTTACTTGAGAACGATGGTTTTAATTTTACGAGGCCTCACTCAACTAGTCAACCTTTTTCAGGACATAATCACCAAGCCGACCTTTCTATGCTGCCAATGAGCGTGGTCACTGCCAGGGTGCATGTCATCCTTGGTGGTTCTTTTACGTCCCCAATTAGTGAGACAGGACCAAAATTAATGTGATCATCTGAGTCACAAAGGTTACACAGTCCCCAATTGTGAGCACCAGGTTTTTCTACCATACATACCTTGCTTCGTCTGGGTCTTGAACTAAGAATTCTGGCATATAAAATGGATGTGTTAACTAATACACTACATTAAGAGGTCACACTGGTAATGAAATGTCATTTTTATATTTTATATCTCATAAACTACTTGTCCATCTTGTCTAAAATTACAGTGTATTATGTCTATAAGAAAAGAAAATCACATATGACATTACAATAAATTAGCACGATAGTAGCCATAGTAATGGGTAGCTAACTTTCACTGACTCTATGCTTCGATGTTGCAACCCGGACAGCTTACATTCCAGTTTCATTTTGTGTAACTAAATCGCTCACAAAGTAATGTTGCCTGAATTCTACTACTCTTGAAGACACACAATATTGAGGCAAGAAATTGCCATGTAGTTATTGTCTGTTCAAAATCAACTTGCCACTTTCTCTTCCACATTCAGTTCAACGTTGTCTATGATGATCTCCACATTCTTCATGTTGCTGACAGAGATGGTGATTTGTCGTGGCCCTGTCTTCCTCAGTTGTCCACCATACGGAGCGACAATCTGCATTTATATATCAGAAATTTAATGTGTGCAGTGAGTCTATGTCAAATAATTTGATAATATGTTCACTACAATCACACAAAGTCATAGAAGCCCAATGTCTGCAAACAGAAAATTATGCAGATCTATTAAACATTTTTAGGTGCACGATTGTCTCTGTACTCCATAGCACTCCAGAAACGTATCATCAGTGAGCAAACAAGTACAGCGTAGGTGCATCGTAGTCAACAAACAAGTACAGCGTAGGTGCATCGTAGTCAACAAACAAGTACAGCGTAGGTGTGTCGTAGTCAACAAACAAGTACAGCGTAGGTGTGTCGTAGTCAACAAACAAGTACAGCGTAGGTGTGTCGTAGTCAACAAACAAGTACAGCGTATGTGTGTCGTAGTCAACAAACAAGTACAGCGTAGGTGCATCGTAGTCAACAAACAAGTACAGAGTAGGTGTGTCGTAGTCAACAAACAAGTACAGCGTATGTGTGTCGTAGTCAACAAACAAGTACAGCGTATGTGTGTCGTAGTCAACAAACAAGTACAGCGTATGTGTGTCGTAGTCAACAAACAAGTACAGCGTAGGTGCGTCGTAGTCAACAAACAAGTACAGCGTAGGTGCGTCGTAGTCAACAAACAAGTACAGCGTAGGTGCATCGTAGTCAACAAACCAAACTGCAACAGGTTAAAATAATGCATGCAATCTGGCCATACTGTCTCAATTATTGCCATGGTTGAAATTCTTAATAAATCTGATGCATCTATATAACGTGATTCCTTGTTGTGTTGTTCTGTCACAAACAGCAAGTTTGGAAAACTATAGGGTGTAAAATGAGATTGCAACAAAAAGGCTGGATTATAGTCAAAAGACCAGTAATCATTCCTCTGCATATGTTTAGAAGGGTATTTTAAATTGCTCCACTAATGGTCTTAAAGTATATTTGGGGTATTTACTACATCACTCGATTTTACGAGGTCTGTGTATGCAACACATGATGCACTCATGTGCATAGGTATTCACAGAATACAGAAACACATCAGTTCACAGTGCACCCTGCATGTTTCATACATACCTTGTGGCCTATGTTGACTTCGAGCATAATGCCATCGAGGTTATAATGACCTTTCCCATTTGTCTCCCAGAATCCATCGCCACATGATGATGACATGAGCAGTTTCCGAGGGAAGTCTTTGTGCACCTTCGGGCCAAATATCTGTTCAAGCTGTGTTCGAATAGTCTGGTACCTGTGCAAACATGACAAAAACTTACTTAATTCTCTTCGCTCCTGTTCGAGCATAAGGCGACTACCAATGTCTTCCATCCAGCTTGGTCTTGGGCGAGCCAGCCAAGTCGAGATGATTTTACCAATGTATGTACAGAATCATGTGATCTTATCAACAAATAAACACCCACAGTAAACAATAAAAACTCCACAAGTAAAATCTCTATTCAGTCAAGTATAGCCCCTGCAAAATATGGTTCTAAGTAAAAGTAGTTTTAAATACAATCATGTTGTAGTCATAGAAGCCAAATATTGTCATAAAAAAATGGGCATCTTCAAAACGTATGTCCATATTACATTTAGCAGCCAGGACAAGCAAATGCACACACACTGCATGCACGCACGCATGCACATTACCAATGCATCACTTGTTTGCAGTGTGAACTTTTTTACTACCAACAAATGCGACTAGGGTTACATAGGCACAGCGATTTTCTAAAGCATTCTGCAATTCCAAATCGGGACTGTAGATTTCGTAGATTTTTCAGGTTTGTAAACTTTTTCATATACTGGATGTAGTGGTTGATGCCAATGGGACTGTACAATTCAAATGAGGAACTGTAAACGAAATCTCTACAAATCACTGCACAGGCACATATTTTGTCACACCATATTAAAATATCTGCCAATTGCACACATGTCATGTGCCATTCTCGGGAACCAATAATCACACACACTGTAGTTTACCACACATACCCTTCCACTATGCTCCGCCAAGCTTCTTTGATGTTTTTGACCAACTGAACGAACAAGTCTTGTGCCTGCTGGAATGGCTCAAGCAGCTGTTTGAGATAGTTCATTGGTCCTTCGAGTTCCTCCAGCAGCACACTCTTGATCTCTGCCAGAGCCGCTTTCTTCATCGTCGCCTGTCAAGTCACTGGCACCGTACAAGCTACTTGCATAGCATAAAGTTGTTGTTATCAGTATCACTATCATTTTCCATGCACACAGGATAAGGTGCTTATATGCAGTAAACGGTTAAAGTATCTATAGGGTATTTATGGGTACAACGTGGGTCCTGATAGCTCAGTCAAGATAACATTCAAGATAGCTTAGATAGAAAGGATGCTTAATAATGTTGTTGGTGTTTTAGCTGATTTTAATTCAGCTGTTGTTGTCATTTACACAAGAACCAATTGTAACATTCTCTCATCAATTACTCCTGATATAAAGTGAAAGATTTCTAATTCCTGTAAACATTCCTATAAAATCTTCCTAAGCCACAGCAAGCATTGAATTAACTGGCAGACAAATGATCGAAGGAATCCAGTCTTTCATGTGCAGTAACCAAAGTGATTGGTTTGGTAAGAAAGATTCGACACAAACATCACCTCTAAGCAATCAGGACAGTACAGAAATCAGAATAAATATCGGTCATTTACTTTCTGGGTTGATATATGAAAATACATACAATAATCATACTTTCACTTTATAATCGGGCAAATTAATGGCTTCATACATTTCACCTGTACAACATTAATCAATGATGTCAGACCAAAATAACCAATTATACCTACCAGATTTACACCAGTGAAACGACTGGCAATGTCATTGTCGTCATGATTGAAAGATTCCATAGTGTCCACAATCGACTGTTTGATGTTCAATACACCGTCCCAGATTTCTGTCACTTCTTTTCTGATGTCAAACCAGTATGGTCGGTTCTCTGTAGACACAACTTGCTTACAGTTCATGTTTCAGAATTATTCCACCTGGAGAATTAGCTAGGATATGCTGATTTGCCAAGGAAACACATAGTTGCTACAATACCCTTTATTGTTGCAAATGAAAAACTGAGATGTCCACAAAGAGACCCCCTCATTCAGTGTTACAAAAATCACTTTTTTTTGCGGATTGTCAGATTTTTTTAAATTCCAACATATTATAGGATTATCTTTGATACGGTAGTATGCAATTACTTATACTGATCTGTAATGAATTACCAACCTTTTGTGAAGAAATTTGCCTTCTCGACTTTGTTCTTTGCATCAATGACAGCAGCGATAGCTGTAGAAATTCTGTTGAAAAGATCAACACATGATTTGTATTGTTGTCAGGCATGATTTGAAAAGTAGATGGTGGTTAACCATGTGTGCTGCCTGCGTCTAAAGTAAAACATCAGGCTGCTCAACCGTGGCCACATCTATGTGACAGAGATGTGATTACAATCCAGGTCTATCATTTACTGCCACCAAACCCAGATTTGTGAACTTTTGTTAGTGTCAACAAAACATTTATATGGAAACTGATTTTCATACATGTACAAACAAATCTGTTTGATGGACCTGGATTATTGCATCACGTCTTTCCCAATAATTTAATTGTAAGCATGCAGTGGCATATTTAGGGGGGGTTCACTGGGCCATGACTCCCTTGCGTAAAAGTTTTTTTCGTATCTAACCAGTTGTGCCAATACATGGTTTCAAGGTAAACTAACGGGTGACTAAACTTGGCCCCCCTTGGCCTCCTCCTTTGTGAGATCCTAGACATGTAAGCATGTTCAACATCTTAATATAATGACATTAATCTTACATATATTAACTTACCTGACAATGGCTTCCCCTATTTTTTTAATAGCCCACTGTGGGTTTTTCAACAACTTGGGAATTGCTCTAACAATGCCACTGAAGGATGTCTTGATTTCTTTCCAGGCCCATGGGACGACAGTATTGATGCTGTCAGCGACAGCCTAAAACAAAATCACTATTATGATTCCAGAACTGAGAGACCTAACTAAATGTGGTTTAACATTACAGACAAGGTGATTAAGAGAAAATGGAATTTTTAAGATATTGAATGATTTGAAAATCTTGATAGAAGTATGTTTTTCTCTCGCTTGAACTAGAGGATACGAAGAAATATTAGTGAAGAACAGCAAAGATTAGATATAAGAAAGTATTAATTATCACATAGGAAGATAAATGAATGGAACACATTATCTACTGATTGTGTAAATGCTAGCAATGTGAATGTTTAAAACAAAATTGGCAGATATCTCACAAGAGTGGGTTACACATAGATGAATAATAACATTGGACTGTTGACAAGCCAATGGCTTCTTTTTTGCTTGCAATGGCAATCTTGTTAAATTTGGTCTTTTAAATTACATTATTTATAACTTCAATGCATTTTATCATATTTGCATAGACATATATGTATGTCATGTTAATACCAACATAAATTTGCATAATTGAATGATCTGCAGTTACTTGACTTAATGACTCACTAAATTAACTTTCACCTCGTTTTTATGAGGGGATGTGGCAGGAAGTGGGAGGTGGCAGGTTAGGTCCTAATACTTGTTGGGAAGTTGGCCCCAAAACAGGTGGGAGAGGCTAGTCTGGTCACTTGGACAATAATAATAACTTACATTATATAGGCCCATGACATCATTCTTGATGTCTTTGAAGAGAGTCGTCACTCTGGTAACCAGGTTCTTCACTTTCATTATGACTGGCGGGAGTTCATCAAACTTCCCAACTGCCTTGTATATCCTACTCCCAATTCGCCGCAGATCAGTAACTTTGCGAACCATTTGTTTCACAGAGTCTATCAAACCATTGATGATGGTGTTGAAGTCCACATTACTGAAGGTTGATATGAGTCGCTTGAAGGTATTCACAGCAGTCATGATGGTTTTGACCACTTTCGGCAACACTTTTGCAAACAGGTCAAAGACCTTTTTAATTTCTTCATAGTTGAATTCCTGCAAAGACATTGCACAAAAATTAACCCTTTCAGACCCATATAGTTGTCAGCTACGTTTGCTCAAGGAACCTCAGTTTTTTCAGTGATTCAATATTGTCTAACAACACTATAATGGTATGAGATATACCCATTAAATTATACATTTTCTTAAAGCTGAATTAACTATCCAACCAACCACCATCTATTAAGGCGAGACACGGCAGTGTGAAATGTGTCAAAAACAATTTTAATGATAATTTTTGTATCGTTCACATATTGATAGATTGACATATCATAATAAAGATCGTTTTTAACAGTTACTCACTGCTAAGTCACTATATTAGCACTAATTTAGAAGGCCCATCAAATGTGAAATGCCAATAAAGATTAGAATCGATGAAACATGCTAAAAGTAGTCCATGTATACGCCTTGACAACAAGCATGTTCATTCACAAAACGCTTTTTTGTTTGGTATGAAAAGAACCACTTATTTCTTAGCTATCTGTCGGTTATTTCGGTAGTCCCGCCTTTTTTGGCAAAGTCAAATTTTCCCGCCTTGAAAACGGGTCCCAATTTCCAACGACCTCATTTGGCATTGAATGTATGCAAATTAGCACCGGAACTGGCCAAAAGCGAATTCAGGAGTCATACAGCCTCTATTTGGAGCTCTTACGATACGTTTGTTTGCAAAACAAGGCAGATCAATCCCATCGTCAATCCCACAATGCTATGCGCTGCCTAGCTTCCTGTTTACATTTTTGAAGTTGTTGCTAAGGAGAAATGTTTTAATAGCCGATAAACAAACGATATTATAGTCAGATACTCTGTTTAATCGAGATGCCACCGAATAAAGTGAACATGTTACTCAAGCGTCTTAGTCAGTGTAATGGTAAACGTCATTGGTCGAGCCAAAATGTGGACCTTACGGCCAAGCTGGGTCAAATGAATTGAGCAGTGCCAATGTCTTATTACTGTCTAGATTGTGACACTCATTGACACTGTCATTGATCTCATAAAACATATTTCTATAACATGTTTCATACAAGCATGTATAATTCTATGGAATGTTTCTTGCAATCATTATGGTTATGCAAGTTTTTATGTTGGCTACAAGTACTTGCATTGTGGATATTGGGGGGTACACTATGATATAATTGTGTCACTGTTAACAAAATATTATTCTAAAAACATTCAGATACTATACATAGGTGCTAATACCATCACAATGTTGCTAATTTGCAACATTTAGTACGTGAACAAATTAAAATAAAATAACTTCCTTCAGTATGTTCAAACTTTGAATGTTTCCTCAGTTTTTCCTTTAACTTTGAACAATGTTTAGACACAGACGTTCTCTGTTTTCCCTTTTTTTGAAGGGGGAATTATTACATCTCCCAAACCAACTACCCAATATATACCAAATTTAAATTGATGCTATTCCTTATCTAGCCTGCATTTCAGAGTTAGTAATGACTGACTGTCATGCCAACGTGACGACTGTATATGGACACACGCTGCATTTGTAAAAGCGACATGGTAAATAGCCCCCTGATGCATGTTTTTATCTTGGTCACAACCTATAAAGTGTAAATTATAAAAGTGAAAATTCTATGAATTGGTGTGTTGGCTACGATTACTTGCATTATGGATTGGGGGGGTAAACTATGATACAATTGTGTCATTTTTATTGAAATTTTACTCTTAAAAACATTCAGATATTGTACATAGATGCAAAGGCTATCATGATGTTGCTCACTTGCAACACGTTGTATGTGAAAACCATTAATTAAAATAACTTAGTTCAAACTTTGAATGTCGATTTCTTAGTTGTCACTTTTTTGGGGGAAAAATTAATAGATCTCCAAAATTGACCAACCAATCACTACCAAATTTTCACACAACAATGAGATAAAAATCTCAATTCCTTGCATTGAAATACTGATCAGTCATTTCGGTGATATTCCAGGGGAGTTAAGGTTAATATTTTGAGAGAAAAAATATATATTTTTACACAAATATTTATAATAAAAAAAATCCATACAACATACACCAATGACCATGCACAGAAAGTTAGATTGGTGCATTATCTATCTAATAACATTTGAATTGGAGCAATTGGTCTAGGGTTTAAATGTTCTATTAATTTAAAAGTTTGCTATTTTTATGACTTTTTTAAAGATTATTACCCCTCCCAGGCTGAAATATTTGAAGGCAAAAATTTTAATAATTAAATATCCTTAGTTTCATTACAGTAACTTGATACAATTCATTTCTGGTGAGATTTGTGAGTTTTTTTAAATAAATGTCTGTGTAGTGTCTCGCCTTAATGAAAACAGACAGGTGCATGACAGTTGCTATGGAAATCATCAAAAAAAAATTTTTAAATATGGAACAAATTAATGTTAAAAATATTTTCATTTACTGAAATAAAAACCCACTTCTTGGAGTAGCAGCAATGCCTGCACATGTTAGAATAACACTGACTCACAGTGACTATTCTGCATCAGCTACCAAGTCAGCAGTTGAAAATCAGCAAATGCTGACAGTCACTAACGCATATGGCTGCCTCTTCTGGTATTACTATAACATCACAGATAGACACCAGTATTTGGACTGTATTTGTTAATGGAATTCTGTGTATGTATAGGCCTATTTACTAACTTGGCTCACAACAGTTTATAAATATAATATGTAGATACACGTACATGGGTCTGCAGAGGTTAATGCACAAAATGGTGTATTAAGGAAAATTACTGTTAATTTAACATAACATTCTTTCACCTACCTTCAGTATATTTAGCTCGTACTCTATGCCCCCATTGAAGCAAAACTCAGCTCGGAATATGTCAAAGTCAAATCCAATTAAGCCAATGTGCACTGTAGCAAAGGCTGAATCTAGAAAATCAACTTTCATGTGTCCCCGTAGAGGTTCTGAAATTAACACATAATAAATTATGTTACAGTGAATTCACTTTTCCAATGGTTTTATAACAACCGGCCATTTACTGTATCCAACTTAAATGTATAATTATAAAACACTGTTGGAACCACTACTGTGTCATATCACAGGACCTGATGTCCTGTAAACTGTTCAGTTCACAGGACCTGATGTCATATTATGAAAACAAAACAATCTGTCACATGTGTACAATTGTATACTGTATTTTATTAAGTATTATGTATTACATTGTGTTTATCCTGCTTTGAAAATAAATGTTTCAAAAGTGTTTGTTTTTGATGTTTTTATTTGTTGTTGATGTCGTTCCTACATTCTATCTTCAAAATATTTACTTTCCATCATCAAAGTTAGAAAGTGGGCTTCCTAGGAAGCTGTCAGGCTACTTCACTTTGCAAGGTTGGTAGCCCGACTAGCTAACTTCCATGACTTGCTAAATCTCACCCCTGCATACATGCATGCAAAATTTCATTGGTATGTCAATCTATTTCCGTGTATCAGGATAAATAATTATGATTATGTAATACAAGAAGTAATGCAAAGTAAAATTTTTACACTACACATTTTTCTTACAAATCTTAGACAACTTTTAACGGAACACCCCGAATGTGGGACTTACTAATTTTGATGTCCATTTGATTCTTTGCGATGGCACCCATAGAAGCCCCAAGTGAACTCCCTCCAATGTGTTTCACCCAATTCACAGTAGGGCTAGCTAGATGGAAGGAGAATCCTTTCCAGATTCGAGCAAGGGAATCAGACAGACTCCTCTTCATGCGACTATGTTCTTCCTGTGTTACGTTGTGTGACCTAAATACAAACTATGTCTCAGTATTTTACGTTTGAATAATGGCAGTGACAACAAAATGTGGACAATTAATTCATATGACTTAAATTATTAATTGACAGCATATGTTGTTGCTACCATATGGTGACATCGGCTAGTTTATACCATCAAGCTACTGCTTGTATTGGCCGACCATGTATTGGTCGAGTTTAATGAGTATTGGCCAAGTATATATACACCTGCAAATATATATATACATATACATATGTGCATGCATGCATTTGCAAATCTTGTTAACATGCACCGTGGCCACTGAAAAGTGTTGCAGCCTACTATTATGCACTGCAGAGTTGTAGACCAGTGAGCAAGATATGATGGGAGCAGGTGGGGTGTTAGGTTTTTCATATTTTTCATTAGGGATCGAGGGCATGGCCCAAAATGTAAAATACCCCTCACCTCTTGTACACAGGATCCAGCAGTGCCTGGATGTCGCCGCCGTAGGGGTGCGTCTTGTAGCCTTTAATGGCCACAAAGCGGACGTTCTCTTCCTTGTCCGTCAGTGCCAGCGACAGTAAGACATCCGCAACCTGTCAGCAGTGGTCACATTATCATTGACTGATACAAACTTATGATTCATGAAAATTAGTCCACTTACATATCTGTTCATGTTTCTAGCATATTCAATTCTCAAACAATAGCAAAATCAAGAAGATTTTTTCACAGTATTATAACATTTCAAAGAAAAATCTACCTTTACTTATTTAATAAGGTTTGCTACATAGGCCTACATACAGCAGTGGTTATTACCTGCAAATTAAAGAAAATATTATATTACTAATAAGTCCTGTTTAATTCAAGATAAATAGCGGCTTCATTTTTATAACAGCAACTTTGTATTAGTAACTCGCATGTTTGTGACTGTATTTTGCAAGTGCATTGACAGCACTGTAACGCAGGTTGGTGTGTGCATCCGAGTCATTCACAAAGGACATGAGGTGGCCGAGAGATGAATCGCTTGCTGCATTGCCAAGTGCGTGAATGTGTAACGTCTTCAAGTTCAGATGGTTACGTAATTCTTTTTCCTTCATCGTAGAGCGCAACTGGCGATGGTGGTAGGGGTCTAAATCCAGGAACATTTCAGTAATTAAATATACAGAATGTGAATTCTACAACACATTGGTATTTTAAAAGTAGCTGTTAATGTATTTAAACATTTAAAAAACAGCAGTTGGGATACTAGATATATGTAAACATCGCAACAGTAAACAGTTGGCTAAGATCCATGTCTATAGGGAAAAAGTCTGCATCCTTCAGTGCCAACAGCAAGAAATCTTTAAAAATAGCTCAATACATTAATATGTGCATACATGTACTAAATATATCCACACTATTTTAGGGATAATAATGAATTAAATTTATCAGAACAACAAATACTTGTTAGTCGCTAAGATCTATATACAGTTGTATATAGGCAATATCTTTTTCCTTTTCTTTCAATGCCACTATATATACATTTAGTAATGATTTAGTTTTAGATTTTACAATTTCTATACAGTTACCTGATGCAATAGATTCCCTACATTTTACAAAATAGCTAGATACATTAACATTCAAGGCATTTCTTTACTATATATATATATATATATATATATATATATATATATATATATATATATATATATATATATATATATATATATATATATATATATATATTATATATATATATATTATATATATATATATATATATATACACAACGTCGTAGTGATACAACACAACTTAATTTCAAACAACATTACCGTGAACTCCGAGTCGCTGCTCCAGTCTCTGTACCATGCTGCTTGCCCATGCTGGGTGGGAATTGATCACCTGTTTGGTGACAGATGCCAACACCAGTGTTGCCCTGTCATTCAACTGTTGTGTCACTTCATCATCTGGTAATTGAGGATCATTAAAATTATTAACAATATTTAACAAGATTTTCTTACATCTTTCATTTTAAAACATGAGAACTGGTTTAGGAGAAAAATCAAGTGAGCAATAAACATGTACTGACTGCCCTACATCACAACGTAGGCTAGGAACTCCCACCGTCTGTTGCCAGCTTGTGTCACATGACCTTCATCATGTGACATGCCTGTAGCGAAGACAGTCTGCTGATGAAGGCCAAGTGATTTGGGCAAAATATTTGGAGAATTAAAGTTTTTTGCAAGGTAAATAACATGTCAAATGCAACAATCCAAGCGTGATCATTTTATCCACACACGCACGCATCCACATAGTATATATTAAATGACGTACATACAATACGGTCAATATACAATACACATTCATATGTGCACACGCACACACACACACACATATTGCAACGTACATACCACTAAAGTCAAACGGATGGTGGAAAACGACATCTTCCAAAGTGGAAAAGACGATCTGAAAAAATCAGCATACACAGTGGATGAAACAAATATGCAACACGACTACTCAACTTGTTACTTTGCCAATTAAGTACAAATTAATAAACCTACATAAATAAACCTATATCAAAATACCAAATAAAGCAATTCAACTTTTGGAACAGAAAGCACAGATAATTTAGCCAGTATTTGGTTTATATGGTTGAAAAAAACTGACATGATTTGCAGCAATATGTCAAAAGTATGTATTGTGAGTTAAAATGACAAGATCGTACTTTGGGAACCGGGGCTGACAATTCAAACAGCTGAAACAAGGCTCTCATCAGTAGCTCAGCCTCAGGACGTTTGGCGAAAAATACACGTCTCATCATGACTGTGTAGCAGTCAGATGTTTGTGCTGTCCCTAGGGCATCGATCATTGTCTGGCGGGCAACTTCTGATCGTTTGTCACGAAGACATTTAATCGTCAACTTGTCTACATCCTTCTGACTCAGTCGTTTTAGCATCGTGACAAGGTGTCGAAAGCATGGCAGACCAGTGTGGATCTCTATAAACAGGACACACAACATTTAGCTTGATTTACCATATTTGTCCCATACCCATATTATCAGCCACCCTCCTGTTCCCAAAAATTTGGGTTTAACCACCCACTTGCTCAAATTATTGCCCAAACCCCATCTCGGCGACATGCAGAAAATATTTATGATAAAAAATGATGATAAACATGCTAAATTACCACAAAATGGGCAGAAAGTTGTTGTTTATTCTTCACCTTGTCTGCTGTTGTTTTTCCCAGTTAGGTGGTGCTTATGTCAGTGTGCATTGAATTGCTCTCAAATTTGCCAATCTCACCTAGTTTGTCTTCTTTTTATCAATTTAACTGTATCCAGTAATGTTTAACTTTTCATGCCTGCAGGGGTCAGGGTGGCATTTACGAATCCCCATAAACACCCATCCCAAATTTAAGAATATCTCGACCTAACCATCCATGTGTGATTATGCAATCAAATACAATATAACAAACTGCCTAACAATAACAATAACGTCATCACTCTTTGTTGCTCTATTCATATTTTTATCTGTATACTGTTGCATAGTATACACATTCATCGTTGTTGTCACAGAAACTTACCTCCTGCACGAGCCTTGATTATACAACTCATGTTTCTTTCAATGTCTTTCTGAAGGTCTGCCAAGTCACATTTCGAAGGTGGTATCTAAAGCAAAAAAACTATTTATAATGAAAAACTACAAATGATGTCAGTGATTACTGAACAAAGCATTTACTATGAAATATGTTGTATTTTGTTAATTTTTAAAACAAATGTCTTACCATCCTAACTCTTAATCATATACTTATTACAAAGTCATGTCTTAACTTGTTTTATAGAACTGTTCTAAATGTTCCATGGACATGATTCTTGATAACTGATACTCAAAACCAACTTGAAATCACACTGGAGTTATAATCCAGTGTTATGGCTGTTTTGTTTAGAAAGTTCCTGGTTTAATATTACACATATGATAACATATAACGCTCACTGACCGGAAGCACTTTAAGACTGCTGTTCATTGTGTCAACTTGGGCACTTGATTCCACATCATTTTCATGACTGCTTTCCATCGCATTAGCTCTCACAAACATCAACACGCTTGTGGAGGTTCCTCCCATTTTTGGCAAACCTGTATCATTACAAATTGTGTTTCATCATCATCAAATACTTGCAATTATGTTTAACAAACTTGTGACTGAAGACGAGCCGCAAGCAACAATCATGAATATAAGCAACAAGTTCATTTAATAAGCTGTGGGTTTTTGTAGCTGGACCAATTGTTAGACCAAGAAACTTCAATTTGTTCAACTAATTCTTTTTGAAAAAGCAAGTTGACTTCCCATGGCAGTGTCTGAAATAAAAATTAACTGGCCCAGATTGTTTTTAACTTGCCGAATTCTACTTTTAACCTGCCCAGGTGAGTTTGAACTGGCCCCAAAAATTTATTAATCATAAGTATGCATAATAAAGCAATGTTTTTGTGCATAAAAATTAAGGCAGTCACTGCTTTGATTTATTAGGTAAATAATAATTTCATAAATATAAACCATACCAAATAATGTCGTTCATTTCTTATAACTAGAAGACCAATAATATAAAGTAATGAATTTAATATTATAATAAACACTTCAATGTAAATTTTATTTGCAAAATAGTTACAATTGTTGAAAGTAACATTATGTTTGATAGGTTCGTGTCAACCTGCTGCCATTTTGACACTTTCACCCCACTCGGCCTACACTACAGTACAGGTGTCTTTCAGTTTTACTAGTTTAGTAGTAAAAGCTTCTACCTGGTGTAACCCAGCTTAGCCTTAGCTTAGGCTAAGCGGCTAAGGGAAGTAAACTAAAAGCTTCCAGTTATGGGGGGGGGGGGGAAATGTGTAACCTGTCATGAACTCACCAATTCTAACACTACAGTCTTCAGCAAGTTGAAGGTGGCAGTTAAAGCTACTGGAAGATGAAACATTAAGTCTACGATTACAATAGGATAGCTCGGCTAAACAAAGACTGTGCTGGCTGGAGACGTGTTGCCGTTGGCTAATAGTGCCATGCACTGATGCAGCCATGCCCATGGCATGCTCCAGAGTCACATGTCATGAGTGCAGTCTAGAAGCAGACAAATATTGTCTATTTCACTATACTCTGCAGATACGTGTATCCGCGAAACCGTACCTCAACTCAAGTGTCAAGTGGTATACTCCTAATAGCCGATTCTTGGGCTAAGTCAGGATTGTAAGTTGTTTGTGCGCATGCGCCGGGTGTACCAGTTGGAATCACTGTTCATCATTCGGTCTTAATTAACAATTCACCGAGCTGACCTTTCCTTTTCTCCGTTTACTCCAAATTGGTGAAACCAAAACATCCTCAGATATTCCGTCAAAAGAATTCATGTTATTTTTAACGAATTGTAATCTGATTGATCGGACTGAACTCGATTCTTAAATCACATTTACGGATAAGACGCATTTGCAAGAAAAGTCGCGTGTCGCTTAACACGGTTAGCGACGAAACCGTTATTTCACCACTATCAGCTAGATGGCAGCACAAAACCACAATGTACACGTTCTGTGGACAAACTCCTCATTTGGTACAATTGAACGTACATGGGTTTTACTAACACGTTAAATGTGAGTAGTTAGGGTGTCATGGCCTTCAAATACATTGCAAAAACCAATAGGAAGACTAAATTTGTTTACAAACCAAGCTGTGAATTTCCCTTCGCCAATGCTTCACGGGCTTCTGGCATCGTTGTGCGGTAGCTGCAAATACACAAATCAGTTAACTTGTTAGGTTTAGGGTCACTTGCATAATGAACGCCGTGTTAGAGAACAAGGAGTGAATACGATTTATGTTTAGCGATTGACGGGGGAACGTTCGATCTGGAGAACCGACTCTTAACGACCAGTCGAAAGACTATCGCAGTTGTTTCGTACGCGTACCTTGGTGCCAGTTCGTTTGGCGAGTAGAACCATTCCTTCACGGTTATCCTCGATGGAATGCCCATCGTTGTGTTCAACCTCACAACCTGGAAGGCAAAGACGGTTGTCAATCCACGCTATCATGCAAGTTCATATGTGTACACATCCTGAAAAAAGATGTTGCACGACAACCACGATACAGTCATTTACTTCACATTGCATGCCTTATATCTTCATAATTATCAGTATACCTTCGTTTGTTGATGGTCTGCATTTTCCATTGCTTTTGTTCGTCTGACCTTAGTGAAGACAATCTCTCCATGTAATGGCCTAGCGTGATAGACCGCTTCGTGGACCCCTGTGGTGATATACAATCACACGTTAACCGACGCTGACAGTGTGGATGGGCCCCTGTGTTTAAAACACAATTGACAGATATGTTACGGGGCAGACCAGACATTGGTGACAATTGCGGACTGTATATCAGAATAATTGGTGCTTGTCCATACGCTATCTTGTGACTTTGGGTGACAATCTTGTTAAATTTGAATAAAACTGTTAAGCTGATTCGAGTGTTTCGTGGAGCGATTCCCCAGGCATGGTTTGAAAAAACTTAGCTCGTTGGGATTAATATGGATTAACACAGATTAGAATATCCTTTTCTAATTTCAAAGCATTGTTGTTATAGTAGTTTGTGCAACTGTGTACTTCACCAAGATCTTATTACAACATTAAGGATTTTTTATATTGGAATAACACAATATCTTGATAACGTTATATTACCACTGCACACAGTTTCTTAAAATAGCTATAATGTTCAACATCATAGAAATGTAAAATCGCAAAAACATATTTAACACGCACGCACGCACCCACGCACGCACGCCCGCACGCACAATTAAACCCTATTATATTTCAAACTCACTGCTTCGTAAAAAAACAATGCTCCTGTTAAACAATAGAATCCCACGGAGTTCAATAAAACAAATATAGACCAACCTTCGTGTCCCGTCTCGTTGACACGGTAGGCCCAGCGGGACCCGGCGGCTCTCTGCGAGTCGGACACAACAAGCTTCGATGACAAGGTTCCAAGGAGGGTTTTCTTTAGATTCAACCCGACAGGATCCTCTTCCTTCGCATAGTACACACGTTGAATCTCTCCACTCCCGGACACGTCGAACTGGATGCTGCCAGATGAAAGGTGCAACCACATATAGACCAAAACTGGGTAATTCGTCAATAAATGTGAATTTCAATGTTCCAGCGTTACAAACATCATTGTTCTAACCATTGATCGTAAAATGTGTGCGTGTCTGTGTGTATGTGCGCGCGTGCGTGAGTTCGTGCGTGCCGGTGTGTAGGTGTGGGTGTGTGTTCGTTTATGGGTGTATACATATATTGTGCGTTTGCGTGCGCTTGCGTGCGTGTTTTACAGTTGGATAATATTGCGCGATTTGCAGTGTCAAGTGAATGTCAGTAAAAAGTGTTTTATATACATCAGCGTTCAGGTATACAATAATACAATGCCAAATACGAACCTTTTATTTAAACTGATATTCGGCATATCTCGTTTGGTCTCTGTAGAAGAAATATAACAGCATCATATATTATACATCGTACATCGAGTCCACGGGGTTTTGAAATTAAGGGGGGTTCAAGCGTACACAATCAGGCGGGGGATTTCTGGAAAATAGTAGAGTTAAACAAAATTGTCTCAAAAACGGGGATTCATTCGACCCCCCCCCCCCCGAGGAGGGGCATGGACTATATTTAGATAAAGCGAAATATATAAGTTTAAATAAAAATTGTCAAACAACTTTTGTAAACCAAAGTGGATTTGCACATTCAAAATAGATATGTCTCTATAACTCGGGTCAAACTTGTTTAGGGACTAGTCCAAACCGATGAGCTCTATGTGGATGTTATTTGTTATAATGGCATTTTAACAACTGTTTGTGATTCTTTGGTATTTTCAGTCATCTATATCCCCAACTGCCTTGTGAGTTACGCCTATATGACAGTACAGTGTTGGCAGTGTGATCACATCAACCAGAACACAGTGTTTGATCAAGCGTGACGTTGATATTGCCTACATTTCAAACATGACAATGTATGGGTACTTGGGAATATATTCATTGTCTACTGCCAATCCGATATGTGGATTCGGTTCAACGTACAGTCGCGCCTCGTTATAACGCGTCCCATTATTACGCGGATTCGGATATAACGCGGTCGGTCGTGGACCCCGATTTTCTGCCGCCAGGGGTGAAATGTTTGGGCTGCCATCAATCGTGTTTCGCCGGTGTTGGCTTCGGCCGGGCGACTTGTTAATTGCAATGGTGATTCACACAAATGCGTTGCATATGAATAAAACGTTCACACATTCAGTGGTAATTTAGACATCAGAGACACACCAGCCAATTCGCTCCTGCACCTTTCAACTGATTAAAAACAATGAAGTTTAACCCGTTTATTCTACATAACAAGCAGCAAGAGCGAGTCGATTTCAGGCGGCAAGATAAAACAATTCTTACTGAATGCCGATACATGAAAATAACTCAGTGCATTGAAATAAAAGTTGAGTAAAATCGTGTTAAACGTAATTGAGCAGGCAACAGCAATATAAATCTCCGGTGAAACAGCAACGAAGTATCATTAGCTTTCCGTTAGTCTGTTACACACATCACAAATATCGTTCTCGAATCTTGGTTATGCCAAAACGCAAGGCGTACACGGTACGCGAAAAGAAAGGGTGAATCGCAATGCAAAGTGTCTCGGGAGATGCGCGTTCCCGAATCGACGCTTCGGGGATGGCTAAAGGATGAAGTGAAGCTACGAGAATTTTTAATCAACGTTTGCGCTACAAGCGTACTCATACTCATACTCATACGCACATGTTCCGCTGCTCGTCTCCAGGTTATTGTTTTCGATGAGCATTACTCACAGTGACGCGTCATAAAGTCAGCCCATCGTAACAGATTATTGTCGATTTGTATTCCACAATTCCACACACGTGTAATTTATTCATTTCAACATTTTGACATTTTAAAATCGATACAGCACACATTGACGTTAATATTCTACTCTTAATAAGCTTTATATACCGTGCGGCACAACAGGGCTTCCTCGCAGTGCCAGGGCATTGGCGGCGATCAGTCAGTCCATCGTAACAGATTATTTGTATTCCATATTCCACGCACACGTATTTTATTCACTTCAACATTCGATAAAGTATGACTTTAAAAATCGATACAACACACATTAACGTTAATATTCTACTTTAAATAAGCTTTATAAACCATGCGGGACAACAGGGCTTCATCACAGCGGCAGCGATCAATGGCGGCGTGGCGTATTAATTGCTGTTCGTGGTACCCCTGATGACAGATACGGGAACACCTAACGCGCCTCGCTTACAACGCGGTCCAATATCGTGGACCCCGACCACCGCGTTATAACGAGGCGCGACTGCGACATCATGTCGTGGCCTGATTAGGTCTTCTCGTAAATAAATGCTAAAGGTTGACCACGTACTTTTTGAAGGCATCTATATTAATGTAAACAGGGTTGGCTGACGGATAATTCAAGGACAACAGGGAATTGTTTAGTGAATTAGACGGCAAAATATGCGTGAATTAGACAGCAAACATGAAACGTCCTACACACCCGTGCCGTGTTCTAACACGAAGAAGCTGTACGTGTTCACGTTCAGTCGACATCGTTGAAGCTGAGACGAGTTGCCAGCCAGCAATGGTGTAATTGTTATCTGTAAGTTAATGTTCAAGCCGTAGAGAACAATATAATTTTCAACAGGTGGCTTCTGACGGTTGTATTGTAGATTGTTTTCATCAAACTACGTATCGCCGATATACACATGTCTGATAGCAAGTCCGGAGACGACAGAGGTGCTTTGCGTCGAACAGCAGACCAAATATCTGGATATACGACCTGATGGGAAGAAACTGAAATAGCGAGACAGATTTGTCTACCTGAGTGGAACGGTGTGCGGGGATTGTGGCACGGAGACGGAATTTCTCAGAATACAAGCTGGGGCGAATGCGTAGTGGAAAGTGAAAGGGGTGATTTGGAGATAGACATATATCTCGGAAACTCAATGGAAAGGGGGTTAGTTCGAGCGTCATACCAAGCCTACACAAAATAGTACCTGTTCGGCTTAGAAACCAGAGCGATATAACTGGGTGAGAAGAATAGCGGGAGTGAAGAGTAGACAAGCAAAGAATGGAGGCGCTGAAGGAGGAGGTTGGTGTGAAAGATAGATTAAGGAGTCAGCTGGCGAGGAATTGGCTAAAATGGGCTGGACACAATGACAGAATGGAAGGGAAACGGTTAACGAAGAGTGCGAACGAGCTTATAGTTGAGGGTAGAAGGAGACGAGGAAGACTTTAATGGGAGGGCTGTATGAAGATACATTTGGTTGGATTGGGACGGGAGATAGTTCAGCGCGAGGCGACAGATGGTGGAGATGGCAGTGAAACAGAACCAATGACGGAAGGAGACGGAATAAGCGAGGACCAGTGTTGATGCCAGTTTCACATGGGACTTCAGGAAGAAAAAGGAGAGTACCATTTGCCTATTATCACCTTAGAGATAGTATAACATTCTGAGCTATTGCGGAGGACAAACATAACATTGTTTCTTCAAACGTGTAATTAGTACTTATATAACCAATTTTGAGATCATTATACGGATCAATGTATATTGATCATATGTGATTCACCAACGTATGTTCAACTCAAACAACATGCTGCGATATTAAATGAGAATTGCCGTGTCACACGACAGATGTTTACAAGTATATTGGCCTAGCAAACACTTAAAGTCCCACTCACCTCTGCCGATACTCTGACACGAGCGGCGTCTTTGAGGTGTGTAAACCCGTCGTACTTGTAGACGTACTGAGCGTGGGGCTGAAACCACACCATGTTCTGCAGGCTCTGACTGAAGACAACATTCAGCGAAAACAGGACGAATATGCAGAAGCAGAACCTACACTTTCTATCGCCTTCCATTTTCACGGCCGCTGCCCAATGTTGACTATATGTTGCCTCACCAACTTAGATTGTTAACTTACACAAGATAGCTGCTTAAACGTTCCTGCTATGGCCGCGTCTCGACCAAGAGTGCTTCGCTCCGGTGATTCCCACGGCTGATGCTTTGTATACCTGTCATTGACTAATCACAGCACTTGTGTATAAACGACACTAATGTTACTGGCAATAGTTCTTATTGACAGGTTTTTTGTCACATAAAAGTTAAGAAAACAGCAGTAAGCTAGGTCAGAATAGAAAAAAACCGTTACATATAATAATTATTGTCGGTTGCATTCCACATTCCTCTATGGCATATTTCATATGCATGGTTTGCGCATCATTTTGTTATAATTTGTATAATTTGTGAAAAAAACAAAATTCAACGTTTGATCTGGTTCAGTATTTGCAATACTTGTACATACGAGAATTTGCAATACGTTCAAAAATATTGCGCTCAACCATGGAGTTGGGTGCAGGAAAAGGTGCAATAGCCTATTACTAGGTTCTACGTGTACGTTTTAGTTATGTCCACTCTAACACTCATATAGCGAAGTACAGTCCTAGGTTTCGTCAATCAATATGGAAACCACTCTGTTGAACTTCGTTTGTCTACCAAACGAAGTGATAGCCGAATTACTATTTTCTTCAACCACAACTATTTTGATTACTTACTCAACGTTTTGACTGCCATCGGCAGCCTTCATCAGGAATTCTGGGATGGCAAGTTCTTCCTCACACACGCACGCACGCACGCACGCACGCACGCACGCACGCACGCACGCACGCACGCACGCACGCACGCACGCACGCACGCACGCACGCACGCACGCACGCACGCACGCACGCACGCACGCACACACACACACACACACACAGTTTGTGTAAATGTAAATTCATGCAATATATTTGTTATTTGAAGACGCACATCGATGATTCATGGTGGACCAAGCTTCAGATTGGACCAACGCGACGTTTTACATTGAGTGCAGACAGAGCAAATAAGATTTGACGTCAATTGGCAATCACCCTTTCAGGACACTGCAAGCGGGGCTTAGATTGTAAAAAATTAATGCAATAAATTTGATCTATGAAGACGCACATCGCTGAATCAGATCGGACCAACGGGACGTTTTATATTGAATGCCGACGTACACTCGAGATCTGCTCTGGCAGAACGAATGACATTTACGTCACCTGGTAGACACCTTTATTAGACACTGTGCTATCTCCAGCAGTTAACTGACAGTAACAATACATTCTTATTATGGTGCATTTTGAAACGGAGTACAATATTTTTTATCGTATAAGAAGTATAAATGCTTTCTTTGTCTCCATGAAACACGACCAATGCCAGTGTTAATTTGCTACACTAATGTATTGGAAGCACTTTAAAGTAAACGATCTTATCTAATGCAATTACTGCCATATTGCTTTGCTGTGTTGCTTTAGACGATAAATTGCGAAGTTATTGCTAAAGGAATACGGCTGAAAGAATGGAGTATTAAATATTTCTGATTTATATCATATATAATTACATACAACCGACTTCCTTATGCAGGAATTCTAAAAAATTATAATCGGAACCATATCTAGAGTTTCTCTCGAGCCCACAAGCTCGAGAGAAGCAAGTAACAATGTAGGTTAATACTGGGCATATTGAAGTAACTGTACTTTTCACAGTCTCGAGTATTGTTTTCAAGACCCATCGATCGCTTCTTCAGCGAACATCCCTGTACGATACGTGCGCAACCTATCATACAAAACGTACCACTGTCTTCCGAACACTGAGTACAAACTCCCAGAACTACCAAGTTGTGTCGAGAAACATCATGACATCATGGGCGTGACATCATGGGCGTGACACCATGGGCGTGACATCATGGGCGGGTCCGAACACTGAAAATGTTCAATTTCCCAACAAGACAGCACAATTCTTGTCATTGGAATTTCTATCAAGGACAGTTCTTTATACACTGGAAAGCACAAACAAGTTCACAAATCTTTCATTATTTTTGCTGTAGCGGTTTTTTTAAATACGTTGCGAAATATGTCCTGGACCAGTTAAATTAACAGCATATTGATTTCTCGTAAGTCTCCCAATGTCTAATTATTCACACGCCTGTCTTCTGAATTACACATAAACCTGATTGGAAGACTTCAGTTGAACGCAACTATGAACGCATACTCGGAACCGTAATCAGTCTCATATCAGAACTCAACTGGTCACCACTTAAGATGGGCGGACGCTGAATTGGCACACTCTCTTTAGTAATTTCGAAATTAAAAATGTCTAGCATGTATATAATGATACCCAAGTGGGTGTGGAGTTCTCAGTCTTGGGGAAATGTGAGACAATCCAAGATACCCACCAACGAATCGTTTTCAGACATGTAAATGCGATGCCACCATTATTAAAAAAATAATGAATATAAAACAAGATGGCGAACATACATGTGCTAAACTTGGACATATTCGGCAACCAGATAACATGAAACCAATTAACTTTCCCTATGTTATCAAATGTGTCATGGAAAAAACAATACACTTCGTGCTGAGCTAGCATGGTTAACGTAGCACACCAAACACTGTGTTCTTCCAAAGTTGGTAGAAGGAAGGCCAGCGCACAAAGAAATCGTGTTCATTGCCTCCCACAAGTGAAGCCTTTCAAGGCAATGTGGTCAAGGCCCATTTTCAAGTTGCAATTGGGCTACATTCCTTGGACCCAAACCCGCCAGTGATAGCAACCATTTTCAGCACACATATGGCCGTCAACTTGTTTTCTGTTATTTATTAATTTTTTAATAATGAAGGTATCGAATATCCCTTGTCTGAAAACATATAAAAACATGTTGATAATGTTTGTATGTTATTTAGTTGCGAAAATATGAGACTTTTTAAATTTCCCCAAAGGGTGAGAACTCCACACCCATATGGGTGTCACTATACACAAGCTAGAGATGAATAATCAACAATAAGAAAAACTATATCAAGCATAAAGGTGTTACCCCCTCGGCTGCCTGACTATGCTAGTATGTGCCCATGTAGTATGTGCCCATGTAGCCTTTCTTAAACAAATCATTGTTGGCTCAAATGTCGGTCCAATGCCAGTTTGGCAGTCAGTGTGTCACGCGTTCTGTCTGTAGACAATCATGAGTGAATCCATAAGTGGCGTTTACGCGTGACGTCACCGACGGTCAGTGGCGTATCTAGGTTGAGGCCATGGGGGTGTTGCAAGACTAGTTACCCATGCTACCATGTAGCGGCTGAACGGGAAAAACGGGAACAAATACAAGAAATTAAGCCAAAGGAGGGCCATGGCGATGATAACAATGGCCTCCCCTAAATGCGCCACTGCTGACGATGATAACAATAACCTTTGGGATCCCCTGGACGCACTGCGCTATCAGTGCGTGCGTGGAAATGATATCTATCAACATGTGCATGGAAATAATATAATATATTCATCTACACGTGCATGGAAATAAGCGTCTTTTTATTAGTTATTCATTGAAGCGGTCAATATGCGTGAGATTTACAGCTATAGAGCGTGAGCTGAAAACCAAATGCATAAGTCTCACGCCAAATGCATGAGACTGACGCTGACGACATAAATACATAATTGAGAACCATATTACTCATAACATTTAAATAAACCTGCCAAGGTGACGTCCCTACATCGTGTGCTATGAGAGTCGTCAAAACGATCAATGCAAGCGGGGCCGAGATTGTAAAAAATTAATGCAATAAATGTGTTCTATGAAGACGCACATCGCTGAATCAGATCGGACCAACGGGACGTTTTATATTGAATGCCGACGCACACTCGAGATCTGCTCTGGCACAACGAATGACATTTACGTCACCTGGTAGACACCTTTATTAGACACTGTGCTATCTCCAGCAATTAACAATACCTTATAATCATGGCGCCTTCAGAAACGGGGTACAAAATGTTAGGCTTATAAGAAGTATGAATGCTTCCTTTTGAAATAGCGATATATGGATATCTACGATTTGCACAGACTACGTCAATTGCTGATGGTAGCAAACGTCTATAGGATTTTGTTAAATATAATTGTGTGAAGTCTATTAGTATTTCTGCAATTATTTGCGAATGGAATCTACTAATATCTGCACAAATACAATCAGCGCCAGTGTTCATTTACTGCACTAATATAATGTATTGGAAGAGGACTTTAAAGTAAACGATCTTATCTAAAACAATTACTATGGAATATTAGTTTTGCATTATAATATAGACTTTGCATTAAACGGTACGCAAAAATTTCGTCAATTAAGTAGTACGGCTGAAATAATAGAGTATCAAAGATTTATATCACATATAATTATATACAACCGACTTCCTTGTGCAGGAATTGTAGCGGCCGAAGCAATAATTGAAGATGACAACAGGCGAGAAGACGATTCATAATCAGAACCACTTCCTGTGACTCGCGCTAAACAACGGCCACATTTGGATTCGATCCAAACTCCCCTGAGCTTTACATTTGAGCTGCCACTATAGGAGACACAGAGATTCACAATCAGGCGCCCGCCCGCCCGCCCGCCCGCCCGCCCGCCCGCCCGCCCGCCCGCCCGCCCGCCCGCCCGCCCGCCCGCCCGCCCGCCCGCCCGCCCGCCCGCCCGCCCGCCCGCCCGCCCGCCCGCCCGCCCGCCCGCCCGCCCGCCCGCCCGCCCGCCCGCCCGCCCGCCCGCCCGCCCGCCCGCCCGCCCGCCCGCCCGCCCGCCCGCCCGCCCGCCCGCCCGCCCGCCCGCCCGCCCGCCCGCCCGCCCGCCCGCCCGCCCGCCCGCCCGCCCGCCCGCCCGCCCGCCCGCCCGCCCGCCCGCCCGCCCGCCCGCCCGCCCGCCCGCCCGCCCGCCCGCCCGCCCGCCCGCCCGCCCGCCCGCCCGCCCGCCCGCCCGCCCGCCCGCCCGCCCGCCCGCCCGCCCGCCCGCCCGCCCGCCCGCCCGCCCGCCCGCCCGCCCGCCCGCCCGCCCGCCCGCCCGCCCGCCCGCCCGCCCGCCCGCCCGCCCGCCCGCCCGCCCGCCCGCCCGCCCGCCCGCCCGCCCGCCCGCCCGCCCGCGGTGGATGGAGGGTGGACGTCATATGTAAAAACGAGATGAATGCTCCTGCACACGAGATCACACCCAGCTCCACCACGCTAAGTACCGCCATGCCGAGATTCACACAAGATCACACCCAGTCCCAACACGCTAAGTACGGCGATGCCAAAATTCACACAAGATCACACCCAGTCCCACCACGCTAAGTACCGCCATGCCTAGATTTACACGAGATTACACCCAGCCCCACCACGCTAAGTACGGTCATGCCGAGATTCACACAAGATTACATCCAGTTCCACAACGCTAAGTACGGCCATGCCGAGATTCACACGAGATCACACCCAGTCCCACCACGCTAAGTACCGCCATGCCGAGATTCACACAAGATCACACCCAGTCCCACCACGCTAAGTACCGCCATGCCTAGATTCACACGAGATTACACCCAGCCCCACCACGCTAAATACGGCCATGCCTAGATTCACACGAGATTACACCCAGTCCCACCACGCTAAATACGGCCATGCCTAGATTCACACGAGATTACATCCAGCCCCACCACGCTAAATACGGCCATGCCTAGATTCACACCAGATTACACCCAGCCCCACCACGCTAAGTACCGCCATGCCGAGATTCGATCCAGTAGCGCAGTGAACACGCCCATTTCAGGCACACCCAGTACAAAAACCTGAAAGTGGAATTCCGACCAACCTTGCTTGTTCTGTACAAAGAGACTTTCACGTGCACAGCATAGCATTAATGTTTGGTGAGTGTGTACTCTCGTAGACACAGACACACACGCACGCACACGCCACAACGCACGCAATCTGATCTTTGTGAAGCCTAAACCCGTTAATATCAAGTAAAAACTAGATGTCTTGGCATAAACATTATATGATACTACCATGTACAATAACATACCAACTTGTCGAAATTCAAACCGCGCCTTACTAGAAACCATTTTGAGGTCCTGACAACCGACAAACTGATTACGGCTAGTCTTCATAACGGCCATATGCACATAGTGGCAGGTTGTATTTGGTACAAGCATTACTAGTCGCATGCATGTATAGTATTATATATTTTATTGTGCAAATGTTCAACAAATAACTCTAAACGCAAGTCACACATGATCATCACGACAACAAATGGCATAAGATATTCTTTTGAAACCAAGTCACGATATATGGCTACAAACGTTTAAATACAATTCGTGATTAAAATCATGGTGTGACTATGTGGTAACCTCGTGTGGAGAAAAAGACCAAAGCAATCACTATATAGAAGCAATTTAAAAAAAACAAGCACGTAAAGTGTATAACAAATGTGAGACGGTGGTGCATTTGGTTATATAATGTGGTCCCTAAAATAATGTTTTTAAAATAATTTGTTAAACATGTTGCAACCTTATGCGCTGTTCAAACCCAAAACAACCACCTATTAGAAACAATATGAAACCAAGCACTGTGTCGTAAAGCATATATTTTTACTGAAATAGTTTTATTGTTTTGTTAATATTTACTACTGACGCAGTTGTTACTATGTAAGATATTTGTTTAATGTGGACTGGACATTCTAACTTTTATTGCCTTTTTATAGATAAATAATAAATGCATATGTTGGCCAAGTTTTATTGAAGTGACATTACACCATGTTGGTCAAATATTTAATATTATCGAAATTGAGCTAAAATGTGGTTTTCCGTGACTTAATAAATTACATAAAATAATTAAAGTTACCATTGGTTTTTGGCATATTTGATATACTATGCTTTATATAATATGTATATATAAAATTGCAATATTCCTACAAGTTCTGTATTTGAATGGTAAATAAATCTTGTGTTATGTCTGATTATGATCAGAACACAGTATTTTGCTTATTGAGTTGCTGATGTAGCTGTTACAATGTCAGATATTTCAAAACATTGCACGGGACTCCCAATGTGTATGCCCTTTTGGGCTTTTGGGGTCTACTGGATTCAAAATAACCTCTAAAATTTAAAGTTTCATTTTTGATTTCACAGTAGTCGCCGACCGTAACACCACAGATGAAACAACGGAAGACGTTTAACTTGTGTAACTGTTACTGCAAATAACCAGATCAACATAGGCATTATGGTCGTTCATATTCCATTCATCCGTTACTGAAACTGACCCGTGCGTTAGATTTATCTCATGCAGATGATTGTCAATGACAATTAGTATTCATTGCATAATCATAGCGTGATGTGGCAAAAATCGGCTTTAAAAAAGTCGACCATAAATACTTATTTACCTATGTTTTCCACTTAACGTGATGACATGAAAAAACCTGACCATAAATGAATAACAAATTGCAGTGAAAAAAAAAATGTTTTGACATGTAAAGTCCTAAATCACGGCATGACCTGAGGTCATACAAACATTTCCTGCGATTAAGATAAATCAGCTGCTAACAATAGTGCAGGTTTGTGAAAAGAACTGCTCGAAAATCAACAATGGCCTAATCATTATAAATACCAATAACTTGGTCGCCGTGAGTTCAACATACAGCGGTGGTGTATTCAATAGGACTAGTTACTCCTGGAAACATGATTTGCATATATTGTTATGACATTTGTCGTTCAGTTTGTTACGAAATACTTGTTGCAAAAGCTGTTGTACGTACACAAATACACACAAACACATGTCCTAAAACAGTCATTGTAAACACAAATAAGCTGTTTTTTTAATAAGAAAGTCACATTTGTGGTGTCATGATATCATGCGCGTGCTCATTCTATTTGGAATGTTGCATATAAGCTACACAACGAGTGGTGCACGATCTGTTTAACACGTTGACTTAATATTCTATTCAAAACACGGCGTATAGTCAAATGGAAGGTGCGAAATGATCACCAGTCTTGCGAGTCCGTCGCGTTACTTTCAAGACCAGTTTGTAGCCGGCGCCGGGGATGTCACTTCTGTTCAACAAGCCTTTGGCCAGTGTGAGTGCGTACCCACGCGTAGAACGTTTCGTGGTGTGTCAGACCCTTGGCTTAGCACGCTCGGTTGGCGTAGCCCATGAGACGGCGATAGGAAGACAGTTGGCTATAGAAGTAGTTGCGTCCGTCGGTAGACAAGTTATCCTTCTCGGGCAGCACGGTGGGGTAGGACCAGAGGTCAGTGCTCAGGTCGATCGCCCAACGATTGCGGGTGTCATTTGTGATGCAGCAGAAGGCATTATCGACGAGGCAGTCGATGCGGTCCCGGAACATGACTTCACGGAGATCAGTACAGTTGACTGAAGTCTGATCGTAGAGCGGCACCAGCTTCGACATCAGACACTTATTGTATTCTTGCAACCACTGCTGGCCCTACAACACGGACAAAAGTTTCTACAAATTGCGACCGACCGACCGACCGACCGACCGACCGACCGACCGACCGACCGACCGACCGACCGACCGACCGACCGACCGACCGACCGACCGACCGACCGACCGACCGACCGACCGACCGACCGACCGACCGACCGACCGACCGACCGACCGACCGACCGACCGACCGACCGACCGACCGACCGACCGACCGACCGACCGACCGACCGACCGACCGACCGACCGACCGACCGACCGACCGACCGACCGACCGACCGACCGACCGACCGACCGACCGACCGACCGACCGACCGACCGACCGACCGACCGACCGACCGACCGACCGACCGACCGACCGACCGACCGACCGACCGACCGACCGACCGACCGACCGACCGACCGACCGACCGACCGACCGACCGACCGACCGACCGACCGACCGACCGACCGATCGACCGACCGAAAGAACGAAAGAACGAAAGAACGAAAGAACGAAAGAACGAAAGAACGAAAGAACGAAAGAACGAAAGAACGAAAGAACGAAAGAACGAAAGAACGAAAGAACGAAAGAACGAACGAACGAACGAACGAACGAACGAACGAACGAACGAACGAACGAACGAACGACAAACAGACCGATGGAACGATCGATCAAAAGGGATACACTTCAGATCATGTTTGATATATTATGCAATCATGATTATTATCTCTATGTGAGTACATGGCTAAAGAAAATAATATCGGTATTGTCCCGATACAAGTTTGCTAAATTAGTAATCCTGGTGACTAATTGCAGAGAAAGATAACAAAACATTAGTCAATGCAATGAGAAAGTTCTGACGTACATTGCATTGGTCATTTGTTCCTGGCAAGTCCAACATTACGCTTTGCTTCTTCATGTCGTTACACAACGGAAGTTCGAAGTGGGTAAGATGGCTCGTGCCGAACACGTTGCACGGGAACCTCTGCTGGAAGCACTTGTAGAATCGACAGTCGCCCGCGATGGCATGGGCGATACAAGCATCAGTGGTTTCTGTTGGAACAAGACATATTTCTAAATAAATACAACAACAGTGGATTCCGCTTAATAAAGTATATATATATATATATATATATATATATATATATATATATATATATATATATATATATATATATAATAAAGTATATATATATATATATATATATATATATATATATATATATATATATATATATATATATATATATATATATATATATATATATATATATATATATATATATATATATATATATATATATGACTAGCTGGAGATATTACTATGTTGCAACAGCTGTGAAAGACTTAGAGCAAGACTTAGAACATACCCGACGAGCCTACCCTAATTTTGTATGGTACGGCTCCAAGTCTTTCACAGCTGTTGCAACATAGTAATATCTCCAGCTAGTCATCTTGACTGGTTGCATCAACACGCACCTGTGTCCACGCAGTAAAGTCGTCAGTTCCCCATTCGCCGTGCGGCATGAATACTTTGTAGAGAGCGTCCCAATTTGATTGGTTAGTTGCCATGTCACAGAAACCATTTCCTTGCTCAGTATAACAAGGAACGTGCAAGTCGAAGGCCGTTCTTTTGATCGTGTTGCAGTCGTGTGCTCCCTGATAGTACGGCGAGATGGCCTTCGTCAAGCATTTCCGAACCTTGTCCACCCATGCCTTCCCCTGAACAGATTGACAGGTCAACGAGCAGTGCGTTGTTGATCGACAAGACTGACATTCCAGATAAAATAAATCAATTGTATACAGTCCCTTACGTAAGGTATTCAACACTCCTATGTCATTTACTAATGCGTATCTAGGTATGGAAGACCAACATATTAGAAAGTTAATTAATTAAATGAATTGAATTTTCTACAGTGTTTGTTTGGGACGTAGCGGCTGAGATAGCCTCCGTGACGACAAACATTCGCAGTTACTGTGTACGATTACTTTTGACCTGTAGACTAGTTATGTTTAGTTAGGTGACTTTCACATAGTTATGTGAATAATTTACAACTGTTTTAAATTATATGAATAGTTTCCTACTGTCATATACTCACGACGTCATTGAAGTCATGGTAGAAGTTAACGAATCCTTGGCAGTATCGTTCACCGTAGCCCGTGGCGTAGCCGTCCTTGCCGCAAGATACCGTCTTATCAGCACATGCATAGAACTCACAACTGCCCTGTTCTGCCAGTGAAGTGCATCCTGTAACTGTTAACATTCCCGTGTATTAATGACTGACTTGGTAGTTGGTTAGACAACACCAGACATGTGTGGTGTTGTCTAACCAACTACCAAGGCAGCCATAGTGTGCAGAAAATGTCAAAAATTTACTCACTCACTCTTTGTTCCCGCTGGAGCATAAAACACTTATAAATAAATTTCCTCCAGTCTCCAGCCTTGAGCGAACCAGCCGATTTCATTGCAAACATTAACAATCAATATTTCACAGAGTATTTGTGTCATTACTTGCGTGACTTTACCAACGTATATACAAAAAGGTAAAGGTATGTTCTTATATCGCGCCGTATCTAGTACTTAGGACTGTTCAAAGCACTTTATTCTTAATCTCCTGGCAGACCTGTTCATGACCCCGGTCCTCTCGATTGACACTCCGATGTTCTACCCACTCCGCTACTACAACCAACAAACCTCAGTAGGATTAGCACTGACGCCAAATGAACCACTTACATCTAGACTTCCAGAGGTAAGCTGTCTTTATGACCTGGTCCTTCGTGGTGCCGTCCCATAACTCAACGGAGCCGACGCTTCCGTCAGATAAGGCTGTTGCGATATAAAGCATCAAGATGCCGCCTTTCCAGGTCAACCCCGACACTGATGTAGCTTCCAGTGGAGCCCCGTAGGTGAGCGACAGATAGCTCTTCAGCGCGGCCAAGTCGTATATGTACACCTTGTTGTTGTCCCCGACGACTGCTCCGTGTGGTTGTGCCGGGATGTGACAGCTGGGTATAGAGTTGAGCATGAAGGACACCTTCAAGGCATCAATGGCGGCTTGTTGTCGTCTAATCAGACTGCTTTGGGGGATCTTCTCCTGCAAGGCGTTGATGTAGTTCGCGCTGACGACTGGGTAGGCCTTTTTCAATACTTTGTAGGCGGGAAGTCTGCTTGAACTGGACGAAGCTGCGAATGTTACGATGTTTATGGTAAATTACTTCAATCATCATTCGACCTCACACGTTAGATTAATTGATACAATAAGTGTGTCGTGTTGGAACCATTAGGATCCAATTATATTTGAAAATCATCGATATCATTTTGTTCATCTCTACAACGTATGTGGAAATTAACTAGAAAGCTATGTAAGTTGTCACATTAAATATACGGTGTACTTAAAATGATATGTATGTTGTGAAGACATATCAGTAAGCATTATATAATAGCGCAACAATTATTACAATATATACGAAAAGTCTAATACGTACTACTTGAATGCAGCAAATTTCGATAGAACTTCTTCACAACTTGATCAGCCGCGTCCTTGCAAAACGATGTACCGACGAAAATGAACATTTGGTACCAACGAGATTCCACACGTTGAAAATCTTTACAAGCCAACGTCGTTTGCTTGATCATCTCCTCTCTGGTAGTATTCTGTTCGAATTGGTTGAACCGCTGTTGACTGTTGATGCTGTCGTTCATCCTGTAATATCCCTCTAGTACGTCACTTAGCTTCAGCTGTTTGTCTTTCTTCAGCCACTCGGGAAGCCGCTGTCCGAGCACGAAGCCGTCGATATCGCCCAGCAGTTCAGCTCGTGTTGCGTGCTGACCCAACTTTATGCTTCTCTTGAGTCGGTACTTGGGCGGACATACGGAATTATCCCACACCCCTACGGCTCCTACCATGTCGGGACTTTTTACCCTCGCGGCGTGACGTACGGCAGCAGCTTTGGCGAGACTGCCGGCGACCGTAGCGCCGTACAGAGTGTTCGCGTCGTAGAATCCGACCCTCTGCGCTAGATGTGTGTTAGGGTCCGTACCGGCGTGAATCCCGGCAAGGACGTGTCCAATGGCCACCACGTCTCCGCCTGCCTCGATGACTCCCAACTCACGACGTCGATCACTATGGGAGAAACCGTGAGCCACCAACTCACGCAGCACGTACCAGGCGAAATGACTCTTGTATTCGTGGTCAACGACGTCCAACATGGCTTTCATGTAAGACGACTTGAAATATTCGCTCACCCCAACAATGGCCTGTGTCATGTCCACGACCCCGAGACCCGTCTCTCTCTCCAGCTCCTTCACCAGGTCGATGAAGTAGCGTAGCGTGTATTTTGAGTTCAGTACTTCAGTGCACGGAATGTAAGTCTTGTAGAACTTGTACACCATCGACGACACAAACTGGTCCAACTTCTGACGTATGTAATAGCTATGAAATTCATAAAACATATTTATACTAAAAAAATAAGCGTCAATCATATTGACTCGAAGAAATTTAAGTATATCTCCGATACATTTAACTGGGGCTATTTTCGGCGATGACCTTGTCACAGTATGGTACACCTTGGCAGCTGCGGTAGACTGCAACTCGAGTTCGACGTCGGAGACGATCTCGCCAAATAGCTCAGCCCTGTTGCTAGCTTTGAACACCCGACCACCTACGCTGATCCCATTTTTGAGATAGTATTCGCGAAAAATACAACTCAATGTCCAGGTACTATTGCGTATCATAGGCATAATAGTGCCCAGAATGACGCCGTCCATATCGCCATACACCAAGGCAGTGGTCATGTTCAAAACGGATGCATTCAAAGAGCGAAAGTCGACATTCGGCAACTCACCGAATGAGGTATTTTGGGACTCGGGATACACATTCAATACTGTACGACCGATGTCTCCGGAGATTGTAGTGAAAAATAGATTGTCGAGGTGCGACGATGACATAAAATTCTTCCATGCAGCTAATTTCAGTTCCGTTTCTCTCTCGAATCCTCCGCAGCTAATGCCAGCGATGACTTGACCCATCGCCAAGTATGTATTTCCTGACGCCAGCACTATTCCTGCCTTGCCCTTTTCTTCTCGGGAAATCATCTGTTTCAATTCTTTTCGTTCCGTCTTGTTTAGATATTTGGACGGAAAAAAAAACGTGGACAACTGGCCACACACCTGATCCATTAAGATCTCTGACGGATGGCTGTCATCAAAGCTAAAAATGCGCAGGTCGGCTGCTATTGCCTTGGCTGATTTGTCGCTGACTTGTCCCTCCAGTAACTCGACCATCTCGATGAATCGAACCATTGTCGATGGCTGTCCTCTGTAAAATAAATCACCAACATCGCAGTGCAAGAAACACTACTACACACATGCGGAGTTGCGTAAAATGCTGCCTTCTTGAATTAATTTAATCGACTTTGGTGGAGGTGTACATACCGTGTGGGTGGATGCATAATTTGTACAGTGTTTATAAACAATTTAGTATCAGTAATATTGGTGACTTGCTGGGAGAAGTTCGCTCCAAACTTTGTAACTTGTGAGAAAGAACAGGTGTTTGTGAACGTTGGTTTCGGGGGGGGGGTATTTGGAATCGCTTAGGCTAGCATCTTCTTGTTCTGGTGGATGATTTTATGAGACTAATTCTTGGAGGCAGAGGTATATCAATGCAACTATAGATAATTGTGTGCATATTTGTTGTTAGTCTTTGGGCGTAGCATCTGTTTCCAACTAACAAAGAAGAGCACATACGGAAATGGGGCTGTCCCTTTTTTTAATTGTTATGAAGCAAATGATTTGGTATAAGTTCCTCTTTTAATTGCATTTATCGGAAAATATACAATACTAGTGAATTTTGTAATATTCTTGTGCTACAAAGACTACTGTGATTTTTTTTCATATAACAGTTCTTCTCACCTGCTTGAAGTGTCATTACTGCTGCCAGCAAGGTAATCCTTTGCTGCAAGACAATGCAAAACGTGCATTCTAAAACGTGCATTGCAAAACGTGCATTCTAAAACGTGCTATTACTTCAGTTCTTTTAATGGAAGATAAACATTTATTCAATTATTGTTATTAGCGATACATGTCTGTTTCATATACGAACCGTGACAACAAGTGTCAGCAACATTAAAAGTAACTAGCTTACACCCGTCCATGTAGCAAAAGGGATGAAACCACATTTGATTTTTAAGTAAACTACCATTTTAACTTTTCTAAGGATTCCTACAAAATTTGTCCTACGATTTGATTTTCTTCGACATTTCACAGCAGATTGATGCTCTATTAACACACGTGCTATGTTCGACGAAATAACATAACTTTCAGAAAAAAACCACCTAAAACAGATATTACTCAATTTCGGCCCAGTCAGGTGAATGATTTAGAAATGTTGGTATGTTGTCATCAAATTAAAGATCTAATGAAGCAGTAAAAACAAACATTAACTGTACCAACGTATCCGGTGTGAAAGTACTCGAGAAAAAAAATCACTCATTAAACAGACACGAAGGTAGTTATTTACAGTTATGTTCTACCTGTCTGACAGAGACGAACACAGTGGGAGATTTGAGGGTTGAACCAATCTGCGGCATTTGTTGGCAGCATAACACATTTACGATCCTTCCGCTACTACCCACATCAATAGTTCCAAGGAAAGTAATGAATGCGCATCATTAGTACATTTATGAGTGAATTTTTATCATCGCAAATTGGTAGATCAGAGGCCGCTGGTGCAAAGAGACGAAGGAATACAGAAGGAGGCGACTGAACGTCGGCGCCTGGGAGGAGATACTGCCAGATTGATCCCAAACTTAGTATATTAATAATATATCGATGGTGGGGGTCACAGCTACGCCATCTGGAGAGTGGCTCACACTGAATGCAGCCACAATTCGGCTACTGTTTAAATCTTTTGTTAGCAACAGTAAAGTAATGTCACCGATGAGACATTGCACACTTAATATATAGCACAAACCATCAAGACAATCTGGGATGATATTGGCAAAGCTCCATGCGTCTCCCACCAAGGTCAACACGTTTTCGCTTTTCTAGATGGTGGGCTCAGGGCTATGTCATGTGGTGAGTGGCTCACACTCAATGCGGCCACAATTCGGCTACTGTTTCCATCTTTTGTTAGAACAAAAGTAATGTCACTGATGAGACATTGCTTACTTAATATTTAATTCAAACCTGCGGAGCAGTCTATGAAGCCACTAACAAAGCTCCATGCGTCTCCGACCAACGTCCACATGTCTGAGCCTCCGCTGCATACCGGTATTACGACCAACAACCCGACAAGAAGGAACGTCGTGGTGATCGAAGTTGGACGAATCATATTTCACCGGGTCGTGGACACTGCAATAAACAAAAGATACGTATGGTTGTTACCGGACATTTAGCACAGTCTTGTTTTAAACAGAGCGAGGTGAAAACACGTTTTTGGTAAATACACGTTTTAATTGACGCGTTTGTAAACAGTTGCCCTTGAACTACACCGGGTCAGTTCATTATTAACACACACACACACACACACACACACATATATATATATATATATATATATATATATATATATATATATATATATATATATATATATATATATATATATATATATATTTGTATTTGTCACCATTGTGGAACACAGAAGTCAACTCATCTCATTTAGGCTACGTTGCTTAGCTGTGTGTAAGCAATGTCTGACATTGTGTTGATAACTTGATAATTAACTCACGATGTTTACGGCCTAAACGTGGAGTCAATACACCGCTTCAAGTCGTAGACTGTGTGTTTGTTGTTGCTCAAACGTGTATTGGACTCCGATTGTACCAACGATGAAACTAACAACTACTCAGGGCAGTTACATTGTGGAAAAAACATCAAAAACGTCTCCTAAATTTGGATAAGTATGTTAATGGTATAATGTGTAACATATATAACCGCACACACGAGTACAAATGAGTGGTCTAGTAAAGGTGCTGTATATATGATATATATATATATATATATATATATATATATATATATATATATATACAAACACACACACACACACACACACACACACACACACACACACACACACACACACACACACACACACACACACACACACACACACACACCACTTTATTGTGCTGTTGGTGTCGACAATATTAACCTTGCACGGATCGATTGCAGTGTGCAAGAAGCCTTGCATTGTGTTAAACTCAACAACGCGACACAAACCATGTATACATTAAAATCCTACGAGGTCATGAGAATCAAACCAACACCGCCCTCAAACAGGCCTTTGTATCTCGCTTCCTCCCTGCACAAGCAGTACATTAGTCATTACTATGACTTGTTGCTCTGCTCCGCCTCTCGCCTACATATTGTATATCTGCCCTCTTATTGTTATCATTAGTCTATCACGCCTAGATATTGTATATCTGCCCTCTTATTGTTATCATTAGTCTATCACGCCTAGATATTGTATATCTGCCCTCTTATTGTTATCATTAGTCTATCACGCCTAGATATTGTATATCTGCCCTCTTATTGTTATCATTAGTTTATCGCGCCTAGATATTGTATATCTGCCCTCTTATTGTTATCATTAGTCTATCACGCCTAGATATTGTATATCTGCCCTCTTATTGTTATCATTAGTCTATCACGCCTAGATATTGTATATCTGCCCTCTTATTGTTATCATTAGTCTATCACGCCTAGATATTGTATATCTGCCCTCTTATTGTTATCATTAGTCTATCGCGCCTAGATATTGTATATCTGCCCTCTTATTGTTATCATTAGTCTATCGCGCCTAGATATTGTATATCTGCCCTCTTATTGTTATCATTAGTCTATCACGCCTAGATATTGTATATCTGCCCTCTTATTGTTATCATTAGTCTATCGCGCCTAGATATTGTATATCTGCCCTCTTATTGTTATCATTAGTCTATCACGCCTAGATATTGTATATCTGCCCTCTTATTGTTATCATTAGTCTATCACGCCTAGATATTGTATATCTGCCCTCTTATTGTTATCATTAGTCTATCACACCTAGATATTGTATATCTGCCCTCTTATTGTTATCATTAGTCTATCTTCGCCTGCAATGTTTGTTTTACAAAACAATTGACTCAGAAAAAGTGTACGCCAAATTTTAGCAGTTTGTAGATCCCTCAGTAACGGATATACCAATTTAAATTAATTATGTGTAAAAATAAAACAATCTACCCGCCGTGTAGCAATAAAATACGGGAGTCATCCGAAATTAATTTTTTTCATACTTGTCCAGCGAACTTACATAATACATTAGGATCCTATTTGCATATGTTTCCATATAATCAAGGTATAGTATTTTCACTATCATCACCCATAAATATAATCCGCTAAGTAACTGCGTAGTTTAAGAAACCGGCCCCCGGTAGGTACATTCTTGTTTAATACTAATAAGTTTAATTTGATTTTCAACAATGGAGGTTGAATATTACAAATGGGCAGTAATATTCGGTCACATACTGTGTGGCCAAGCTTCTTGAATAAGATGCAAGTCTATTCTCTCTGGGAGACAGATTATCAATATGTACAATACCATGGGTTTATATGCTAGATATGTCTTCATCTGGGAATAATTGAAGGAGGGCGCCACCTTGCGGTGGGACTAACTTGATGACAAAAATTCGGAAGAAATAAAGGGGGATGCCTTGGCACCTGATGGACACCCGTGGATCCGCCCAGGCACCTGATGGACACCCGTGGATCTGCTCATGCAATGCAAAATATGTGCATGCGTTTCACGATGTATTTCGGAACCCACCATGTAATACATTTAATGCGTTGGAACAAACGCACCAACACCCAACTACGAAAACTTCGAGAAACCAACAATTAACGTACGCGAACCTTCGCATGAATATTCGTGAAACTGTATGAACATGGCGGACGATTGTCCACCCCGTCCCGAATGTACCCGTTTGTAGTATACACTTTGTCTTACGCCCGCACACGCTTCTCGGGTGTAACTTTACTGGACTTTTCGGGTTATTCTCTTACTATTATATATGACACGTTGTTTGCATCTTTGAACCAACAGATACGATCAAGTTAGAGGATAACTCATTTATTTATAACTTAGTTATTGATTCATAATAATTACCAGTGGTATACTAAATTTCAGTGGTATACAATATTTCAAACATTTAGAAATTCGTCTTTAAAGACATAGACACTGTCGATGCACTTATTTTGAAGTTTTAGATTATTGGTAACTCTAGTACTAACGCGTACGAATACGTGAAACAGCAAATTTACTCCCGTGCTTGAAAGAAAGAGCCCAATCAATGGTGAAACGACGACACAACACATCTAAAAAAAATCATCCTGGAGGGCAAGAAAAGATGAAGCCGCCAGAAAAAAAACCCATCTGGACAACTAATAAAGGAAAGAACATATGTAGTGACTGAGTAGTCTGACGCTCCGGTCGATCAAGCGAGAGCTGACCAATGTCATGGACTTCAACTTCGTGATCGCTGAGTTCGCTTCACCCAAAACCCGAAAGATTAGGCTGTAAGAGGGCATGAGGGAGCTTTCGCGCTCGGGACTCCCGGTCTCGTCGGCCCAACGTTGTCGCTCGGGACGCCCGGTCTCGTTGGCCCGACGTTGTCGCTGCGGTGGCAGTGGCGGGACGAGCTCATGGTGAAAAATGACTAGTGTTACACTGACATTTATTAGTTTGGACCACTATCTATCCAGTAATTTGACCACTGTCTATTCAGTACTTGTTGGCTGATCCCAGTTGGGGGTTTTGTTGGAGGTTTGTCTTGGTTTATTGGAGATATGAATTTTGAATCGAAATGTAGCTGCGCTGAAACTAAACCGCGTCTATAAAATTTTTCGCTACGGTGATGTTGGAGCAATGATAAGGTTTTACACATAGGCAGAGCTATTCCATTATCACGCTCTTTGGAGGGGAGACGGTATGTTTCACTCTTGCCCGCAGCAGCACTTTGCCTCGTTACGCCAGTGATAGGTGGTCAATTGGTGAACGAAGGTAAATACCAGTGCATATTTAATGAATGCGGGTTCAAAAGATCGAAACGAAGGTTCACAAGTTCATATCGAATCTGACAAATCATTACATGTACAGTTGCACGTTGTAAAACCAGTTATGTCCATCTGAATGTGACGAAGAAATGCAACATTTACAAGGCGATTTCTTATGTCTCAACATTATTTGTAGAAACCTAGTAATGTGTATAATTATAATGTAGTCGCCAGCTCACCTGTTGTAAAAATCGCCAGCTAAAACTTAGATATGGTCACTGTCCACACCAGGTACGTCTAGTGTTCAGTAGACGCTCTTGCACCACGTCAACACTTGCGCGCTACACTGCGTAACTCGGCCGTGCCGGGTACATTACAGTAACAAAACAGTGATCTGAGTATTTAATTTCTCGGTGAGTGACGCTACGAGCGACTGGACGTGGCCACCGTTGAAGCCTAGTCGGAATGTCATTGGTTCTCTGGCACATGACCAACGAATCGCGTCTAACGCTGAGTCAAATCAGACTATCATTGGTCGGTGTAACGAGGAAGTGATAAAACGATAAAACGCGTCCGGTGCCATTCAGAAGTGTGTGTTGATTGTCTTGACAGGGTCGCACAAAGATATGTCTAGAGACATTTAATGTGACTTCCGCCGCACTAGAACGATGACCATCTGTCGATTGTTGTTTGGCCTGTGGCTAGTACTATTCATAGTCGGTCAAACAAGAGGGTTCTGGAGGAGGAGTAGTAGCTGCTCACGCGTCAACTGTGCGTGGGGCGGCTGGTCGGCTTGGGGCGCCTGCAGTGACCCGTGTGGGAACGCGGGCACCCAGAGTCGGAGTCGGGGAGTAGCGAGGTCCTCCTCTTGCGGCGGCTCTGGTTGTTCCGGCCCCTCCAGCCAAACCCAGTCGTGCAACAGGTTCTGCTACAACGGCGGCACCCCGCAGCCCGGACATTGCGACTGTCCGGACGAGTTCTGGGACACGTGCTGTGACAAACGTAAGTATGGAAACACATTAAATCGTACACATCATGCTTAATACGGGTACAGTGGTACATGGTAAAACCATTTATGAAGGTTACTGAAAATGTAGCATTCACATTGTGATTTCTAAGTTCACAAAATGCTTAGTACAAATATATTCACACATGCTGCGTGAGACGGTAATGCATGGCGTTTCCGGCAGACCTTCGAGTTGGTAGTCATCGAAACAGACAAGACGAGGGGCCATCAGAGTCGTTCTCGCCGGGATGCAATTACTACAAGTCAGACAATGTACAGTGCCAGGGTAGTAGACTGTCTACAGAGCAACTTGGCGTGCGGCTATGATAAAACACCTAACCTGTCAAGTCCTACATTGTGTGAATCAATAATCAACATGAATGCCGCCCAGATTAAAATAAAGCTAACAAGATTCGCTATGTGCGTCATGCAAATATATGCAGTAGATTTGTTTAAAGACGGTCGCCGAAGATTCAAAAATGAACCAACGTACGTTTTATATTGGCGCATTCTCACGACTTCCTTGTCTCAAGGCATCGTTACATTTAGATTACCTTTATTTGTTGTTGTAATACTTTGGCGCACGATCGCAGTGCATGGCGTACGGCTGTCAAAAAAGGAGCCACAAAAGCTGAAACCAAAAGAGCAACCGATGCCGAAATCAAACGACAACCCTGCCATGAACGTGCGCTCGTGCTTGCAAATCGAACAAATCAGCAGCCAGAGTTCGCGTGAAGAAGGAAATTGGCGGTTCGTATTGGCCAACTATCCCATGAAAGAGCTTGTGCGAGAACACGCTGAACGATTTGCCATGCTAAAGTCATACTCGAAATCTAGAAGACAGCCGATGAATACTTTAATCCCTCACACAGAACTTGTGTTGTTTCCTCGAACTGAGGTATGCTGTGTGGATAAAACGATAAAGTGTAGGTCGGGCTAGTGACACTCTGAAATAAACCATCAGTCCTGTTACTGGGTCCTCCGACCTGCTAGTAACACTCGTGCACCAACAACACTTGCGCGCTACACTGCTTAACTCAGCTGTCCCGACATGCATTGAAAACAACAAATTAACCCGAGTATATATGTGAGTGACGTCTGTAAGCAACAGTACATTATTGACTGTTTTCAGTCAACAACATCACAAACAATTAGATAATCCCACCTTCGAGGCACTGTCGGAATGTTACTGGTGCTCTGACGCAGGACCAACTGGTCCACCAGGAGGAGAAATCCTTTGCATTTCAAACGAACAGACTATTGTAGTAACTTATCGCGTCTGCGAATCGTTTGGGGAGATTAATTGCATTCACCCCGCTTCCATGGTGATACTGTTAGTATCTTTATCTTTTAGAAATATAACTTAGCAGCATTGTTGTTCAAATCTAAAATTATCCAACATATTAAATATTATATTTATGTTATAAGTCAAGTAAACACATCTTGAATTTTCAATACTGAACAACTAGAAGCAGATAATGGTATGATACCAGAGTTTCGCGTTAGAAAAAACTCAGGCGTGCGATGTATTACTTAGTTGAATGAGTTGTTAGTTTTGTTTTATCCTTCTGGTGGCGCCACCATGTAACTGTAGTTACTTGGCACAGACGTTACCCCAGTAATTTAATGTGGGTAACCATATTGAGTCCGTTAACCAAAGAGCGTCTAATATTAGGCACGTTTTGCGTTAACTGTCACAGTCATAAATCTGATATCATAATATTGCCAGTCCACCATCTGTGATAGGCCTAACTAATCTATTTACACAATTCTTTGCGCCAACGCAGATTTTGTAAGACGTGACTTTCTTTTGAATAAACGGGTGTATATTTATCCAACTTTGTTTTCATGACATATTTTATGACACCTCTTATTTTTGTTCTTGTTCTGATGATGTTATATGGGATTTTATCTTTGAGCATGATGTTCAGCATTTTTCTTTCCGTAGCCCATTGGGTTGGATCCTAACTTATTTTCAGCTGTTTTGCTTACAACAATTACTCGTAAATGATGATTGGCAGAACAATTCATGAACGAAAGCCGTAATTTGTAAGAGGTGCATTTTTTGCCATTAACTATTATGAAAAACGACGGATATTGTTTGGAATAAATATCAATCATAGTCACTCACTGTTTGGTGGAGACATTCTGCAATGCAAACAGACAAATGGATGCAATAGCTTGATTATGACAGGACGAACGCAGACTTCAACCGAAGGATTTCGTTTGGATACTGTTTCCCTGACCCTTCTGCTGCTGCTGCTGCTGCTGCTGCTGCTGCTGCTGCTGCTGCTGCTGCTGCTGCTGCTGCTGCTGCTGCTGCTGCTGCTGCTGCTGCTGCTGCTGCTGCTGCTGCTGCTGCTGCTGCTGCTGCTGCTGCTGCTGCTGCTGCTGCTGCTGCTGCTGCTGCTGCTGCTGCTGCTGCTGCTGCTGCTGCTGCTGCTGCTGCTGCTGCTGCTGCTGCTGCTGCTGCTGGACGAGTGAGTTAGTTGGGATAGTGTTTGTTTGCGATGCGTATTGCACAGAGTACGAAATCGATTATAAATAAATGCTCGTGAGATACGTGCATATTTTATTGCGGGTTTACGTTTATGTCTGTAGCGTGTACGCCAATCGCCAACTGCCTTCACTTGGTCTGTAACAACGGCACAAACCAGCAGTGTCGGCGGTGTCAACACGACTACGGCGGAGAGAAGAGAGCCTACAGACTGGCAGAAAACGAAACGTACTCAGACAGAATGTGCGAGCGTAAGTACACGAGTGACCATAAACGTTAGATATTCGTTTAATAACACCAGACAGTGCTCACCGCTGTCCGAGATTATGCAATATGTTCACCGCTTCGAGAGATTACCAAATAGTATATGATCAATAGGCAAAGGTGGACATCATATTAAGTTGTTCGTTGTTTGGCAAAACATAGACTGCCTGATAATTAAAGTTGCGTTTAAATATTACATTGTCGTAAGGCAAAAGACTAATGCATATCAATATTAGAAGAATATTTATGATGTTACAGATCAGCTAAAATATAATAATACACAACTCGCAAAGAACGTGGTTTCTCCGTTTCCAGAGGTCTGCTCCTGGCGTTCCGACAGCAGCTTTTGTTACCCTGGGAATTGTACAGACGTGTCGTCAAGCTGTCAGTGCGCACCTGGGTTTGGATCAAAGAACTGCTTGGAGAGTAAGTGTACAATATAAAATGTAGATGAACATTTTGTTGTAGGAACAATACTTTTTTTCTTCAAATATTCTGTATTTACGAAAATTTTTCATTGTTTCAACAAATAAAAAAATCGGACGTCGTCGATGTATTTTGAAACTCTTGAAATGTGTGTGCGTGCGTGCGTGCATGCGGGTGTGCGGGTGTACGGGTGTGCGTGCGTGCGTGCGTGCGTGCGTGCGTGCGTGCGTGCGTGCGTGCGTGCGTGCGTGCGTGCGTGCGTGCGTGCGTGCGTGCGTGCGTGCGTGCGTGCGTGCGTGCGTGCGTGCATTCTCCACTGTTATTGCACCAATATCTTGGCCAACACTAAATATCAGAACATTTAGAGAGATAATTATGAATATATTTATGACGATATTGATATAATTATGTTCTTCAACCTTAAATGAAGTACAATTAGAAGTAGCTTTAGCAAAATCGAATATGAATTCTCGCAGATGACGATAAATGATTTGGAACAAATTAGTTTGAACATTCTAGCCGTGTGAATAATGTTGAAAACAAGCATTGACAGATTTCTGTCAAAGGCAGCCGCATGTAGATTATAAAATAAATTCTTATTCACGTACCATCTGGAACGTTTTGTCTTAGTTTCGGATGTTGTTAAGTGTATTTCTTCTGTTGTAGTTAACATCAAACCAAGCATGTCATACTGCCTGGTGACGACGAGGTCCAGCAACGGCTCGAGCACAGAGAAGGTGGAAATTCCCTGTGAAGATGAGGACACAATCGTCTACACGAACTTCCTTCCAGACAGTATAGAGGTAGATGGCTTGAATGTTAACCATTTTTTTTCACTGAAGCATTTCTTCTAATTAACGTGTAGTATTAAATTGACACAATTTTATGAAGGAGCATGAGGCCCGTATAGGAGACAAGAAATGATCAGTGATCACAATTAAGGTATTTCATATACATTGTTATCGTACAGAGCTTTAATGTGTGACACATTTAAGCGTATCTACGTAACTGTAAAACGATTTTGGGTGAATGTCAACCTTATTTAAGACAATAACAGCATCGAGTTTCCCGGAAATTAAACATGGCCAATTTCTTTGCAGATTTCTTTACCAAAAAGGAAATATGGATGTGTTCTTTGCAGATTGAGTTCAACATCGTATTCATGGGTCCGTCTGTGGTCGACTTTCCGCGAAAATACTACATCAACGACTTCAGGGTGGGAATAACAAACGCAACGTTTAAGCGGTATGTCATACGAGGTAAGTGACCTAGACAATTACAGTTTATACTTATCATGTAGTCACTGCGCTTTAGTATTGACCAGTAAAGGGTTGTCAATAACTGAAATCGCTAAAGATGAATTAATCTGTACCAAAATCACACTTACGTATGAATTAATAGAAGTTGGTGATTTTCGTTTGAAATTCCAATAATTCTCAAGGAGAATAAACATTTTAGGAATATCTTAGTAAAATATCAATATGTATATTACAATAGAACTTTTCCCAGTCTAAACATCCACCACCACTACTACTTATTAATATTACGTACGAACGTCACCACATCCACCACAACCACCACAACCACCACAACCACCACAACCACCACAACCACCACAACCACCACCACCACCACCACCACCACAACCACCACCACCACCACCACAACCACCACCACCACCATCGCCACCACTACTTATTATTATTATGTACGAACGCCACCACCACAGCCACCACCACCACCACCACCACCACCACCACCACCACCACCACCACCACCACCACCACCACCACCACCACTACTTATTATTATTATGTACGAACGCCATCACCACCACCACCACCACCACCACAACCACCACAATCACCACAACCACCACCACCACAACCACCACCACCACCACAACCACCACCACCACCATCGCCACCACTACTTATTATTATTATGTACGAACGCCACCACCACAGCCACCACCACCACCACCATCACCACCACCACCACCACCACCACCACCACCACCACCACCACCACTACTTATTATTATTATGTACGAACGCCACCACCACAGCCACCACCACCACCACCACCACCACCACCACCACCACCACCACCACCACCACCACCACCACCACCACCACCACCACCACCACCACCACCACCACCACCACCACCACCACCACCACCACTACTTATTATTATGTACGAACGCCACCACCACCACCACCACCACCACCACCACCACAACCACCACAACCACCACAACCACCACAGCCACCACCACCACCACCACCACCACCACCACCACCACCACCACCACCACCACCACCACCACCACCACCACTACTTATTATTATTATTATTACGTACGAACGCCACCACCACAGCCACCACCACCACCACCACCACCACCACCACCACTATTACTTATTATTATGTACGAACTCCAATGATACATTTTATTTATTGTAAGGAATATTATAATGGATTGTTTTCAGATACAGGGGACGATGCAATGCTAAATGAGACATTGTTGAATGGCACATTGTGGAATGAGACATTACTGAATGACACAATGTGGAATGCGACATTATTGAATGTCACAATGCTGAATGACACATTGCTGAATGGCACAATGTGGAATGAGACAATGACGAATGGCACGACACATGACACTACCAGTGATTGTGCTGCTGGTATTTCTCAGAGTAATCCGCATACTGGAATGTTGGCTTGCAATTTTGAGGAATCGATACCGAACGTTCCGCTTCAACACGGAGACAGGTATGATAGCATACACTAAATTATTACATATACAGCTAAAATACTAAACACATCGACGTATCGTTTAGGCTGCATTACAGTACTTTTGTGTAATGAATATTTGTAAATTGTTGCAAATTGTAACTTGCTAACTTGGTAACACTGGTTCTACTTCGAATTACAACATAATAAGGACAATAGCGAACGTCCAATTGTGCAACGTTTATGTGCTGCGTTGTCTAAGCAGGGTATACTTCGTTATCTAAACAGGGTGTACTAAGTTATCTAAACAGGGTATAGTTTGTTATTTGAACAGGGTATACTTGGTTATCTAAACAGGTTGTACTTCGTTATCTACACATGTACTTCGTTATCTAAACAGGGTATATTTCGTTGTCTAAACAGGGTGTACTTTCTTATCTACACAGGGTGTACTTCGTGGTTTCGACGTCCAACGGCGGTTACGTGAAGATAAACAACTATGACAGTAACGACAACGCGACAGTGGACAACGGCGACAGCAGCGAAAACTCGACAGCGGACACTGAGGAGAATGATGACCAAATAAGGGTTGACCCGCCCAAGTACTACTCCGGCATGACGGCTGTACACACCGCCCAACTGGTCATCGATCAGGTCAAGCCGTTCCATTGTTCCGTCGAGTCAGACTGCACGGACAACATGCTGGACAGAGGTCCGCCGACCACCAAGTCAGTAAGTTGCTGGATGTCGCGTAGTCACGCTCAAACGCGTGTCCGTTTGCAAACACTCGCATTCACGCGTGTACGCATTCGTTCTCGCTCGCTCAGTCTCTCATGCGTTACTGAATATCCTTCAGGATAGTTCGTTTTCAAATCAGAGAACTTTCATTTTACATATCCACACTTTGGACATGTAAAATTAAAGTTATCTGATTCTCTCATGCAGTCTCAGCAAATGTGCGCAAGAAAGAAAGTGAAGAAACCAGTTGCTGTGTTCGCACACACGTGGCAAAACAAAGTCACACATGTCATATGTAAAGTCACAAATGGCATAGGTTAAATTACTATTTAGTGTCATTTCAGTATAACATAAAATATCGCACTTTATATTGCTCCTAAAAGAACTCGATAGATTTGTTTTCACATGTATTCGCAATAACGCTTCAAAAGTGCGATATCCATTATTTAGGACTGCTCAAAGCACCTTACACTTCACATGTTTATTCCATCACCAACTTCTCTGGGAAGGGTTCAGCCACCCCTGGGCACTTATCCGATTCCATGTCTCATGTTGTCTTTGTCCTATCTTAGCCGAGTGTGACGGTGCGCTGGGCGGGTTGGACGGACACTTTGGCCGGAATAAAGCAATACGAGTTGACAGTGTACAAGATGAAGCTCTACGGAGATAAGCTGGCTCACCACGGAGTGCCAGAACTACTCCGGGAAACTCTACGTAACACCGAGAACGAAACTAACATAACGCTGGTCGACCCCGGTAAGGCTTCTCGTTTTGACGTGTCTGCGCAACGCAAGCGCGCGTGTATGCTTTTTATGAAGCATGCATATAATGTTAAAACTAATGTACTTTTATTTAATCATAGTTATTGTCAAAGGAATTAAATTATTATCATCTTCGCCATCATCAACATCATCAGCAGCATCATCGTCGTCATTATCATCATCGTTATCATCAACAACACTATTGTACCATCATCATCATCATCATCATCATCATCATCATAACCAATATCATCGTAATCATCATCATTGTTGCCGTTTTTATTATTGTAATCATTGTTTTCATTGTCATCGTTGATTGTTGAATAACCCTTGTTATTGTTGAAGGTTGCGTGAATTTAGACCCATGGATACTTGTGTTGATTGTAGAATAGTAGAATATCTTTTTATTGTGTAGATATGCGACCTCGGGCCAATACGTGAGTGCGTGCTGTCTACTATAATTAATATAAACCGCCCAGATGGCGCTACGTACTCTCAACGGTTTACGTACCGAAGTATTCGCCGCGCGCGCGTGCTTTCTGCGGTTGCTGGAAGTTAACGTTTTACGTAGCGAACATATGTTGGTTTACCATAACAACCACTAAGAACCCTTGCTATACGGGGTATTTCGAAAAAAATAAAGGCGTTACGCTTCATTCGTGGGGTCGTAGATTAATCCCTGAAAATGTTGGCGCCCAAGTCAAGTACGACATGCTGTTTGGCGCCAATCACCACTCGAGTTCTGCCACTTGCTCTAAACTGTCGCCCGACAGACGCCCGAATTGTAGCCACAAATTGGCCTCGCTAATTGTTCACACAATGGTGTTCAAACGAGCGATTAGTTACGCGATTGTTCGATCAATCGGAAAACTAATAGCTCGTGTGAACGGGCCTTAATGCGGCTACGAACTAGCGTGCATGGGTGAAGTGTGTGCCTGCTTCAATCAATCGCACAACTGAGATATCCACTACCTGTGTCGTTCATTTGCAGGTGTCTACGCCGTCCTGTTGGCGGCCGAAGACAAGGCGGGCAACCTTCAGACCGCCAGACGCTTCTTTATATTCGACAACACAAGCGTCGTAAGCGTCAATTCCGCCGACGATGAACAACTAGTTGTGAACTCTGCCGCACACAACACGTCCTACACATGGCTTACGTCACTGCAGGACGCGGGCAATGTTGGTGAACAGGTGATCAAAGGACTGTATATACTTGAACAGTCGAATTCTGAATCCACGGCCAGTTCTGTCAAAATATCCCTTTGGATGTTGTCTTCTTAACGAATAACCGATTCAAACGTATACATTTTGAATATATTGTCGACAGAGAAGATCACCTCGCGCTGTCGTTTTAGTCTCACAGCTTACCGATAACTTGATAATGTTCGGTTTGCTACATGTGATGTTACTGTTGTACAGCGGCGTATTTAGGATGCAATTGGGCCCAAGCTTTGTCACCCATTAATTTACATGTAATGGAGCAACATATTATTCACGAAAAAGCTCTTATCCCAAAGCCAAGAGGTTCAAATGTCCCCCCCCCAATATGCTAGTGCGACTGTTATACAACCTGGTTAAAATATCAGCACACATTTGTAATGGGATTAATTGCTTACTTTATATTGTCATTGCACTTGTTACAACATGTATAGGAGCAGATCCTACTATTACTGTAACCAGGTGTCCATCAGTTGGCACGGCCACTTCGTCAACGAACTCCATCACAGCCGCAAGTTCCTCGATGGCATCGCGCCCAGCTATCCACCGCTCAACGCTAGTTACGACGAGACGACCGGGCAGCCGCCAGACACAGTCTCCATGGAGGTACTTTGCTTTATGTCTACTTCTCATCGACGATAATCTAATAAACATTATTTATTCGAAACCCGGTTTCCCAATAGACATGACAACGCTGTGCTACTGTGCTGTGCTACTGTGCTGTGCTACTGTGCTGTGCTACTCTGCTGTGCTACTGTGCTGTGCTACTGTGCTGTGCTACTGTGCTGTGCTACTGTGCTACTGTGCTGTGCTACTGTGCTGTGCTACTGTGCTGTGCTACTGTGCTCTGCTACTGTGCTGTGCTACTGTGCTCTGCTACTGTGCTGTGCTACTGTGCTGTGCTACTGTGCTGTGCTACTTAGCTCTGTGCACCCGAAACTCATTTCTCTTTCGTCGGCCTCTTCTTCTGTTCTTCCGCCTCGACGTGCGGAGGACTGCAGATGGCCCAGCGGCCGAACAGGAACTATTAAAAACTTATATACAACACAATTTATAATGTGTGAATCAATACAAAATATGTCCACAAACCTTTAACATTTAAAGTCTGGAATATTGCAATGGGTGTTTTTTTTAAATGCACCCAGGTTGTTTAGACTAACAATGTACTGGAGAAAAACATAAGTGTTCATTACATCTCGAGTTAAGGATTTAATAGACCAGGCACTGCTGTCGCCTAATGATAACGTTCACGGGAACATTGTATTGATTTACCAATTTGCACCATGCAGATCTTATCATCTACCCTGCGGTCTGCCAGTGTCATCGACTCTAGTACTAATGACATACCTGTCACTCTGGAGGTGCTGTGATGACAATGCATGGCGTAACTCGACACGTACTACACTCACTAATGTTGTGTCGTTGCACCCGTAGGCCATCCCCAACGTGAACGCCATCGTCAAGTACGAGTTATCGCAGGCAGTCGACCACGAGGGTGGCCGTTCTCTCGTCGACCCTGACAGCTGGGTCGATGTCGCCCAATTTCAAGTCAGTCTCGACAGTGAACGACACCGAAGCAGTTCCTACACTTAATCCCGTTCTATACAATAATGTTATAAACATTTCCGCAACATTTTCACGTGTACACCATGTGCATATTTCTTCACTATTTGGATGTTGTGTCACTGGCGTACGCCTACGGGTCCAGGAGTCAAATGTCCAGAACCAATATATAGAATTTGGTAAAGAATAAATAAGAATAAAATATAATCATTAGGTGTCCGTGGTTTTATTTATTTACCGTAAACCCACATACTCACTTACGTATCCTTTTCGTAGCAAGGTTGGCACACAAGACCCCATATAAATCCACATGGTAATGTCTAAACTTCGAGAATATGTTATGTTGTTTTGTCATTTTGCATGTTATGCATTACAGAAAGAGGAGACGAGGGTGAACATCTCTAGAGCGGACGGAGACTCGGTGCGAGTGTGGGTCAAGGCGACGGACGTGACGGGCAACACGAAGACAGACTCTGTGTTGGTGCACGTCGATTCGTCTCTTCCTGTCATCCAGGACATCTGGCTGTGTCGTCACGGCCGCACGCAGCTGGCCGTGCACCACTCGACGGACCTGTTTGAAATGACGTGAGCAATATAGTTTTCACAGTAGAATAATCAGAGTAATATGTCGCTTATGTCTACGTTGTGCAATAATTAAAAGAAAATGTCAAATTGTACCATCTGGTGATTTATCAAAGTAATACCGCTACATGGTATTAAATATGATTTGGCTTCGTAACACCGTAACCCATTACAGACTCCTGTTTTCCTAATTCTTCCCGCCTTTCGTTAATCATTGTTTTTTACAATAATTACTTCAAACTTTGCTATTTGTTTTTACATTGTACGATTGTGTTGTACAGGTTTCAGATCGACAGCTACGACTTCCATTCTGGTCTGAGGGAGATGCACTGGCAGCTTCACGATTCGCTTGACCCGGACTTACTTCACGGAAGTGGACAAGTGGCCGTCCATAGACACACCGTAGGCTTGTTAGCTTAAGCAATCTCTGATAGTATCAGTATGATTCCGTTAGTAGCGTGTCCATGACATTGACTGTGTGTAAAATCATATGCTATTGATCATGCATGACTTCATACAGGAAGCTACCAGATGACGCAACGAATTATTAGCTTCATGTTATTCATAGCCTTCTATTCATTTTCTTGTTGCATTCTAAGATAAATTCCGGTTAATAAAACTAAACTTGCCGTACCAAAATGACGGTCACATTAAACAAATTTAATCTAGGGCATCAAATGATATGTTTGACCGCAAGGAATGTGTAATGTGTTTCTTCCAGAAACAGTTGATTTATTAATCAATGCGCGCTAGTCGAAAAAACAGATTACCTTTTGGAGTGCTTGATATTTCCTGACTTTTGTTTCATCATAATGGTGGCTGAGTGTAAAAATATGTATTCATTTTACAGCGGTTATATAAACAGAGTCATATGCCCTCAACAGCTTAAAACCTTTTTATGAATTTTGGCAGGGCGCACAATCAGACTGCGTCGCCCCGCGCTGCTACTGCATCCCCAAAGACAACGAGTGCTTCCTGCGTAACTTTGAGATCAAACCTGACATGAGTAAGATGGCCAAACCGCACGGCAATCACGACTTCGACTACCAACTTGTCCTTAATGTCACCAACAACGCTATGTTGTCGAGTACCTTCACATTCAAGGTAAGCTAGAGAGTCATGACTAGTTTAGTCTAGATTGTCCAGTCTATACAGTCTAATATAGAGAGTTTAGTTTTGTAGATGGGAGATCGTGCCGTTCTGGTGAAGCTTAGTGAAACAAATATGTATATTCTTTAACGAGTTTGTTGACTTAATAATCCCAAGTAATTATACTTCTGAAGAACCTATGTTGATTCTATTGTTAACATTTGATATTCTAGTCAAAATAATCCCGTGTGAGTACCAGCGTAGCCTTAAACATGTGCCTGCAAACATATTTTGTCTACAAAATTAATCCGCTACAAGGGAATCATTTATCCGTGAAATATCGGCGAAATAATAATAATAACAACAATAACATAAATTATTGTAGCTGTTGTGTTTAACCAGTGAAAGTCATCGAATATCCCATGCTCACAGACACACGTAGATGGTAATAGAAACGTGTTCGGTTCTGTTCAATGACCCAGCGAAAGCTTTGAATTATTGACCGGCGTTATATATTTTGTTGCACCAATGTCAATGTCGCCAGATCACCGTAGACACGACAGCCCCTGTACCCGGGGTCGTGTCAGACAGCGAGCAATCGGAACCAGACATCGACTTCCAGCAAGACTTCACTCAGCACGCGTCCTGGCAGGGATTCTTTGACCGAGAGAGTGGAATCATGTTCTACCAATACGCCTTCTCTGATGGCTGTCTCTCGGCCAGTGACTTCTCTGTACCATCGACTGAACAGGTCAGTCTGAACAGATGAACGTCTTACAATGATATAAAAAGAAATGTCCCGTACCATGATATATTATCCTTGTCTTGTGAGTACTGGAAAGATTGATTCTAATTGAAATAAAATTGCACAGTTGCAATATATTTCCCTTGTTGGTTTTTCATTAATAACAATCCTTTGAATTGATTGTTCTATATGTGAACTTTAATCTTGCTTTCATGTGTCGATAAATGACTCACACCAATATCGTCAATTCACGTGAAGTTCCTTTGTTAAACATATTTGTGTCTGCATTGAATCTAAAGCCAATGGCGATAACCATAGGTGAACGAGACCACGCTGACTTACGCCAGTAGGACCGTCTCCGGCCCAGGGACCTACCGCTGCACCGTCGTGGCTTACAACACAGCCCTTGAGCCCTCAGAGCCCGTGTGTTCCGACGGCGTCACTATCGACACGACGGCGCCGGAGATCCACGGAGTGTCCATTGAGAACTCGTGGACAACGGATGGACTTGTGAGGGACTCGACCGGCAACGTGTGGTACATTGACCGGAACAGGTTCCGTGTTCTCGTGGAGCAACCCACGGACAGTTGCAGGTAACTATTCGTAAGACCAATGCAGCTGACCCATGTAAGGCTTTATTGAAGAAAATTAATTATGTCAACTTTCAGGAGCTAGCATCCTGACATCACTCAATCTTCTGTCGGGTTCATTTTCGATCGTCCTCTTCTTGTCTGACCAGCTGGTGCCCGTAGAGTGGGTTCGGTGGGACGTTTGAGTTGTACAAGCGGCGTTAAGATCTCGGGGTAACTGTCCTGCTGTTCCAATTTTTTACTAAATTATTTAAGGCTGCTGACCCTTTCCCTACTTTGCAGTTTAGCTCATGGTTGATAATTCCTCGGTTGTTGTTAGAACTGCCACTGTATGTGTCATATTCTACTGTTTCCACTTTGTTCTGTCTGATCAAAAACATCTTTTTTATTTTCCCATGTCAACATGTGTTTTGTCTTCTTTGCACTGAGTTCCAGCCACTCGGCTTATGTCTACTGAAGGACTCCATTAAATGTTACGTTGGGGTAATGCATATTTCTCGAAACAGCCAGGCATCTCGACTGGAGAGCAACGTATCCACGTATCGAATCAGACAATTACAGAAGAGTTCCGGCGAAAGTAACACCACCCTCTGCCAGAAAGAGACGTTTGAAGATCGACCACGCATCGTCATCAGCAAAGAAAATTTGGTTAGCGGTTGTTATTTATATTTAGCTTAGTTTTGTCTGGCCAAACAGTATCTGTGTGAACAACGTTTGTGGGTGGTGTCCTCAACCTTTGTGGGTGATGCCCATTTTCCAAATCTCTCTTACCCTACTACCACATCTCTCTAACTATACATCTACCTACTTCGTTGCCTCACTCACTCACTCACTCACTCACTCACTCACTCACTCACTCACTCACTCACTCACTCACTCACTCACTCACTCACTCACTCACTCACTCACTCACACACACACTCACACACTCACTCACACACTCACTCACTCACTCACTCACTCACCCACTCACTCACTCACCCACCCACCCACCAAGTCACCCACCCACCCACCCACCCACCCACCCACCCACTCACTCACTCATCCATTCAATTCACTTTAATATATTATATTATATTATATTATATTATATTATATTATACTATCTCCCTTACTGACTTCCCCCATACTGACATGATTCCTCAACAATGCCATTTCCATATTGTGTCAAAAAGAATTAAATTAATCAGTTGTGTGGAAATTACTGTAATGACTAAATGCGACATGCATAATTAAATTGGGACTTTGTTTAGTTGGAGTTGTCGTGGTTCGGCTCGGATGACGAAAGCGGCATTTACAGTTACGAAGTAGGCCTGAGTTCCTCGGGCTCCGAGGACTTGGATCTGCTGCCGTACTCGTCGACTCACGGACACCGTCACTTCATCTCATACCGCCCGAACCTGATGGACGGAGAGACGTTCTACGTCCACATCAAGGCGGTCAACAGTGCGGGACAACAGATGGTTGAGGTAATGTAACGTACAGAGAACAGATCATGAAACTGATATATCACAATGCAACATTTCAAAAGCTTACCTATCACAACATTGCCCTTGTTGCATTGAATGGTCAACGTCCGCCATTTTGAAAGGTATTGAACTAAAAATAAAATACTATTGACAATTCTCACCTTGGTCGTCACAACTACGATAGTTTCAATGCAGACGTATTGTTTTGTGTTGTGTACGTGTTGTTGTTCGTTATGGCGTTGCCTATGCTTTTCGCAGTTCCACCAGCAGCTGCCTGGATGTTACTTTTGTTGTTTTCTTTAAACTCAATTTTACCAGCGATGTTTTCCTTTAGGTGATCGGGCCGAACACTGTACAAGTTGAAGCTCCGACGTTCAGCGGCGACATAGAAGTCTCGGTGCAGGAACACAACGGCATCACGTACATGGTCGGAAGATGGAACAGTTCTAGTTTCTCCACCGAAGATCTGCAAGATGGGTTAATATATGGTTACAGCTACGCTGTAGGTAAATCGTCTTTCTGGTTGTTGTTATTTATTAAAAATGGGTCAGTATGCTATTCATAAATGTGTTTAACATACTGTAAAGAAATTATTCAGTACATCAATGCTAGATATAAATAATAATTTATATGATGTTATTTGTTACGTCACACTAATAACCTTTCTTTGACAACAAATGTATTAAGATATATAATACAGTTAAATAGCCGTATATATTTGGATATGAATGACTGCTCATTATTTCATGACTCAGACAAATGATGTCCGACTGGAAAAAGAGAAATCCAATTACACATTAAATTCACCATGGTAGTTTTCCCCGTAGGCCACACTCCCCACACGGATGACGTGAAAGACTTCGCGCTGCTCACGCCAGAATCCAGCGTATCGGGGCTTTGTACTTGGACTGAGCCGCCTACCTGTGTGGCGACACCTGTCGACGACCTGCAGTGGCACCTCCACGGACGTCACGCGTACTACATCACATTGAAACTAGAAGGCGTCAACGGACTCGAGAGGGTGGCGTCATCAAAAGAATACGAACACTACATGGGGCCGCCCTCAGCTGGCGTCGTTGTGGAAATTCCGATCAACACCACCGAATTAGTAAGTAAATCACTCTGGTCGAGAACAACGTATTTAGCATCGCGTAACACATAATTGTTTACCATCCTGCGTGCATGGTATATTACCACATTCCATTTACTAAATGTTTTGATAACGAACGTGTTTATTTTAAGATTCCTCTTTTAATTTGTGCATACAATTGCTCATCTGCCAATTGTTTTCCTATCGTCAGCCACAACTATTGGCCTCAATGATATACTATGGTTAGCGAAACAACTATTGGCCTCAATGATATACCGTGGTCAGCGAAACAAACAACCATGTTAAAAACTGGCTTTACTAACTGTGTTGCTAACGACATGAATACATTGAGTGTGACTGTTACAATTACAGTTGACTGAAGACATCGACCACCAGTCGAGTCAGTCGCAGCTACACATCACGTGGTACGGCTTCCAACACGTCGACCAGCCCATCAGCTACCAGCTCGCCGTGGGCACACGACCAGGCAACGAAGACGTCGTCGGTTTCATTGACGTCGATGGTTCGAGCCGGTTGCTAAAAAATCTTGTTCTGCAGCCGTTCAAGGTAGAATTAATTATAGTTGCTGGTAAATAGCGAAATGTATTTATTGCAATAATGACATACATTTGTCAAATCCCTCATGATATCTTTTGTGCAAATCTACCAGTTGTGGGATGATGATGAAATATTTTCAAAGGATATTGTGGTATTATTGTACATACGTATTAGAACGATATAAGGGGTAGATTAGTCATACCTTCCATGTATATGGATATAGCTTGCAGTTAAACTTAATAGCAAAACCTATTACTATTGGTTTGTGTTTTGCTAGATTCAGCCACCAACAGTTGAGCTGTACCTGTCCAAAGGTTCGACGTCGGCAGAACATTTAGAATCTTGTCGAACGGACGAAGAACCGTTAATGCGGACACTAGTAAATTAAATACTTTGATTGCTTGCATACACAGGACTTTATTTTGCAGACGTACTTCGCTTCGGTTCGTGCCAGCACGCAAGATGGCAGCACGCTTGTTAGTAGCGATGGCGTCATTGTGCTTCCGGTGGATACGCCTTTGGAGGACGCCACAGTTGTGGACGCGATGCCATGCTCACCGGGTACATCATTGTCGTTATTTTAGAAATAGTCAATTTGAAATAAAAATTAAATTAAGATAGATAATAAAACTGCTTATCGCCATCATAATAATATCACATGGTAACAGGCGTTGCATAATTAGTTGATAAATATTTGTAATATTGATCAAGATTGCTACCCCATATAACAACTCCAAATATAACACGCACACGCACACGCACACGCACACGCACACGCGCACGCGCACGCGCGTACACACACACACACACACACACACACACACACACACACCTCGTTCCATTAAAAAAGAATAAATTATTTATGGATCTTCTTCACTGCAGACGGTTTACAAAGTGTTCTTACAATCTCGCATCACGACAACGCCTTTCCGAACCAGTCATGCGAAGTCGACATTGACTACCAGTCTTCCATCACCAACATGGGAATCCAGTGGAGTCTGCCAGCAAACGTATCGACGGTTGTGACGACGATGAAATGGGGAATACAAGAATACGACTCACAGTTTGTTTACTCATCATATCTTCTGTTTGCGTTTATCTGTTAACACGAGTTGTCGCTTACGTTACTCTACAAAAATATGTAATGCGTTTTTTAAAACTATTTCATCATTTACTTTACTCGCAACACATGTGTTTTATCTAAGCGTTTATTTGGTATTGTTTTGAACCTATATAATATTACGTTACTTAATTAATTGCAAACATAATACCTTTTTTACCAAATAAATTTCGATTATATGAACGTGCATTGTCATATTCTGTATTACTAATGATTCATTTTATTAAATAAATAAATACATATTTGCTGTAATAATGAAATATTAAAAAGGTGTCGCAGCAAAATCGTGAATTCCAGCAAATATGAATTACGTGTAGTCTTCTAAATGCTAAACCACATTCTATATACATTTGCTATTCTACAGCGACTGGCTGGAGTTTCGTGAAATGACTGACACTAGTGGTGCTGGACACGTGATCGCCACAGATCTTCATCTGGAGCCTGGACACACGTATCGAGCAGTGGTCAAGTTCTGTCATCCAGACGGCTGTTTCCTGGTGAGTGCTAGACAGTAACAGTAACTCCAAGCCAAGTGTACGTTCGTTTTGCGAACCTTCCACCTTTATTTTCCCAGTGTTTTTTATGTAGTCTTTTAGGGGTCATTCTCAGCAAATGACCCAAGTATGTCCATGTCTTCTTTCTGATGGATGTCGAAATGTATTCCCGCTGACACCCTTCTCTTACTTCAATGTTGTTGTTGTGTTCTTTCCAATGGATTCCTCTTATCTTTCGAAAAAATAATTTTTTTCTCAATGTAGTTCATTTAATTTTTATTGCTCCTGCTTACATCAACACTAAGAACATTTAAGTTAAAGATTACATTTTTTATAGTCTTGGATTTTTTATTTCCATATGTTGTTCAGTTTGTTGAAGGAAGCTGTCTAATTGGCCATTCTCGTTGTTACACTACTAATTAACTATTTATTACATCTCAGACAACACAATATACACATTATTGCTTATTGGTCTTGTCGTCATTCCTTGCAGCCGGTCTACTCCGATGGAGTGACCATCACCCCCGATGCCCCCAGGTCTACAGGGATCATCTCCGCGTCACTGACCGATACAAATCTCACCTTTACGTGGTCAAAGTTCACGGACCCATATATTGGTTCGCTGACTGCTACTGTCGTTTCTCGTCACGAGTGGACTCTGATAGTCTCACACGGAGAGGGTTATAGCCCTGAACACATCTACAACTGGCGATTGTTGACAGACGTTGATATGAACTGTAATCAGACGACTAATTCAACGAATGACGTAAGCTTCGCTTACACGTTGAAAGACAACGTACTAAGCCCCCAAACCACGATTTGTATAAATAGACATGTGAATTCATTCAATATGTGTTTACTACCAAATAATATTTTTTAATAACGGAGCAGGGTTAATGTCATCGCTTCAGTCTGTATTGGTCGCCTAATATGCCATGTATAACAGATTAATCTTATCTCTGGCTGGCAGGACTTTCCACAGACGGCATAAAATGTAGTATCTTGTATATCGAGGGTCGTATGCTGTGTTGATAAAGTCCTGTACCTGATTTATCAGGACAAATCAGGGAACTATGCCTAATCGCAAGGAACTGTGTCACATTCAGACTTCCACGTTACCCGCAGAATTATCTTTCTTTGTAATACATAACTGATAACCAAAACATACCTTTCCGCAGTGGTGTTCCTACACAATTCGCCTGGCAGCGCCACTAGAGACATCGAGTTGCGTCGTGGTGGCATTGAGGGCGTACAACAAAGTCGGTCTGTACTCAACCATCACGCGCCAGCTGAGGGGATGTGACGTCACAAGCAAAGTGAAACTTACAGTGATGGACGCCGTAGCAACGACGCTTGATGGGTGAGTCAACGACCGAATCTCCTATGCAGGAATATCACAATGTATGTTTTGCGTTCGGAAAATAGTGGAAATCCTTAGTAGCGTAAATGGCATGAATCATTCGGTTTTTTTTGTTTATTGAGCGGGCACATGAAACAACGAATAGTTAGATTATTATTTTAATTCTTTCTTACATAAATAAGTTTACATACCTCAATGTTTCCTTTTAATGTACATTTGTCTCGCGTTGAAATTACTTATGTATTTCCACACATAATAAAAAATATATAACTGAATTCAAAAGTGTTTAACTAGTTTTTATAATTTAAACTCGGTGTTTGTTGATTCATTATGTGTGAAGTCGGTAAAGAGAATCGACGCTTTTGGACTATTTCCTGGAAGCATTTGTTTACAGGGACATCGCACTTGAGAGCAACCGACCGTGGTCAATGGCCGACCGAGAGTACACGCCGTCCTCGTCGACCTTGAGCGCCGTGTGGCCTGACCTTCGCCACGACACGTACCACTGGAAGGTCGTCTCCAGTGACGCCATCAGGAGATTCGCCTACGTGCAGCAGGAAGCGGCGCCAGACTACACCGACTACGACTGCTTGGCACCGGAAGTGTTGGCGTGTGGAGCAACACAGGTTAAACACTGTCTGCATTTTGTTTACTCAGCTCCAGTTATTTATATTAAAACTCAATCACATAGTATTGGGGAAAACCATATGTAATTGTGTCTGTGTGCTCAAGGGCGATACTTTATTGCACATATTTGCAAATACAATAGTCAATAAGCTATTATTGCAATATTTTGGTATACAGTGTTTTCATCCGTATGATATTTGCCGATGTGTTTGCAGGATTGGACTATGCAACACACACATAGTCATGTTCATTTATATTCTGCTGTCTCATTTGACCAGATACAGTTACTTTCAGATACAAATATGCAAGTTTCAGTGTAACATATGTTAGCCGCGTTACGTGTTTTGATGAAAAATCACAACACGAAGATGCTAATTGACTGCTTGACGTCTGCTTGGATTGTTTTACAGGACAACTTTGTAAACGTACACGACTTGACTCTGAACGAGGGACAACGTTACCACATATGTATCCTGGCAAATGCCACAGACATTCTGGTCGAGAACGTCACTGAACATCTGCAGGAGAACTCGGAGTGTAGCAATGGAATCGTAGTGGACAGGACACCGCCCATCGCTGGTCAAGTGTGGGTCGGTAGTCACCAGAAACACTGGAGCTTCCAGGTAGGTCAGACGGAATATTATTAAGAAATGTAAAATAGTTCCAAAATATTATAACATGTCATGCCCTACTGACTGATCATACAACGGGCAAATGTAATTAACTACAGTTAAATATCCATGTATGGAACATGTTGGGACCAAATTTGTTCCTTATACCAACGAGTACATAAAACAGTGCCCGGGCAGGACGGGGATTTACAAGTTGTTCCTTCAAAGAGGTTGTCCCTGGCATCAGGAGTCGACAAAGCGAGAGGCCAATGCATTCATTCCTCTTTCTTTTTTCGTGAAATTACATTGCCGATAAAACATCTGTCAAGGTAACCAATGTTGAATAATACTTTCCGTTGATAAGCCCTTGAAACGTTGTTCGAATTTCAGATCGATCGATCGCGTTTGAGAATTTACTGGAGGTCGTTCGTTGACATTGAGACGTACGGTCGATCGTCCCATCACTCTGGTATACTCAAGTACGAGTATGCCATCGGTAAGCTGGTTGGCAGAGGAGTGTGTGTGTGTGTGTGCGTGCGTGCGTGCGAGCGTGCGTGCGTGCGTGCGTGCGTGCGTGCGTGCGTGCGTGCGTGCGTGCGTGCGTGCGTGCGTGCGTGTGTGTGTGTTGCTATAAATTTGTCTTTTCTTTTGTGTAGTTAGATAATGTAGAGAAATCAGTCATTTATTGTTATATGTATAATATTATTATAAAATACATTCAAGAGTATGCAGAATACGATCAATAAGCCTGACTCCGTGAATCTCCTGGCTTCTCTCTCTACCAGTAAATTCTTTCACAACTTTTTGTACATTCATACCTTTTCTCCGTGCTGTTATTTCAGGACACCTTAAACCGGCAATTATACTATGAATGGCACCTGAATATTGTGTTGCAGGTACTTCACCAGAGGGCGTTGACGTGCGTGATTACGTAGATGTGGGCGTGACAAACATGGCGGTAGCTACTGGGCTGGTGCTAAAGGACGGACTAACATATTACGTCACAGTTCGCGGTGAGTGGTCCGTTGTTTGCAATAAACAAGTTCACGATTCCAATTTATGTCAACCAGTGAACTCGTCTTCGTAATCCTTGGGTTGAGATGGAATACGTGAAAATTCAGTTTGTTTTTTCCACATTCCAGTATATTTACGTCGGTAAACTTCGCGCTGTGTTTCATGACAGGAATGAGCGCACGTCGGAGATGGGGACCAAATACAATAAGTTTTAATGTCGAATAGCTTTATACCAACAGTGGTGCACCAACTAAATGTTAAACGAGAACTGCCGCAAAACCACATTCTAGAATTGTTGTAGTTTTCACCATAATTGCACATAATATTGCTAGCAAAAATACACTCAGTCATTCCATACCGATTTCACAATACACATTTCGAAATACTGACTCCTGAGCCACGTTTACACAGCTACCATGGCTTGAAATTGATCTTTCTTCGCGGAACCCATCTTGCCGAAATCAGTGGGGAGTCTTTCATAGAATACAAAACACTCTAAATAAATAACGGTTTCCTTGTCTACATGCGATCTTGAGTTTGTTGCATTGGCAATGTTGTTCGTTCTCCTCTTAAAACCTAAGTCCTGTAATGTCAGTGCTATCCCTTTTCATCGCAGCTACTGATCACGTGGGTCGATCAACAATGTCTCAGTCGCCAGGAGTTACTGTTGATTCGACGCCGCCAGATGTCAGTGCCGTGCCGATGGATGTGGGCGGATCTTACGTGACCGAGAGGAGAGAGCTGTCTGTCGCGTGGAGGGGCATCTTTAGTGACGACGAGAGCGGTCAGAATATTATCCGTTATTGTTTTATATTTGACAATCGCTTATATATAAATACGCATCAACGCAATAAAAGGGACATTCTGAAAAGTAATATAACGATGCGATGTTGCGCTCCCGAAATATAGTCCAACCTGCTCAAGCGACCACCTGCATCTAGAGAATAGCTGTCATTAATGACCACAGTCAACTCCTCCCAACCTTTTTAGGCGACCACCTGAATACCTGGTACTAAAAGACCATATTTGACCATCCACTGGGCGGTCGTATAAGCCTAGTATATACTAGCACTTCCCCCCAATCCGACCCGACTTGAGTCGGATCGGAGGAAAAAGTGCCAGGGTATACTGGCATTGTACGGACTGTTTTTCCATTGTTTACATAGTAAGGATACGTGGACCACATTGACTGAAAATGCTGAATATATACCTTTATTTATTATACCATCTGCTTCGCAGGAATTCACCACTATTACTGGTGCGTGGGCTCGAAGCCTAGCTACTGCGACACGAAGGCTTACGTTGAGACGACAGAGCTGGCGACATCCTCGGGACCTCAAGACGACCTGCGACTGTCGGACGGTCACCTGGTCTACGTGTCGGTTCAGGTGAGACAAAGTTGATGCGCTGTAGTCGTCATATGATTATACATGGAGACCATATCGTAAGAAGGATATAGATACGCTTGAACGCATACAAAGGAGAGCAACTAAAATGATTCCAGAACTTAGAGACCTTAGTTATGAAGAACGCCTGAAAGAATGTGGTTTAACAACTCTAGAGACAAGGAGGTTAAGAGGAGATCAGATTGAAGTTTTTAAGATATTGAATGGGTATGAAAATATTGATAGAAATATGTTTTTCTCACTCAAGAAGGATAACAGAACTAGAGGACATGAGGTAAAATTAGTAAAGGATCAATGTAGATTGGACATCAGGAAGCACTCGTTCTCACAGAGGACAATAAATGAATGGAACAAACTGTCTACAGATTGTGTAACTGCTAGCAGCGTGAATATGTTTAAAAACAAGGTTGACACATATATCAGGAGGGCGGGTTATAAGTAGGTGAACATTGTTGGACTCTCGATAAGCCAATGGCTTCCTTGTCCACTTGCCATCTGGGCCTTTGGCTTGGATGGCAAATCTTGTTAAATCTTGTTAATATTGTAGCATATTTAATTTTGGAATTACGAAAATTACCAATTACTTAACGGGATAACTTACCTTTATCGTCTGTAGCATTTCTGTTTTACACTTGCGTATATTTTCACAGTTGAATAAATCACATCCTGTATTTCAGGCTGTAAACAGAGTTGGTCTGATCGCAGTCACCACGTCCAGAGCTGTCGTGGTTGACGCTTCGGCTCCCGTTGCAGGCCACGTCTATGACGTCATCGGTGACGTACAAACCAAGGACGCCGATTACACCGTTCGTATTTTCATGATTGTATGTAAAGCATTTTTCAAAGATTGAATTGCAAATAGTACTGTCTTGAACAGGTATAGTAGTTTACAAAGTGCATACTATAAAGCAATATATATAACAATATATATATATATTCTCCGAAATTAAATATATTTCGTTGCTACAATCACGGTCACCGGTTGCATAGTTTAATACATTTACTTACATAAAATTAGTCCCTATACGTTACGTGTAGTTTACTAGGAAGATAATAAATCGTCCCATAATTTTGCGTTAGCCCTATACCGAAATATGGATGAGTTATTTATTTTCTGGTCTGTTTCCAGACGATCGCGTCCGAGATTGGAGCAAAATGGTCCGGATTCCACGACCCGCACTCGCATGTCACCGGATACAGCGTGAGCGTCGGAAAATGTAGACAGTGTGACGACATCCTAGAGAAATCCCATATCGGGATCGCGACAAGTATATCTGGATTTACCGTTATATTTGTTTGTTTTAATTATAGATTTTTGATTGGAGAGGTACATGCTGGGTATGAAGCTTCTATAAATTACATTGTATTTATGAAAATTGGCATAAATATTTATATATATTTCTTTTGGTATGTCTAGAGAAAGAAAATCTGTTTGTTTGCAAATACAATTAGCAGTTTTACTTGTTTTTTTTCTCTCTATCTCTCTCTCTCTCACACACACACACACACACACACACACACACACACACACACACACACACACACACACACACACACACACACACACACTTTTGTAACGTTTTACTTTTTTCCTCAAATTATGACAATTTTCCCTTTCGAAGACTAGCTCTAACATGTGTATTTGTTGTTCGTTTTAATTTAGTTTAAAGTGTCACCATAGTAACTTCATAATTTCATTTTTAATTCGTCTTAGGCATTCACGTGAGCCACGTCACCCTAGAACGTGGTGTGACGTACTACACGACAGTGGAGGCGTGCAATGCCGCCGGCTTGTGTGTCAGCGTGACCTCTGACGGGGTCGTAGCTGACACGTCTCCCCCGGTAGCTGGCGATCTCTTCGACGGCATCTCTGCTGAAGACATTGACTACCAGAGCTCCAGGTAGTACTTTCGATTTGGCAGACACAAAATAATGAACGCTATGAAACAACCCAAGAACAACGGGCATTATCAAGTATTGCACTTAAAAACGTTTAGGTACACTCTTAAAATAATGGTTATTAAAGAGGTTTGCACAAGAATATGTTTAGCTCAACACAAGGCGTAATTGTTTTGCTAACAAAGCGCAACCCCCAATAAACCGTTGCAACACGATGCCAAATCAAGTTGGGCACGTTCGATTTGAGGAGGTGCAGCACGTATAGTAAATTATGTCAATTTGATTTTTTTCGCCATATTATTATAACATATTATTATAACATATTATTATAACAAATTGAACAGCATGCCTGAACTCTCTGAACATTTATATTATTGCTGTCCATTCATACGTTGCTGCAGGTCAGCTATATCTGCTCACTGGTTGAACTTCCACGACCCGGAGTCTGGACTGCGGGTGATGGAATGGCGTGCAGGCACCGCGCCGGGAAACAGCGACCTCCTCGCCCCGACTCGGTTACATGTGACAGACAGGGTGACAGCCACGTTGACACAACCACTGCCGGTGGGCACAAAGGTTTACGTCACACTGAGGGTCTTTAACAAAGCAGGTAAGAGGAGGCAAGACGCTGTGGAACGAACTGTAGAAGTCATCACGTTATTAGCATGGCGTGGGTAGCCAGTAAAATGAACGTGTTGTCTTCGAAAGCTGTACCGCTGCAGCACTTCACGCTAGTGTTTCCAGCCAAGTCGGTAACACAGCGTGTGTTGGAGTTTCGTCAAATTCGTCTTTCAAAATCATCTATATTCATTATGTCGAAATGTATGAGATGTTAGGTCAAACAATCGGCGTGTTTCAAAACCAAAAGCCAATTGAAATATAAGATGACTGTATGCAAACATCGTCTAGATGTGGAACTTGCGTCTCGTGACAGTGGGTGTTTCTTATATAGGTCTGTGGACTGAGAATACATCCGACGGGTTCATCGTCGACGAAACGGCTCCTGTTACGACGAGAAGAATAGCCCTCGACAGCCGTCTGGGATCGCTGAAGCAGAACACTCAGGTATTACTTGTCCCACTTAGAGACGTTTAGGCATCATGTACGTGCGTCAGGTGTATTATATGTACAGTTACGTGTTAATTATGCAATCATTTATAATGCAATTCTAGCATAGCTATTTTAACCAAACTAAAGGTCGTATTGTTATGAAGACCTTAAGTTACGCTCAACATTGCACATTGGTTTTGGTTAATAAAGACATTAGTAATAGTGTAAATTCAGAAACCATTTGGGTAATTGGGCTATATACTGTCTCCAATGAACGGGGTCACGAATGAAGATGCCGTAGAACAAGTAATGCGCTAATCTGTATTTACAGACTTGTGCTGTGCTTCTGTTGTAACGGTCACGCGTCTAAGTGTTTTATTATAAGTGTAAGACGAATGTTAGTTCAATGTGCCTTTCTTGTCAAATGGCATCTGCCATAGGTGTGGATGTCCTCACTCAGTGTCCGGTGGGAGATATCAGACCCTGAGAGTTCCATAGTGGAACAGTTTGTGTCTCTGACAACAAGAGACTCTATCCATCATAACGTGCCTGCAGTCAAGGTGAGACCACAACGATGCTTTGCAGTGTTGTTTTATGGCCAGAAGTATTCACTCTGCCTTGTAATCACCGCCACAGTCTGATGGGTCGCTACAATACAATAGTCTTTTTCATTGCCTGTTTATTTGTTCAATGATCTAGTAATTTTTAGTTATATGTCAGGGTAACACATTGCTAAGAAAGTGTCATGCAACGTGTCGTGATAGCTGTTGCAGCAGAAGTCCATGTTGAAACGTGGACATCACCTGACACAGACAATAGCAACACGTACATAATATTATGCAAGTTCCAGCCAATGCACATTAAGCACTGGCAGTTATATCATTGACTTACGCCGTTTGTAGTTGTACGGAGACGAGCATGAGTACACATTCACCAACGTGAGTTTGATGGACGGGGAGACTTACTACGCCAAGGTGATCGCCTGCAACGGCGCCAGACTCTGTACAACGTCCGTCAGTGAAGGCATCCTGGTAGGACGACCGTCTTCTCAAAACAATGATTCTTAAATAAAAAATGTTGTACCTTTTCTGTAGTTACCCCGGGTATATGTTTTGTTATGAGATATGTCATTTTAATAACGGGATAACAAATTATCATAGAATTGCATTCATAGACGTAGCTGAATGTCGTTTTGTGCGCAGGTCGACAGCACCCCGCCAGTGGCCGGAGCCTTCGCCGTGGAGACAGACCACGCCGCGGCCTTGACCCGCCATCGCCCCGGGTGGATGACCTACGAAAACAACTCACTGAACCTCGCTTGGCTCGGCTTCTCTGACGCACACTCTGACGTCATGACGTACTACGTGTCTGTCGGGACTAAGTTCGGTTACTTGGACATGGTGGTCAGTGTGTAATACTTATCACCACAGAAACAGATTGATGTCATTTGTAAAAGTAACATGGTTATACTTACTGTAATATTCTTGGTCAACACCAATTATCTATTTTGAAAATTATTGCCGGGATTTTTGCCTTAATCCGACGCCACTTATTTGTAGCATTGTGTATGAATGAGGTCGATAGTATCTTTCACGGATTCTACTGAAATATAAATGGGACTAGTGGTAATGTTCTGGTATTAGCTCCGTTGACTTGTTATAATTACAACGACGATTTCATCAGTATCAACAATTGATTTGGGCTTGTAGCTCATGTAAAGTGTCTTATTACCACAAGCCTGCTTCATTCACTATTTCAACAGCAAACGTTTGGTCAGTTCTATGAAAGACAAGTGTGATCTGTATTCACCTGCAGCCGACCGATACGCTTGTAATGATCACACACGCCACTGAGGACGTTCATGGTGACGAAGGGTTCGTTCAGAAAGCAAACATTTCTGTCACTTCAACTGTTCAACAAAACCAACAACTCTACATCTCGCTGTGGGCTGAAAACAAAGTGAGTTTGTCTTGGAGCAGTAGAAGAAACAATAACTATGTCAGTCTGGACAAAGGTTTCGTTCAGAACGCAAGCAGGGTTCTCATGTTCAACAAAGCATACAACTCTACATCTGAGTATGGATTGAAAAAAGATTAAACCACGTTGGACCAGTAAAATAATAATAATAATAATAATGTCATTCTGAACCAAGGCATCCAGAGATGGTGCCAACTTACTTACTTATCTTCTTCGGTCCCCGGTGTGTATGGCCCACAAGGCTCGCACAAGATCTCGCCAATTCCCTCTATCTTGGGATCTCTTAGCCACTGTACCCTATGTCAGCCCAGAAGCCTTCAGTTCATCTTCCATGCCAACTTGGTGTGCGGTTACTTGTCTATGTTAACTGGCAGTCTTACCAATGCATCGCAATAGGTCGGTCTCATGAGCAGTCACCTCCACGGCACCTTCACGGCCGTCCCCTCGCAGTCGACGTCCGGCACGCTGGCCTTGGTGCGCCGCTGTCAGCCCGTCAGCTGCGAGGGTCACTGCACCTGCGCTCCACATGGGCTGCTGACCTGCGAACCAACGGGCAGCTGTGTTGATGTCAAGGGTGAGTTGTGTGGCAGCATTGAATGTAATAATGAGTTTACTCTTTTCGCAACACGGAATGTAGTACTGAAGATGTGTATCGACGTTTGTCTAACAGCTAGCAAAGTGAGAGCATGTTTAAAAACACAGTTGAGAGATATCACAATGACGTGGTGGGGCACAGAGATGAAATTGTTTCGATAAGATGATGTTTCAATGTCCACGAACCATCAGGAGTTTAATTGTCGGTTTGGGCGATATTTGTGTTATATCTTAGTAAATCACCGTCTTGGTCATCAACAACAACATAACATTAGGATAGGAACGGTTTTTAATTAACTGGAAAGCATTGCATTTTTGGTTAGTAGTAACGTTCCTTTTTGGACACAGCTAAACCTGGCTACCAGCAACTGTCCGTCTACGACATCGAGGACTACTCCTTAACTCCTGAATCGAACGCACTGGACATCGACTTCACCAGATCACAGTCCGCCCTTGCTGCCACCTGGCGGACAGCAACGACCTCGGACAAGTCGCCGGAGAGATACGAGTGGTCGGTTGGGGTGGAAGGGCTTACCGTTGGAGGGGATCTACTTGATGTGCGTAAGGAGCCGACATGGAGAGAGGCTGGTCACGAACACCTGGCTGTCTACACGACTCGCAGCTCGAGAAAGCCGGGTAGGTGCATAAATGTTCAACATGAACATTGTAATTGATTCTTTTTCTAATTTCCGTCAGGTCGTGACCGAAATTTGGTAACCCTCTTGATAATCTGTTACGTGTTTTATTGAACACTGCCTCGGATAATTCCGTCAGCCCCAACTGCGCCATCTACCTATCGGGCGTCCTCTTCCCTCTGCCTTCAGTCATGCCTAGAGAAGGAGCCAATGCTAGGCACATTGGGTCTTTCTTCAGTCCACATTGTGTCCTTATTATGTGACCAAAATACGATAGCTTTTATTTTGTAATTTATTATTGAATAAAATAGGCAAAACTCTTTAAGCGCTTCGGTTGTCATGCCCAATCGATCTGCAAGTAGATTTGTGACACACATCCTTTCCGTTGTTTCTAAAATAGGTGTGGTTCTCAAGTCTCACGCGAAATACGTGATGTACGTGCGTGCGTGGTACGACGCTGTCTCGTACGCCGTGTACGTGACGGACGGTGCAATGACGGACTCGAGTCCACCGGAGCTGTCACGTGCCGCCAAGGTGACGGAATGGCGAAATGCCACGTCAAACAGTGACGTCGACTTCATCACGTCAACGTCAAACGTGACACTGTCGTGGCGTGGCGTCTTCCGTGACTCGCAAGCCGCCATTCAACGCTACGCGGCGTCTGTCAGCAAGAACTTTGGTGGGCGTGGCGTAGCAGAGAAACAACTGACGTCATCGGTGTCGCAGACGACATTTGACAACCTGACGCTTGACGCTAATGACGTGTACTACTGCACCGTTGTTTCATACAACGAAGCGGGCTTGTTCCGGTCGGCATATTCGGATGGATTCAAGGTAACCAAACATCATGCTAAGAAATGGTTATCTAACACTACGTCTTCTTTCATATACTGTTCACATTACAGACAATCGTGCCAGAACGTTCTGACGCTGCAAAAACATTTTAAGCAATACTGACGCAGATTCAAGAAACGGCTGAACGTATCGTAAACAAGTAGCTAAGAAATCATACTAAATATGAATGAGAGTGACACACGTGAGCTCAGACAAAAATATATACTTCAAGCAACGCACGCACGCACTCACGCACGCACGCACGCACTCACCCACTCACGCACTCACGTGATTGGGTGCTTCAGGTGAAGGTAAAGGTGAGTTTTTATATATCGCTGTATCCAGTCCTTACAACTGTTCGCTGTATCGCTTTACACTTCGCCCCTGGCAGACCTGTTCGTTCTAACGCCATTTCAACTTATATTGGAAGCATTCAGCCACTCTGCAATTACTAGGCGAAGACTATTCGTTCACTTATCAACTTCTGTCTGTAACCAGGTCCTCGTGTATACAGCTGAGTGAACTGTGGCAACGTGGGGTGATTAAACTTGCCAAAGGTTCGACGCGACCGCGGTGGGATTTGAAACCGGGTTCTCTCGATTGAGGCATTCTAACCAGTACGCTATCACGCCCCACAGGTGGACATGACAGCACCCGTGACCGGTCAAGTTTGGGATGGCCGCGGTCTCACTGACCAAGACTACAGCCGAGACAACCGGACAGTGTCAGCGTGGTGGCGTGGCTTCAGCGATGGCCAGTCGTACATTGACCACTACGTTTGGTGTGTTGGTACAGAGCCGGGGAAACAGGACGTAATGACTTGTCGTGATGTTGGCTTGCACACGCGCCGGACTGCACATCTACCGTCTGTACAACCATCGGGTACGGCGGATATACGCCATCGTACACTAGGTGTTATAAGTGTGTGTGTGTGTGTGTGTGTGTGTGTGTGCGTGTGCGCGCGCGCGTGCATGCGTGTGCGTGTGCTTGTGCGTGTGATGTTTGATTATTTAATTCTGTATAATAATTTAGTACGTGTACATGTGAATCTGCTAAAATATAACCTTCAACCAATAGTAATATGACATGTGCAGATGGTTCCTCATCTCATCTTCTATTTATCATTTAATAAAATTAGTATAATGTTAAATTACTTACAATACACAATGCGGTGTTCACGTTACACATATCATCACAATACCAGTTGTTGGTCTGACGCCTGCGAATTTATTGCAGGAACACGACTGTATTCTACTGTATACGCAGTCAACGGAGCCGGGTTGAAGTCTGCCACAGTCAGCTCAGACGGGGTGGTCATCGACTCGACCCCTCCGCTTCCTCTGCACAACTTCCAGCTGGGACGGAACTTTCTGAAGAACCCGTCATTCGAGGAAGACACACCCCAACCTGGTACAAAGGAGGCTGTCCCCAGCGAGTGGATGGGGCAGGGAACGTTACATCTCACATCGAGTACCGGCGACGTCGGAGCACAAGACGGCCAAACGTTTCTTGATGTCGTCAGCGGTTACATAGAGCAGACTGTAGCAACAACGGAGATGACGAAGTACCGAGTGACGTTCTACGTTCACTCCCCCAACAACGACCACTTCCACTCGCAGCAACTTGGCTTCGTCCGACTGCCAGGTTTCCACGCGGCATTCGCCATAGAGCCGACTATGACTGATTGGCAGAAGCACGTGTATTACTTCATCGCCAACGACTCGACGTCGGCCATCAAAGTCGGCGCCGTTGATCACAAGACTGGCTTCCTGCTGGACAATGTCCAGATACAGGAGGTTGGTCGTGGTCAACGCAGTTCGTCCGCTGACCAGAGAGACATGGACAACTCGCCAATACTTGTCCATCTGAACTCGAGGGGCCACTACACCGCGCTGACTGCAGCATGGGACGTCGAGGACCCGGAGAGTCCGGTGACCAACTACTTTTGGGCCATTGGAACCGTGCGAGGTGCGTACAACGTGATACTTGATGAATTGATTAGTCTACTGGAATTACTAACGACCGGTTAACACGAGCGATTAATTTCCCGATTGGTCGGTCGACACGGTGTCCAGCGGTAACGCGGTGCAAGAATCGGTCGTATAAACACCCTCCCGATATCGATTATCGAAGCCAATTTGTGGCTACATTTTGGCCGAGGAATTGGGACGACTGGCCCAAACTTGGCCGAATGTGACAGCTATTTTGAAGCAGTGGCCAATCATTGACTGACAGGTGTACCTGTCTTGACGTTACATTAAATCTCAAGTCGGGAGTGGCGTGAATCTAGGTCGCAGTATTTAGACATGTTCTCATCTAAACGCAACCATAATTTAGCTGTGCATTATCATGCGGCACAAATCTCTCGTGTAAACCAGTCTTAAAGTAACGGGACGGTGGAATCTACACTTAAATTCACGCTTATGGTTTGTGTTTGCAAACAAATGAGTCGCCGAAATACAAGATACAGTGAATAAATAACAAACAGTAGTAATGTCGGCATCCACTCAAAAAAATTTACATGTTATATATGCACCATAAGAATTACAATATTTCACTGCAGGAGGCGTACAACTACAGAACTTCTGGTCCGTCGGTCTGCAGACCCACGCACGCGCAGAAGCTCTCTTGCTACAACATGGGACAGAGGTTCACGTGACTGTGGTGGCCAAGAACGCTGCCGGATTGACGACGGTCATCTATTCGGACCCACTGACCATAGACCTGACGGCGCCAGTCCTCTGTTGTCTTGTTGTGAGTTGTTTGTGTATACTACGAAACTTATAACGAATGATTTACTTTAATGGCATGTATGTAATATGACACTAAACAAAAACAGCTGTTATATTTAATCTGTCAAATCAATGGTTGGTTATCTTACTGATGCTGCCTCCATCTAGCGGATGAAGAAGAACACTGGACACAAAACATTTCAACATCGACACATGCTCCATCAATTCCTAATATAAAATTATTCAGAGTAAGTGGCAATATAATATAAAGACATAATCTATTGTGCACGGTTATATACAAGTAGAAATGATGAATGTATGTTTATTGACAGGATGGTGCGAGTGATGTTGACATAACATACCAGTCATCACACACTCTGAGAATTACCTGGTCAGTGACAGACCCAGAGAGCAGAATCAGCTATTGCGAATGGGCAGTCGGTAAGTAACTACTGTTATCAGCTGTGTAATACGCTATAATTCCAGCTGTCCGGTAAGAAAAGGTCAGTAACAACAACAACACACTTAACTAAAGTATACCTAACTATAACGTGATGCTATTACTTTTAGATGTTTAACCGACACGTATGGCATTGTGGACTCTTGCTGCAACGAATATGTTGGGACTTGGTCAAACTGTTCTATTATATCCGTGGGTACAGCGTTGGCAAGAACGGGGATTTCAAAGTTGTTCCTTTTAAGCGGAAGCTCTTTGCATCGAGAGACGTTACAGAGAAAGTCCATTGTAATTGAAATACATATTAAACCAACTAAATAAAAACTATGGTTGTTACGTTTATTCAAAACACAAATTTTTAATGTGTTCAGTGAATGACTTGCAACCTATTCACTATTATTCATATCGCACCGCAACTGGGCCTGCCCCAACCATTGCCGTTACAGGCAAGAGCCCCGGGTCGCAGGAGGTGCAGCCATTCACGAAGACATCGTCCCTCTCCTCTGCCGCCATCACCCTCGGCACCTCCGTCAGCCACGGCGAGACCGCCTTCAGTGTCGTCCGCTGCTTCAACGACGCCGGACTCCAGTCAACTCTTGTATCCAGCGGCGTCGTCATGGTGACCGAACCGCCTGACGTTTCCATGGCTACACTGAATGTCATCGCTAGTTCCTTGTCCCACTACACTGCCCGCGACAACCACCAGACAGACAGTGAGCGCCTGTTCTTCGGCTGGGAGGGAGTGAGGGACCCGTCAGGGATCGCGGGCTACGAGGTGGGTTATAGGTTCCTGCTCAATTGATTTAGTCCATCACGAATCGGGTTCGCCGATGTCAAAATCTGTAGTACGTGAATGAAGAGCTTCAGTAATACGTGGAGTCAGTTTAATAAAACAATGCATACTTTTGTTACAGTCATCAACACAATTAACTGTGAATGTTTGATCCGGTCAAAACCAATTTATTGGTTTTCTCATAATTTCATCAACTCTAAATAACATATTTCCAAAAACAAACGAGTATATATGTCATGGTCGATACGAGGTATGCCACTCACTGCAAGCATTCTATGTCGTCGGATCTGCTACTTGTAGGTGAGTCTCCGGCGGACGGACTCGGCTGTAGTTGTGCCGTGGAAAGCCGTGGCATCAGCCAGCCAACTGTATGCCCGACTGCAAGGCCTCGGTCTGCAGTCCTACTCCACCTACACACTGCTACTCCGGGTCACCAACTACGCCGACCTGACGAGTGACGTCATCGCCACCAACTTCACCGTTGAAACCGATGCACCGCGAGTCACAAGTGAGTTTGTATTTCCATAATTGTTTTAAGAAAAATATAAATCGGTTAATTAATTAACACCAGATACCCTATATCGGAACGTATTTACAGGTTGACAGTGGTTAAATCAGCACACGATTTGAGAGAAACTCTTTATGTGCTTAAACTATGTCTTTCTTTTGCATGGAATTTCCTTACGAAATTATACTTAAGATTATCATGCTCATTACATACAAACAACAGATTCAGTGACAACAGAGGAAGTATTTTATCATAATGCATAAATTCTGAATTATTTGCTGATGTCTGTGTATTTGTTCCACAATGTTCCAAGGCCATAGATAAGCTAAATAGAATACAACGAAGAGCAACTAAACACATTCCAGAATTTAAAGACTTTAACTATGAAAGCCGCTTATTAGAATGTAGTTTGACAACACTAGAGACCAGAAGACTAAGAGGAGACCAAATAGAAGTGTTTAAAATAATGAATGGTTATGAGGACATTGATAGAAATATGTTCTTCAAACTCAAAGAAGGTAGCAGAACAAGCAGCTTAGCTAAGAAACTGTGTAGATTGGATATTAAAAAGCACTCATTCTCACAAGAGGGTGATCAATGAATGGAACAATCTGTCAAATGATTGTCTTAATGCTAGTATTGTGAATATAGTTTAAAATAAAATTGACAGATATCCGATAAGGGCGGACTATGCATAGATGATAACACTGTTGGACCCTCGATAAGTCAATGGCTTCCTTGTCATCTGGAACGTGTAGTTTTGGATGGCAATCTTGTTAAATCTTGTTTTATCACAAGCTCTTCTACTACACGTACATTTTTGTACATTGTTGCACAGACACGTCACTGCAGAGTCGTTGGCCTCAAGAATCAATACTGAACCTCGACTGGACCGGAGTGTTTGCCAGTAATTCAACGCTGGTGTACGAGATCAACATAGGTATGAAGCGTCACGCACATTTTCAATGGTCACCGATTAAGCTATAATGATTCATGTATGTTTTCAGACAGTGTTGTACACAGTGCCAAAGTAACAATGTGGGTGTCTGGTATAAAGTTTTATGGGGCCCTTGCCGAGAACGTGAAAGATAAAGATCGAGACGCGAGGTATTAACTACGGAGGTAACACCGTACCTCAACGTTTATTCAACTGTGCTTGATTACTCACAGATTGTTGTCGACGACGGCCCACAAACTTACATACATGAAAATACAGCGTACAACGAAAAGCAAGAAATACAGCATACAATGACTTGCCAAAAATAATACAATAAAATACAGCGTAAAATAGAGACCGTACAAGTTCTCATGGGCAAACACAGAGCGACATCCAAATACGTTCCACCAAATAGGAACAGAAGTTCAACAGATGTTGGAGCCCGATTCAAGGGAAGCGAAGAAAAACTCTAAGCGGCTAATCAATGGAATATGATTGATTTTGTGGGGGTCCTTCTTGTGGGGCTGGTACGAGTGTACCACATGTACCATGGTTAAACCTGGTACGAGTGTTCACTTGTACCAAGGTTAATCCTGGTACGAATGTTCCACTTATACCATGGTTAATCCTGGTACGTTTGTACCACTTGTACCATAGTTAACCCTGTACTGGTTGTACATACAAACTACAACCACACGTGGCACATTTAAAACAGGGTTGTTCCATTAGCATAACAATATTATTATAATTATGATCATTCAATTTAGGACATGTACTGGTTTTTTGTAAATATATGTTTCGATAATGAGTTGTACATATACTAATAATTAGGAGAATCATGAAACCTTCCTGAAAGGCAAGCTTGTAAAAACGTGCTGATCTGTTGTTGTAATGTCAACAGTGCGTCTAGTGCTGATCCTTATGTTGACAAATAACAATAGTATTCCACACATATTTGGACAACCAAGTCAATGCTAACGATAAAACCCGACTATTGTTTTAGGCACCATACGAGGCAGCATAGACGTACACTCGTGGATGGACACAGAACGGACGGCACTGCAGGTCACTGGAGTTGACCACACGAAGGAACACTACGTGACACTGACCGCCGTCAACAAAGCCGGACTCTACACCACGCGCTCGTTCGTCGCTGCTTACTCACCGCTGATCAGTTCTAAGTAACGTCACCTCACCGACCGGCTCGCGGTAACGTCACTTCACCGACCGTTTATCAGCAACGTCTCTTCACCGACCAGCTCCAAGTAACGTCACTTCACCAGCCGACTCTACGAAACATCACTTCACCGACGGTCTCTCAGTAACGTCACTTCTCAGGCCGGCTCTCAGTAACATCTCTTCATCAACCGGCTCTAAGTAACGGCGCTTCATCGCCGACCACTCCATAAGTGACGTAGCTTCACCGACCGGCTCTAAGTAACGTCACATCACCGCCAATCAGCGCTAAGTAACGTCACTTCACAGTCTGTGACGAATGTATTCGCTGCAGGGGAATGATATTACGACCACGACTATCGGAATAATGGGTTTTCTTGTTTGGTGTGTTTACTTCGCTCAAGTGTTTATACGCTTGCCTTTTTATTTATGGTTGTATCATTTAACACAAAACACGTATGTCTAATAAGCGTTGTACAACCTTATGGTATTAATGTTTTCATATGTTTTATTGCCTTTAGCTTACCAGTGTTATTCATTGACATGTGTGTTGTTAATTTTAGCATAACAAGTTAATCAGTTAAGGTTTCGTGTTATTGTTTTCGTTGTGTCAATACAATACAGATTTCATATAAGTAATGATGAATTTGCTGAATTTTACACACAGGTGGTGATACCTAAATTAGTGTGAATGAACACCAGCTGGCTTGAACGTAGCCGAAACGTTGAGTAAGTAATTATCAATAGTTGTGATTAGAAGAAATCGTTGCTCCGTTAGTATCTACCAACTTGATAAACATTTTCACGAAAATAAGTCTCTGCCGTTTTCAATACATTTGAGATATTGAAATAACGCATTCGTTGCCTGCATATTAGATGCATTTATGAGCTCTAAAAAAAGAACGGTTACATGCAACAGCACGGACAATGTTAATGTGTATTCCAAAGCCGTTGTACTAGTAAGAACGAAATAGTTTAGTCAACAATGGTTATCTAATTGGTTACACAGAAAATTATGAGTAAACAGAATGCATTGTGTGTGCGTGTTCTAATAAAACTTATGCACTGTGACAACCGTGTTCGCTTTAATCTAACGACAATGACGACGTGTTTTAAGGTGGCCGATTACACTGAAATAAAAGTAATGCAACTTAAGATTTTAAGGTACCCAAGAAGCCCAAACACATTGAGGGGGTCCCGTGCATTTAAACAAAATATCTGACATGGTACCAGCTACGTCACCAGCAAAATAGTGTACTCTGATCATAGTCAGTAATAACACGAGATTCATCTACTATTCAAATATAAAACTAGCAGGATTATTGCAATTTGATATGTTCGTATTATATAAAGCTTATCGTGTCAAACTCGCATAAAAATTTTTAAAATTAATGATTTTATGTCTTATTTTATTTATTAAGTCACGGAAAAATGAAATGACACTTCCGTAAAACTTGAGATGCTCATTTATTATTTATCTCTATAAAAAATGGAAATATCTAACATAGCAACAGCTACGTCAGCATCAAAAATTAAAACAAAATTCTCAAACCCCATCTTTGATCACAATGAGCAATGGCATTTCAATAAAAGTTGGTCAAAATGTTAATTTATTATTTATCTCTACACACATAGAAAACAAATCATGAAGTGCCGGACATAAATTGAGGTTTTGCTATCTTGAAATCACACTCTGAACAAAAAGTTATTCCACTTATCCGCGATTGGCGCCACATGTATAACGTTTAATTTATAATGGTTTCGGTTCTTATTAACGTTCTTTTACCAATAAATGCATCATTTGTGTTTATTGTTGGCATTATGGACGTAGTTTCAATCGACAATATAACTTGTGTGTTGGTTTAATCGTGGTCCCGACAACGATGCGCAGACCGATGCGCAGATAGCTAGATTTCATGGTAGATTATTCGGTGTCGCCAGCAGTGTCCCCGCGGTCGTCCGCGAAAGCCACCCCTGTCCGGTTCGAAGTTCTCGTCATTGACGAGTTGGGCGGGGACGTTCGGTGGCAAAATTAGCGAAAAGTCGTCCCTGGGCTCTCCGTAAAAACCGGCTTTAGCTAACACCGACGATACAAGGCTTCTGTGCTCATCTTGTCTTGTTAAATCTTCTGTGGGTAGTGGGCGCCACTGATCTGACGCAAGTGACGGCGGAGGTATGAGTCCAGTCCGTCTGAGTCAGACCAAAAATGGCCATGACCATGGTGTATATCAGCACCGGCAACACGAACGATGCACAGAGGTGGAGCCGCAGTTTCAAACATGTGAGTCCGTCTGAACCAGACTGTCAACAGCTTACGAAATGCGAAATTTGCGAGCTATTCACGGCGTGCTGCATTCTCTGCATCTCCCTGCAACCAGCCTAGCTTCTTGGTAATCCGCCAGTCTTCGGAAATTCGGTTGGTGGGCCTCAGGATGGAATTCGGCGAAAAATGCAAAATATGGCTCAGTCTATATGTCATGACACAAGGTTATTCACACCGGTACGCACTCTTTTATTAAACGGACCAGGCCTATGCATATTTCGTTAACTATTTCGACATACGCACTACATATTTAAACCTCAACAAACCTGATTCGCGGAAGCAGCTTTCAGTCCAGTCAAATTAATGTAAAGCGAACTTAAAGGGAAAACAAGCTATATTGCTTGTGCACACAACATAATCCCGCGTTCATGTTACGTCATACAAACAAGTAACGTCATATCCGAAATTATATTACACCAGGTGGATGCTTTACTAGTGAGCGCCACGCCAGCAAAGCTGGCTAGGCAAACATGTCACACTAATGTCACACCAACAAAATGGAAGACGAATTCATACCAATGGAACTGTTTTCGTTTAGTTTGACTCCCCAAGGGACCCAACCTTCCGTTTGCTCCAGAAAAACAGCCACTCACCACGTGATTGGTCAGCGCCGTAACTGTTATGAGATGATTACCTCAAAGCGTATATAGCAATATAATAATATGTATATGTAATAAAGTAAAAATGTTATTTCTTACCGGTTATGTATGTACTTTTACTGTTACCAATTCACAATGAATAATATGTTGGCAGCGCTCTTTTATCAAATGTTCGCCTGTCGTTTCCTATGCTATGACGTAATCAATACATTTGACGTCAAGGGACCTGTCCACCGACAGTGGTGTCTCGCGGCTTGACTACGTCATCGCACGCGCCATTTCGTATTCGAGAACGCGAGCGTACTCATTTACAAATATCGCCGCTGGAGGAGGCATCACCTTTCGACGTGTGTGTTGCCGTCTAATGGCTCAAGTGGTTGACTACAAAGAGCCAATTTTGGGGCTAACGCATGAGTTTTGCTGTTTTGTGCGAATGCACTGGGGCTAACCACACCATGCACGAAAGGCGAGATCTTTTTGCTTTGATCACTCGCTGTGATTTTATTCAGCGGAAGACATCGTTACAGTCAATAAACAATATGAATATAAATACTCGGAGAATAATACGCTCGCTCGTACGCACGCACGCACGCACGCACGCACGCACGCACGCACGCGCACAGAACGATCGCCTAGCTGTCTACAGGTCTGGAAGGATTATTTCAAGACACTGCTAAGTCAAAGGGAAAACAGTTATTTAGAACTCCCTGGAGTAGTAGAGGGAGAAGTGAAGTTGGGGGAAATTGTACACGAAGGTAGAGATCTCACCAGGCACCAGAGCCAAACAGATGACTGTTTGATTTACAGAGCCACACAGTGCAGGACCATCTGGAGCAGCAGAAAGACCTTGACAGTTGGTTGCCTGGAGTGTTACATGGGGCATGAAATTCAGTACTGCAAAATGCCACATCATGCGCACAACGACACACGTTCACTCAAAGCGATTTTATCATACATATCATGGGTGGACACATGCTCAATGTGTGGTGACTACGAGACACCTGTGGATTACATCATCAAATGACCTCACTTGGACGAAGCATATAGCTGAACTTTTGAAGTGGTAAATAAGCCTAACTAGAGACTAGGTTTTATGCGTAGAAATACTTTACACTGGTCGGGGCTGGAATGAAGTACTTTACCCTGGTCGGGGCTGGAATGAAGTACGTAGCTACAATTTGAGATCCATTCCTAAAGAAATACATTAACCGTCTGGAAGCCATCAGGATACGAACAGTCAATATTCCTATCACACAAGTGTAACTAAATTACTACAAGATTTGAAATGGTAACTTTTTTATATAAAATACACTGACGAAGTGGCAATTGATTTCTCAGACATTGATATAGGGAACCACACGAGTTGGATCATGTATATGACAAGATGGACAGACACTGCATACTCATAAACTGAGTAGACATAGATCTAACCAAAATTGCTCTCTCCAAATCTTGCACATTCAGGACAATCCCAGAATGGAATAAACTATATCTGGAAATATATTTTATCTCCAGTATCACCTATCGAAGTAAACGTGGGGCGCTGCCTGGTCTGTCATGTGCGGTGGCGTAGTGGTTAGAACATCGGACTCTCAGTCGAGAGAATCTGGGTTCGAATCCTCTTGCTGCCATATCGAAGCTTGGGCAATTTCGTTCACGCCTCGTTGCCTCAGTTCACTCAGCTGTATAAATGAGTATTTTGCTATAGACAGTGATGAATATGTGAACGGATAGTCTTCGCGCAGTAATTGCAGCGTGGCTGAATGTTTCTCGGAGAGTCGAGTTGGCGTTGGAATAAACAGGTCTGCCGGGGTGAAATGCAAACCGCTCTGAGCGGTATATATACTGTATACTGCACTAAATAAGAATGTACCTTTTACTTTTTAAACGCGCAGCTCTTTCGTCCACCTGTGTGTTGTCAGCAGTAGGGTACCTGCATATTACACACCAAGAGCAATGCCAATGAAAAAAAATGAAGAAAGGCTTCGTCTCAAAAACATTATACAAGCAAACGCGCAGTGCGTTAAGAGGGAGGCCATGAGTCATGCCCCCCTTTAGCATACATTTTAATTTTTTTCCCGTAATTTTCCGTTGCGCCACTACGTGATAGCATGGGTGACTAAGCTCCCCCCTTGGCCTCCCCTTTGTGAGATCCTTGGCACGCCACTGGAGACGGCAACAAAACGGGATCAGTGCGAGAAGGAAAACAAAAAGTCGCGGACCAACCTAGGCTATGGCTATGTAGATTGATGCCCCGAACTTCTTGGACAAGGAGGAGAACGACAACTGTATTAAAGTCTTATATATCGCTGTATCCAGTCCTCTGGACTGCTCAAAACGCTTTACACTTCACCCCTGGCAGACCTGTACATTCCAACGCCATCTTGACTTCTCTTGGAAGCATTCAGCCACGCTGCAATTACTGCGCGAAGACTATTCGTTCAGATATCCACCTCTGTCTATGACCAGGTCATTTATACAGCTGAATGAACTGTGGCAACGTGGGATGAACGAAATTGTCAAAGTTTCGAATCGGCAGCAACAGGTTCTCTCGATTGATAGCCCGACGTCCTAACGGCTACGCTACCGCGTCCCTACGGTATTAGGTAGTACCTGATATCTCGTCTACTTGTAGAATATCAACCCTCTTTTACCGGGCATTTGAAGCCTTCTGGACGTGGCGTTCTGGTAATGAACATCATGGTCATAAATGATCTCGCTTATCCGACTCTCTCTCTCTTGACTTCGTGAATCCACCGAAAAGAGAGTCTAGCCGCAGAGACGTGGTCTCATCGTTACCCACTGTCATCACTCCATTTTGTGTAGGCATTCCCGTGAAACGCAAGCAGACAATCAGCGTCATTATCGAGATGCTACACTAAATATTTTTTGTCTGATTTAACTTTTCAGTCGAACAATTATTTCAATATAATCGAAGTTTAAAGTTAATTTGAATGGCAACGTCTTGTCTTGTCTTGTCTTGTCTTGTCTTGTCTTGTCTTGTCTTGTCTTGTCTTGTCTTGTCTTGTCTTGTCTTGTCTTGTCTTGTCTAGTCTTGTCTTGTCTTGTAGTAATACTGGCCAACACTCCTATGGAGTCAAACGGACAGGGTTGGGTGTGCATGCTATTTAGTCATGTTTGTTTGGGACTAAGTGTGTGAGAGCTTGCTTAAATTGCTGTGGTTCTGTGATGTTGGCTATTGCGTCTGGTAATGAATTCCAATATTTTATTGTTCGGGAAAAATAAGAAAATTTGTAACAGTTCTTGCTCGCGTGTATGGTGTCGTAGGCTTTGCTATTTAGATGCCGTGAGTGGCGTTTGATGGGTTGGAGGAGGTTTGTGACAGGCAATGATAGATGACTGTGGATGGCTTTGTGAAATATGATATTATGGTGAGCCGTCTGTTTGTTCTCCTGGTTGTTAGTAGCTCTAGGTGTAATTTTATAATCAATTCTGACTCACAACCAGTTTCTCTGGATGTGTAGTCGTTGTGATAACAGTAATTCTTATTTTATGAATTAGTTAAATGCCCGGATGACTTCATAATTAGCTAATTATGTTTGCGCCTAGATTTTTGGCGCATACACAATTTCTTTCACAATGAAAACCCCACTCTGCGTCAAGGCGAAGATGAGTGCGACAAACGGTGGCGCCACAGCGCGGAGACTGGGTAATCGAGTTTAGGCCGTAAAGTTCCCGAAAATAAAATAGTGCTGCCCTCTTCCGAGAAGACAGGTACCATTTTCAGTAAAAATGGCAGACCCGTCGCAGAGGCAGGACAATTCCTGGAGAACACCAGGTTTTCGTAAAAAAATTGTTTCCTCAATGTAAGTTTTTTTGTTGCTGTGTGAAATGTATAACTAACACGAACAATGTTCAGTTCTCGCGGGTTTCACTTTGCCGTAGAACTCGGAAGTATCGCCATACACGTCGTATTAATATTACGTTCTATTTTCGCCCAGTTCCGTGCTTATGTTGCGGGCAGTTTCGGAATGGGGGCAAAGTGGAGATGATTCTCACTTGGGACGGACCATTGTGAGAATTCCCAAAACGCCCGCCCAAGTTGGAATGGACTAAACGTTGATTCTCACTTGGGACGGACCATTGTGAGAATTCAGAAAACGATCAAATGGATTACGGTGTATTTGAAATCTGCCCGGCGTGATATGTTTCTTTGAAGATGTGCTCAGTCGAGGTGTGCTGAGCGTATCTTTAAATTGACACATGCGCCTGTATAAGATCATGTCCTGCGGTAGAAAATAATAATAGGCTTCTTTAGCACATAGAGCTGACTTTGAACACGTACAATGGAGGTCCTAGGTGTTATAGGTACTTCACTAGCTACCAGTTCATAATTGGTTAGCCAGCGTAGATGTTGAAACATGTCCTTTGTGTGTGTTGTGAATGTGTTGAAGCTGTAGCGGAGCAACAAAGGGGGTAATTAACTAGCTAATCCTGCGTTGTATGTTTTGCTTATTCCGACGTTGCCCCTTCTTGTATTGTGCAGAATGGGAATAATACCGTTAGTTCAAGCGTGCCGTTGTGAAAACGTGTATGCCGACGTCCTTTTTGTACTGGATGACCATATATTGTGTATAACATTCAAAATACTGACTGTATAACAAACCAACGGAACGCAATATTTATAAATGACATATAAAGCTTATTCCCACTTTGCCCCCCGACTGAAATGGTGCAGAGTTGGAATGATACCGTTATTTCGTTCAAACTTACATGTACAAGCGTGGATTTCATAATGTTTCGCCTAATAACGTGTGTGAAATTATAAATGCTAACTGTGTGACACCAACGTAACGCAATATCTGTGATCAGCGTGTACTTATAAAGCTTATTCCGACTTTGCCCCCTCTTGCATGGTGCAGAGTTGGAATGATACCGTTATTTCGTTCAAACTTACATGTACAAGCGTGGACTTCATAATGTTTAGCCTAATAACGTGTGTAACATTATAGGTGCTGTGTGACACAAACGCAACGCAATATCTTTGAATATCGTCTATTTATAATGCTTATTCCGACTTTGCCCCCTCTTGCGTGGTGCAGAGTTGGAATAATACCGTTATTTCATTCAAACTTATATGTATAGGCGTAGTTTTCATAGTGTTTAGCCTAAGAACGTGTGTTACATTATAAATGCTAACTGTTTGACACCAACGCAACGCAGTATCTGTGATCAGCGTGTACTTATAAAGCTTATTCCGACTTTGCCCCCTCTTGCATGGTGCAGAGTTGGAATGATACCGTTATTTCGTTCAAACTTACATGTACAAGCGTGGACTTCATAATGTTTAGCCTAATAACGTGTGTAACATTATAGGTGCTGTGTGACACAAACGCAACGCAATATCTTTGAATATCGTCTATTTATAATGCTTATTCCGACTTTGCCCCCTCTTGCGTGGTGCAGAGTTGGAATAATACCGTTATTTCCAGGGTTGGCTTTCTTCCGGGAAGAAAGGTATTTCTTCCCTTCCGTGGGAAGAAACATGAGAAAAAAAGGAAGAAACACCTTTCTTCCCGGAAGAAATGGAAGAAACTGGGAATAAAGGTGTGTTATTCTTTATTGCATCACTGTCAGCAACTATAATATAGTTTAATACAATAAACACACAACCCCTGACAGTGTTCATACTTCAAAGTATAACATTTACAGAAGTTAAGAGAATAATATTTATATTAAAATCAGCACAATGTTCTCACAATTAGCACAATGTTCGTATCAGGTCACACACAATCTTCACATCAGGTATATAGCACACTGTTCATGTCAAACAGCAGTTTAGAACTGATGAGAAAAATAAATGTCAACTTGGTGATAAAGGTTTCCAGTTTAACGCAAAGGCACTGTCAGTACATGTTGGAGAAGCATGTAGATCTGAATTTAAAATATTTCTCTCACCTGGTTATATAGTGAATATGTAATCAATGGGAGGCCACTGGATAAAATGAAGCCAGTGTAAAAGTTGTTTAATAAGGGGAATGCCATTGTCATGTATTTCAATAGGAAGCCACTGCAAAAAATTAAGCCATTTCACCTTTTTAAAAACCCTTTATTGTTTCTGGGGGAAAGGAAGCCACTGCACCAAAGAGCTGTATCAATGTGTTGTGTTATATTTTACACAGTGAATGTCACTTTGAAATAAAATTACATGTTTGCCACTTTTAGAAGTCCATAATCTGTCAATTGAAACATATAACAATAGCTAGTAATTATAACAGGTTGGTTTGTGTGACCCAGCTGATGGGACTTATACAATGTAGGTGACACCTGGTAATTGGGCTTGATCACCAGATGTTTATTGTTGAAGCATTATTAATCATTATATATACATTTTATGTATATTTATGTACATTTTATGTATATTTTGGACATATATTACTAAAAAATTTGACAAAAAGCGGGTTTCTTCCATTTCTTCCCAGTAGTAGGGAAGAAAGGTATTTCTTCCGTATCGGAAATAACCGGGAAAAAACCACGGTTTTTTCCCTATAGGGAAGAAACCTGCCAACCCTGGTTATTTCATTCAAACTTATATGTATAGGCGTAGTTTTCATAGTGTTTAGCCTAAGAACGTGTGTTATATTATAAATGCTAACTGTGTGACACAAACTCAACGCAATATATTTTAATATCGACTACTTATAATGACTTTGCCCCCTCTTGCATGGTGCAGAGTTGGAATAATACCGTAGTTTTCATAGTGTTTAGCCTAAGAACGTGTATATTTAACCATGTCCTTTTATGTGTTTCAGGAATGTGAGGTAGTTGGCACTTGTATTGGGTAACAAGGGGTAATCAACTGGGTGGGGGTAATTAATTTCAATCGTGTAGAATAGGTTTGCTAAGCGCTGTGTTTCTGAAGTGTAAAGTTAATGTACAGGGAGTCCCAATAGTCGTTTGTTATGCTTCGTGGAAAACAAGCAGGCGTGACGGCAAGGAAAGTGTGAGAGTAGGTAGGCCAATCAGTTGTTTGTTAGGAAATTCCGTTAGCCAATTAGGAAAAAGTTAGGCATGTGCAAAACTACTTGTGATCGGCCACTCATTCGTGCGACACTTGAAAGGAAAAGGACTTCGGTTGGAGAAACAATGCAGCAGGACATTGATACAAGATTTCGCCGGCTTGAGGCTGACAAGTTTGCGACAGCAAGTTACGTGCAGAGGGAAAAACCGTCAGTGATCGTCGCAGCGTTGCACAGACCGATAGACGGGCTGGCGAACGTACACGTGTGGAAACACCGAGGGATGTCAGACGTACCTGCTTCCTGATAGTGTCCATCCCAATACATACATATGTTTATGCACAAACATTACCAAAACATAATTCCTATTGTTAAGGTAATCGTTCTTTAACTTAATAAGTAATATTATGCATATCTATTGAACTTTAATACATTTTTCTACAGAACTCATGAACCAATCAACCAACCAATGCTACATGGAAAAAATGTCAGATGGTGTGCAGTACTGCCACTGTGAAATGGCTTCCTTTTATTGTTGCATTAGCATCAGTCACAAATGTCACACAGATTACAGGAACAGCTTAAAGTCAGTCAGGATGGGATCCACACATGCCTAAGCCATGGAGCCTTAGTATAGAAGCTATGCATAATTATACTGGAAACCCTGCACACTTGACCAGACTACCAGGCAGGGTTGGATCCACACATGCCCAAGGCAAGGAGCCTTAGTACAGAACCTCACTAATTATATTGGGAACCCTGCACCCTTGACTAACAGGCAAACAATACAATCTGGTAATCACGGTGGCCAGGTGGTGCTATGAACAAGTGTGGATAATGATAAAATAGTAATTTAGCTAGTGTTAATGTACTACGTATAATAACTCCAAATGAAAAAAGTATATGAAAGAAGGATAAAACAATATAATAATATTATGCACACAACATTAAAATAATTATTAGTGTAACGTCTTGGTAATTAAAACATACATGGAAAGTGACACACATTCAAGTTATTACCCGTAATCTAGATTATAATGTTGTGTCTTTAAAAGTTTCTTAAATGAGTCTTCAAATTTTTTTTAAAGAAAAATCTTTACATAACTCTTAGCTGAATAGTTTCGCTCGTCTAACTGTCAATGTCAAGATGATAATATTTTTTTCCAATGAGAGTTTTCGGTTATATTTCAACTGAATTACAACGTACACATTTCTTCGAAAAGCGCACGTATTTTTTTGGGGGGTTACAAAATCTACAGGCGTTACGTTACCCTAAACATATAATATTCGTATACAACAGTCACGTACGTACATCGCTTGGGAATGACAGCGATGTTGAGCTCAAGAAACCTGATCAGCTGAAAACGTTTACGCTTGATCCACCAGCGAAGTTTGGGGTCGGTGGCCGCATATGGTCGTTGTAGATGCTCAGCGATTTTGTCATATTTCGCCTCTGATATGACTTTCGAATTTTGAACTAATAGCAAATTGGTCACTACTTCGGACATGCAAGTCTTACGATCATTAGCAATATTCAAACGATACGATGTTTACTATAGCATAGTATAAGGTCACACGTAACAGTTGTTATTCGAGAAGATAATTCAATCAATCAAACATTTAACACGAAATAATTTATCGCAAACAATGTAATAGAATGATCATTAAATGTACGTGCTTGACTGACAAAAAGTCAGTCAAGCACGTGTAATGAAATAAACCACACATATGCAACACGAACAATGTACGTCTCACCACTCCGAATATTGCCGAGCGACTGACAGATCTATCATCTCCACTTGGGCGGGCATTGTGGGATTCCCACAATGACCCGCGAGACATCCGGGGCGATTCTAGAATCGCCCCACAATTCACTTTGCCCTGTACACTTAAACGAAAGTAGTAGCATTTAGGTAATTGAAAAAGAGAACCTTGAAGAGAGGGATAACTCGCTACGGGAAGAAGAACTGATTGTGCGAAATAACCCTTCTTTCATCGCTTCGTAGGATAATGCACAGTACTATAAGGAAGAAGAAAAAATCAAAAGTGATTTGTCCTAGTTTTTCATTGTTCTCAATGTTTCTGACTGACTAGTCACTAGTTTAACATATATGTTGCGGTTATTAAAATATGACGGTGTTATGAGACCCCATTCAAATAGTGAGCCTTTTTCAAAATGTTATCGCCAAACTGACACTAAGGGTAGTTGTACTACTTACTGTCAGGCTGCATGTCGTCCTCAGTCAGTGGTTAACTAATGTGTATCCAGTTATCAAGACAGGACTGACATTAGTGTCATCATATTCGTTTTGAGTAATACATAGTCCCCAATGTTGAGAGCCAGGTTTTTGTACTAAAACTTAACGTTGAAGAAGTAGAAGGCGTACCTGTGCGTGGTCCGGGTCTTGAATCATGAACTCTGTCATGGTGGCCTGCATATAAAGCTCATCTGCTAATCACTGTGTGTGCCAGGTCAAAAGGTGTGGACCTATCATACATTTCAACCTGTGGTTGCTGGCTAAGTACTATGCTGTCAGCTGACTCACTTCAGGATGGGCTGTAAGATATTGGTCCCTAAGTAAGAGCATCTGGCATTCCAAGTGAACAAGGCATCTTTAGGCCCATTACAGTGGACAATAATCATTAGTCTTTATTCCATAAAATACTGTACAACGTCTCTCTGGTCTTTTACATTTTAGTCACCATCCTGGATACTCACATTTCTAGATCTAAAGGCAGAAACAAAACATTATTTTGTGAGATTTATTTGTTTTGTGTTGTTGATGTTCTCCTCTTTATCCTTGCAGTCCGGGGTGATGCTGGCACTGATATCAGTCATCGATTTTTATTTCCCCTTCTTCATCACCAGTCCTGTTTCACTGCCATCTCCACCAATTGTCTCCACTCCCCTCTATCCATCACCCTCCCACTCCTGCCAAATCTCTCTTCACGCAGTCCTCCCGTCTCAGTCTTTCTCTGCGCTTTCTACCCTCCAATCTAAGTGCATCCGCTTTTTTGTTAACTGTACCCCTTCCATTCTTTCCACATGTCCAACTCACTTTAGCTGACTCCTCATCAGCTTCCTCGTGAGATTCTCTCTTACACCAACTTCATCCCTCAGCTCCTCCATTCTTTGCTAATCTATTCTTTTCACTCCTACCAGTCTTCTCAACCAGTTATTCTCACAAATTTGCAGTTTCTCTTGTTATTTTTTTGTCATCGCCATGGTCTCTGTTGTATAGGTCTCTATGCTGTACATGGTCTCTGTTGTATAGGTCTCTATGCTGTACAGGTATGCTGGGTGCGTTCGTGAGCTAAGCACCTTTCCTTTTAGCTTCTGAGCAGGGTTAGCAAGTTTCTGACAAGATGGTAAATACCATGGTAACTACCATGATATTTACCGCCTCATCAGAAATACCTTTCTGGAAAGGACATCCATAAACTGAGTTAGGACTGTGGACATATGTCAATGACAACTGGGAAGGCAATAAAAGGCTAGGCAAGGATTTCTTTGTGGACATCTTGGAGTTAAGACTAAGCAACACAAATGTAGTTACAAGCAGGATTGGCCAGTAAAAGGCTCTCCTTATTGCAATATCATTATGCAGGCTGTGACTCAATATCAAAGAAGATTTCAACTCAACTGGGCTTTCTTTCCAAACAATGACAGTGGACTTGAACTGAGTGTAACTAGCTATCATTATGTTTCGATCCGCTACAGCTAATCTTCAATGAGCTGCGAATATTGGGATACATTTTCATGTTGATGATAAACTCGATTGATCTTAAATGAGTTGATTGCTGTGTAGAGATTGTCTGATTGCTGGATAACGCACATAATGTGACTGAACTGACATGAAATGATAAATTATATTAGCAACTTTGAGATGGATGTTAAGGTAAATTGTATGTATGTGCACAAAGTGCTGATCAAAGCTAAATAGCTATACCAGCTATAAATTCTCTATTCATAGACCATATAATTAGCAATATCATGCATAAATCCATAAGAGAGATTAGATACTGACAGTTTCTGAAACATGTCAGAGGGTAGTTTCTGACATTGTCTCATCAGAAATACCTTTCTGACTGTCAGAAACCCAATCCTGTTTCTGAGATGTATGTCTATCCTCCATCACCACTTCCACTTTCTTCCATGCACTCACCCCAGTTTGTATTCTGCAAATTTTAAGTCTCCATGCCACTGTCCCCACAAACTGCTCCACCCAATCTCATTGGTTCAGTTTCTAAGCTTTCTTCCCATCCAGTTTTATGAAGATTTTTTTCTGCTGCCCAACCCAAAGCACCTCCGTCTTCTCCAGACTTGCTCTCAGTCCATGTCTGCCAAAGATTTCCTTCCACTTTACCAACCATTCTTGAAGGTCTGCCTCACTGTCTGCTACTACTGCCAGGTCATCTGCATACATCAACTTGCACTTTCCTGCTGATCTCCTCCACTACTGTGATGAATAACAGTGGGCTTAGGGCACTCCCCTGTCTCATGTCAACGTCCACCCTGATTTCCTCCGAACATCTCCCTTTCTTGTCCATACTGGTAGTATCAGCCCCGTCCGCCACTCCTCTGGGATCTTCCCCTCTCTCATGCACTCACCCCAGTTTTACAATCGCCTTGTCCACCTAACCCCAATACATTTAGCCATCACCAGCTTCTCCATTCACACTTCATCAATACCTGTCACTCGTCCTCTCTTCATCTTCTTCATTGCTCTCTCTACCTCTGCATTCTTGATCTCCTCCAACTTCACTTCTCCCTCTACTGCACTCAGTAGTTCTAGTTCGCTGTGTTCCCTTTGGTTTAGCAGTTCCTTGAAATAATCCTCCCAGACCTGTAACACATCTTTCCGGTCAGTGACTAGCTTCCCATTTTTTCTTTGATTACTGATCCAGTTTTTACGTCCCTTGCTGTCCTCATCCCTCTCGTGTGCCATCTTATATATCAACTTCTTTCTGCAGTCCTTGTCTAACTTTCTGTATAGTTCCTCCTCCATTTCCCTCTTTGCTTTGTCCATGGCTCTCCTAGCCTGGTTCTTCTATCTGTACAGTTGCTGTAATGTTGTATTCGTTTGTTCCCCATTCTCCTCGATCACATCTATCATCTTCCACATCTCTCTCTTTTCTCCGAATGCTTTCGCTCCTTCTTCCACCAAGTTTTGGTTGCTGAATAGTAAATAAACTGTAAATACAGTAATGTGCTACTAATGTTCTGAAGATAGACAAAATCACAGTGGTTCTTTGCATTTGTATTTTGTTGAAGTCAACGTTATGTAGTGTATTTTTTTAGTGTAGCTTAGATCTGATTCTGACTTTACAGAGTAAGTGGTCACAAGGGTATCTGTGTTGTGGTTTGTAGAGATGACGCAATGCTTCTGTCCGGCAACCCAATAACAAAGACCAGCATAGAGATGGAGAACCATGTATTCACAAGAGCACAGTCAAAGGTATGTACTTTTTAACTCTTATAGAGATGGGGAACCACATGTTCACAAGAGCACAGTCAAAGGTGTGTACTTTATAACTCTCATAGATATGGAGAACCATGTGTTTACAAGAGTGCAGTAAAAGGTGTGTACTTTATAACTCTCATAGATATGGAGAACAATGTGTTCACAAGAGTGCAGTAAAAAGTGTGTACTTTATGACTCTTATAGAGACAAAGACCGCTATGATTTTTTTCACAGGAACATGATTTGTTTGTAGTACTTTGTACTGATCTATTGAGTTTGTATTCTAGGGGGAAAATTCATTTAAAAGTGATCTGGAGAATACCGGAACGTGCTAGGGTTGGGTGAAATATGCTTTTGTAGATCAAATAAAATTATTTTAAATACAAATACGCTGTCTTTTAAAATTTCAAATATACATGATCTTATACAGATAAAAATACACTCCATTAATATTTTTAGTTGCAAATGTTCAATTCAAGTTGGGATGAAGTTGCATATAATTACTTGAATAAAATACGTGACCACACTGAATTTTTATTTATATAATTAATTATTATTCACAATACTGTGGATGCTAAAATAATGGGTGTACAAAAAACTTCAATCTTGTTTGTGTCCAGTTTGATAACGTTTCTGCCACAACATGATTACTGTGGTTTTACACTGGCACCCTATAGGACAGTCGTCACTGGACCTGTGTGTCGTAGATTATAAGAACACGTGTGCAGTTGTCAGTGTACCATTTGATACTGTCAGTAACATTGTGACTTGTTGTACTTAGGATGAGTATGTCTTGCTGGTGGCCAAGCTGATCCATCACATTCAGGAGATAAGTAAGTAGAACAACTCTTGTAGTCTCACTTGATAATAATAATAACTCTATCCTCAAGAACCTGAGCTCAGAGGCGCAACAAAACAGAATCAGCATAGTCATGAACAGGGATGCACAAAAGTCATTGTCAGAACGAGAGACAACCGAAAATTTATGGTGGAAATGCCATTTGGAATAAATATGTCTTGAGTTTTTTTCATAAGGTAGCTATTGTTTCAGAGATGAAAAAAATTCCTGATTCCATACATTGGAGATTTGGAGTTATTTGTGATATGTGGCAATGAGTGTGTGATGATTTTTTTATATTTATTTCCAAAGTGGATGATTTTCATTTCATGATTGACATTTATTACATATTTAATCTGGATCGTAAATCAAGTTAATAAAAATTTCCTTGCAATGTAGATATTCTGTTGTCATTGAGATGTCCAGCTGTCAAACTTAATAATTCCTTGTTTGTCCAGTTGTCCACCAGTTATTTGTTGCAAATATGCATGACAGTGTAGATGGTGAATTGCCCACATAGCGCTTATTGCCACACACCCCAACCTTTCTTCTACAGCAGACCTGGCCAAGTATTCTTGGAGGCTGGAAACAGTAATCTCATTCACTGACCAGTGCTGTTGGCATGGTGCCAGATATAGTATTCACTGCACAGTGACCCCCTTGTTTGATATCCAACCCTGGGCTGTCCAGTATTGATTTATCTAGCTAACCAGCATGTGGTCAACTCTGGAGGCTGGCCATGGTATGGTGCCTGGACACTGATTGCTCAAGCCAACGCCCATGATCTGGTCATCTCACTGGGTGCTGGTCATTCCTAGAAGATGCCCAGTGGTAGTGCTGTCCATGTCTGCTGTTTGTGTAAGTAACAAGTGGTCACTGACAGAGCTGCAGCATTGGTCAAGAAAGGATAGAATGACTATTTGAGGATGGTGAAGGTTAGGTAAAGATGACATGTTAGAAGAACCAGCAGTGGGGAACAGGGTATCGGGGAACATAGAGGGAATGGACAGGGCAGATGGGAAGAGAGATAGTTTGATGGCAGAACAAGGAGATCAAAGACCAAATCAGAAGAGATAATGTGAGGAAGGATTCAAGAAGATGGGTGATGCTAGGAATGTTTGCTAGACCATGTCTAAGACAAGAATGTTGTCATCATGTCCATCGTGGTTGGCCTAAGACATGAATGTTTGCTAGAACATATCTAAGACAAGGATGTTGTCATTACGTCCATCATAGTTGCCATAAGACATGAATGTTGTCACCATGTTTGCTAGACCATGCTGAAGACAAGGATGTTGTCATCATTTCCAATGTAGTTGACCTAAGACATGAATGTTGTCATCATGCTTGCTAGACCATGTCTAAGACAATGATACTGTCATCATGTCCATCGTAGTTGGCCTATGACATGAATGTTGTCATGTTTACTAGACCGTGTCTAAGACAAGAATGTTGTCATGGTGTCAGTCGTAGTTGACATAAATGTTGTCATCATGTTTGTATAACACAATGATGCTGACATCTTCTTTTTAGAGTCATAAAGACAAGGATCCTGTCATCATGTTTTTGGAAGGTTATATACATGGGCAAGAGGATTTTTTTATTTGTCAAAATGACATCGTGGACCCTCCCACCTGCATGGAATGAGTTCATTTGTTTGTGGACATAGAGCATGCAAAGATGTATCAACATATGTCTTGTTATTTGTATGGAATATTTATATAAGTTTTTATTGTTATGTGTTTTTCGATTTGTCGGTACGCCGTGATGTTGTACTTGTTGTAGAGCAGAAGGCTGCTGCAGCGGGGTCAGTGGCAAACACAGCCACTCCTCTAAGCAGTATGCAACACGTAGTCGATCCCATCAATGCCCTGCAGAACCTAGCAAAGAAGGGACTCGGGATGCAGCAAGGTGGGTGATCTGTGGTTGTCATTAGAGGTATAAAAATATATTGAAATATCGATGCATCACAATAGTCTATGTGATGATGCAATTCTATTGACAGTAAATTTAACTATCAATAGTTATCGTTGGTAGTCCACTGAACTATCGATTGTAATGATAGTTAGGGAGACAAATCAGCAGGGCTACTTTTGTCACTGTATAAATAAACATGTTTTTTCAACTAATAATATTTTATGATTTTATGATTTATCAACCTAACATTAGCAATCATTCATCAGAGCAGTGTCACTTACGAATTCAGCATTTTTAAACAACTGCTTCAAAGGCTACTCAATAGTTTGAGGTTTGTGACTGCTTTTCTGGTTATTCGCTATTCCATGATACTGTCGCAATACTATCTCAAGAATTATGAAACTATTGCAATAGTATTGCAATAGTATTGCAATAGTATTGCAACTATAGCAATACTATCACAATAATAAAACTCACCCTGATGGTCACCCTTAATTATCATTGACTTGTAATGCGCCTGACAACTATGAAGGTGGCATGATGTAGCACTACAGACAGTAACCACTTTAGCAGTAGCCATTTTATTATGTTCACATGTCTTCTTTTGGAGTCATTTTGTACAGAATTGAACCTATCACCTACAACATGCTAGCTCATATGTGCAAATTTTTTTATTTAGTTTTGGTAATATCATCGAACTTCTAAATTATTTTCAACTGGGTTCATTTAAAATTTGGTGAAAATGGGCAAGAATAGTCTGGCACTATGTATATTATGACATAAAGCTATTCACGTTTTCACAAGTTATCCAGTCTAATGATCAGTCCCTTCTTTTGATGGTTTTAATAAAAGTTTTCATGCTTTTCAACAATGGGGAAAAAAATGCCTATTATTTAAAAAATAAGCATAAAATAAGCAATCCCAATTATTTTACTTATTCCACCTGCTGTGACATGTTGTGACATGCTGTGGCGTACATTGTATAGTGTCTCGCTGTGTAAAATGGCATACTTTTTTGATTGAACAGCGTACCCCCTTAAATTTGAACACTGTTGCTAGCTACCTATGTTTTTGCTTATAAAGTCTTCTTCCTTGGTGCTTACTTTATAAAGTGGCGAGGTTAGTTCATGTACTGCTTCACTGTCCCAGCTGTTATCCCTTCTCCCTATCAGCAGCCTTCTCCCTCCACTTGTCGTCCTCCTATGCCTTTCTTACATCCCTATTTATGGATATTATGAAAATTGTGAAATACTGTATATTTTTGCAGTGAGTATGATGCAACCTGGTATTCCTCAACCAAGTAACATGCCGCAAGCAGGCCCGGTACAGGGTGGTATCATACAGGCTGGCATGGCACAGGGTGGCATGATGCAAGGTGGCCTTGTTCAAGGTGGCATGGGTCAGGGTGGTATGGCTCAGGGTGGCATGGTCCAGGGTGGCATGGTGCAGGCTGGCATGGTGCAGGCTGGCATGCAACAACGACCTCCGTTTCAATCATACCAGCCACAGAATAGACTTCCAAATGCACAGGTGAATCTGTAATTAATTCTTGCTACTATTGTGTGAAAGAAAACCATAATTGTTTGATTTAAATCATTTGATTTAAATCAGCATTTTAAATATGGGTTGCACTACAAGGGCATGTACATTAAGTTGTTATAAAATCATAAAAAAATTAATCTAGTAATGCTAGGCTAGCGCTGCCGATCGCCAATTGCGCCATAGGCGAAACGGTTTCCCATTTGGCGAAAGGAAAACAAAACTCTTCGCCAATTTGGCGAAACGCATTTACGATCATGTTAACGCGCATTGTCGTGTAAGCGGCGGTGAACACGTGAATCATAGCTGCCCGCCATCCGTGGAATTGTTTTTCGCACCCCCTAATCTATAATTGCCCGGCGATAAGCCAATGGCAATGATGGAATTGCTCTCAGCGAAAGTTTGCGTACTGCTGGGCAGCTACAAAAATAATATTATAACCTTAAAATGTGGGAGCTCACTTCCTCGCAGTTTTTAAATTTGTTATCGGTTAAAATGATTCGTAAATGTACTTCGGCCGGCGAAGATCGCGGAAAGAAACGAAAGAAAAAAGGCGGACTGGTTCGTACGTTTTGCGTGGCTTATTCACGATAGCAAAAGCCACGTCTTTCGCTGCAGAGTTTGCGTGCACGCGAAAGCAAGAACGTGTTTGTCACCGGGAAGGACTGCGCCAAGCCCAAGAAGACTTGGCAAAACACGATATATGTGCAGACCACCGGAGATCGATGTTATTACCGAAGCGCCAGAGACAGATAGATTTCGTCACTGCGAACGATCACGCGAACTCGGCGATTATCGCCCATAGGCGGACCGTGTTGACGCAAGCGATGCACCGTCTCCCGACAGCTAAGAACGCTTTCATGAGGAAGCCTTCAAGATCTGTACGGTGAAGGAGCAGCGTCCCGGATTCACTCTTAGTGAAACGGGTGGACACTGTCGCAGAGACCAGAATAGTGGTGGTGGACATTTGGGACGACACTTGTATCATCATGGTGACGTTCTCAGTGTTGGAGATTCTTGTATTATATATTTATAATTAAACGTTGTTATATTAATTTATATTGGTGTTATGTTCTTTTGTGACTATCTATATGTTTAATATACATATATTATGTTTATATAATATATCGTATATTAGGCCTAGTAAAAAAGAAACTAGTTTCTTTTTTAAGTTAGAGGGAGGCCTTTATTATTTATGAATTTTTTGGTATTAGTTTCGAAGATGGCTGCCATGTCTTAGGTGTTCACTGTGGTTGATAAGCTGTAGTTTTTTTCGATGCAATATGGAACATGCCAATGATGTATATTACTATTATAGCCTGCCATTCCATTGTCAAATACATTACTTTTTAGTGGGAATGGCAGATGAATAGAAACATTTACGTAAATGTAATATGGCACGTATACCTGTTACACCGGAACACTACTTAAATTGACCAGAAAGAAGCAAACGCAATGTTGAATATATTTATAAATGTCATGTGCAGGTTTGGCCATGGTTTCATTAGTATGTATCACAGGCATACACCTGAATGGTATTTATACTGATTGAGACTGGAATTTTGTAAATAAGTCTGTCAAGACTATTTAATGCAAGGCATCATCATTTGAATCTTATTTTAGACTCTGTAGAATGCACATACATCCCTACACATTGTATGATGAATAACGAGTGAACTGAAAGAGTATAGCAGTACTTCGTACAGCAAATTTTTTTTCGACAGATTTCTTCACAGAACCGGAAAAACTTATTAAAATAATCTTTTTCAATAGTAAATAAAACATGAGGCGGAGACAAAAAAGGAAATGGGCGGGGACAAGAAACTAGTTTCTTTTTTTACGAGGCCATAACACATTTTTTTATGTCATGTTTTGCATTTTGACGATTTGTCATCTTAGTGTCTGCTAAAAAAAATGGCTAAACAAAATCTCATTTGGCTAAAGAAAATTTGAACCTTTAGCCAAATTGGCTAAACAGATTTTAGGCCCAGCGCTAGCCTAGTAATGTGCAAATTTCTGCAGTTATTACAAGTAAAATACACTAAGATGTTTGTCTATGTAAATAGTTGATATTAATAAACACAAATAAAAAAAAAATTACGGTCACAATGGTAAATAATAGTACTTGAACTTACATAATCAAAGATTCTATAATAATTGCATTACTTGTGCGCAGCAATTTGTTATGACGAACAAAGGTCTGTCTGCCACGGGTCCCATGCCCAGAGGACCAGTACAGCAGGGTCTCTACGCCACACAGGTGACATTACTACCTTTGTAATTATATACAGTTTGCACAGTGCACTTCAGATTATATAAGTATTTTGAAATGTTCAATGTTTGATAATTTATGTTTTTAATCATATTATATTTTAGGTTGTTCTTATAAAATCATGCTATATAGTATAGACTATAATATTTATTCTAAAATCTTGACTGGCCAAATGTGTTTTAATAAACCATACATATATAATTTGACTGTTATCTGTTTACGAATATCAAACTTCTTATTCAGCATGCAATGTAAACATGATATTCAGCATGCAATGTAAATATGATATTCAGCATGCAATGTAAATATGATATTCAGCATGCAATGTAAACATGATATTCAAGTTGAAACATTCAAAGGAAACAGTAAAAGTAAAATTGTATGAACAAATGGTGTTTCAATAAAACACATTTGGGCAGTGAACGTGCTGGAATAGGTATTGTTTATACCACCAACTGCATAACTTACATTGTTTTCTAATGAAAGCATGCGCATGTACTTTAATAGGTTGATATACAAGTTGTACAACTTGACAAATTTTAATGATTTTTTCGATCAAAAATATTTATGATTTTATAATATTTATGATGAATTTAGATTAGCTTATGAGTTTAGAATAGCTAATGATTTTAGAATATTTATGATAATGATTTTAGATGTCGTTATTATTATTATGAGTTTTGGCTGTGATTTATTTGAATATTAGCAAATCCAGAGAACTTGTGTGTGTTTTTAGTCGATGGCCAGTCCCGGGAACCCTGGCAGTTGTAACCCTGTGGCTGTTCCATCTCCAGCTTCTGCCAGGTGAGGTGACAGTCCTCCCAGCGGGGTGGCATGAAATGATTGGTTGTGTGTTTTCTCTGTGAAATGGGACTCCGTGATTTGTCCTCATCTGTTGTTATTGTGTTTTTCACCTGTTATTGCTGCCTTTGAAATCACTACAAAAGTTCAGTATGAACATTTTCCTTCAAAATTCCTTGTAAAATCACTATGGAGTATGAACATTTGAGTAAAATAGCTGTAAAAAATTAAATGTATAGATGTGTCTCTACAAAACGATTCCTGTTCAGTAAGATCAAACACAAATGCAAGTCTTTTTTGTTCTCCGCACAAGTTACCCCGTAGTCCTTTTTAATATTCTTGTTTTTCAACAATCCACATTTTTAGAATCTGTCAAATATTCATATTGATGTGTAATAATTATGTTACTTGTAAGATTTCAAAATGCTGTTTTTGACCTATTAAGCACACATGCATTAATAAACATGCATTAATAAACATGCGCCCCCATTTTTTATCAATGATCTCCAATCATTATTGTAATTTCCTCTCAAAGCTCGATAACGCCATGAGATCGAAAGTTCCACCACCTGTGCTCTGGTGTTCTTTTGACAAAGTGAATATGGCTGGTAGGTCCAAGTCAGTGCCTTCATTTGAATTGCTTGCCAGTCATTTCCATTGAGATGTGTCCAGCCCGAAGTAGACTAGAATGTTTGTGGAGCCATGGCTGACTCTATGTCTGTTTTTTAGAATGGATATCCATCATATATATCCGTCAAATATGGGTAACTGTTTTTGCAATTGCTCAAGGGCATCACATTATACCTGTGTGTGATGTATTCATGACTGTCTGTTGCCTTGCAGTTCCATGCTGTCACCTGCTCCGGGCATGGTGCCAAGTCCGTCGCCCCAGAGTGTCAACCCCTCTTCGATGTCCTGGTATGCTGGTAGTGTGCCCTCACCCAGTAGTGTCGCCCTCAGCACGCCAGGTACAGTAGGCCGGGGTGTTTCTGTATAACCACATTCAGGCATTGAAATTTTTTTTAAAAAGGTCTTAAATAGTGTTTTTGTATTGGATTTATCACGGAAAAAGATCTTAAAATTGAGTGACCACTATTACAGGGTGTGACCACTGTTACAGGATATGACCACTGTTACAACGTGTGACCACTGTTACAGGATGTGACCACTGTTACAGGATGTGACCACTGTTACAGGGTGTGACCACTGTTACAGGATGTGACCACTGTTACAGGGTGTGACCACTGTTACAGGGTGTGACCACTGTTACAGGATGTCGCCACTGTTACAGGGTGTGACCAATGTTACAGGGTGTGACCAATGTTACAGGGTGTCACCACTGTTACAGGGTGTCACCACCGTTACAAGGTGTGATCACCGTTACAGCATGTGACCACTGTTACAGGGTGTCACCACTGCAGTGCTTTACGTTTGAAAACAAATAATTATGCCAGCGATTTATTAGGCGAGCGATTTGTTAGTCTTTTTTACCGTGTGGTGGCGCGACTATTTCCCATTCGGATTCTGCCATTATGTCACCATGAAATTTTAATTGGTACTTGTAGGCGCTATAACATTTGTACAATGAAATAAATTTTTACTTTAGTAAACCCCATACATTGCAATTGGTTAAACGGTTTTGAATTGCAATATGTCATCGATCACCGTAGGTGTAGCCTAGGCAAGGCCAGTGTCAGTGCCCGTGCCGTGGCAGTACACTGCCACTGGCCACTGCCACGGCGCTGGTTTCTTGTTCGACTTCACTCGGGCAGTTTGAAAATTGCAATTGAGATTCACAAATAGGCTTTATACAAGAATCACATATATAGTCAGAAACGCAGCTTAGTAGGCAAAACCAATATAAACTGGGGTAAAACAGCATGCTTCCATTGGCATTTCATCGTAATGCCAAACGCTCAAATCAAACTTGGTGCGCAAAAATATGAATTCGTCATCCGCACATGAAACAGTGAATCAATGTTAAGTGGTACCGGAAATGTGCTTCGTGAATTTATGTGTTCAGAGCGGTTGAAAGACGAAGTGGAACAATTATTAAAATTGTAATTTTCAGTGTTTAATAAACCTTTACACTTACGTGCATGTTCGGTAGCTCAGATCCAGGTTATTATTTTCGATTCCCATTACAGCGTAGTCGGTCAATCAGATCGTAGCGAACTATTATCGTTCCCTTATCTATTCCATAACTATACATGTATTTTATTCAGTTCGACATACAACAGCATGTGACATTTAAACATAATACACGTTGGCGCTAGTTCACTCATTTGATAACTTTTTATAAACCGTGCGGCCAGCACATAATGGCTTCGATGGCGTTCTTGCAATCTCGGTGCAGCGGGCTGCGATCGCCACCCACGGTGACAGATGATATGTGAACTACGAATATTGGACCCCGAACACTGCGTTATGAAGATGGTAGATTATCCTAATAAAGTCCTTGTTTAGATGAACACTTGCAGACTGTGAGCGATTTTAGCAACTGACGCGAGCGATAAATCGCTCCCTAGATTACTGATTTGTGCGAGCGACAAGGAGCGAGAGCGATCGCTCACCTCAAACATGAAGGACTGCACTGTTACAGGGTGTGACAACTGTTACAGGATGTGACCACTGTATGTTACAGGATGTGACCACTGTATGTTGCAGGCAACCCTGCGTCCGTAGCGAGTCCTGCGACGGTGGCGCGACTCCCTGCTGGGATGGCAGCAACAACAGATGAACAGGCATACCTGGACAAATGGAAACAACTGCAGAAGTACATCGAACCACTGAAGCGCATGATCAACAAGATCAACAAGGATGAAGGTACATGCATGTTGACACTCATATATCAACATATTCCAAGTGTTGACACATTCAGAAGTCCTCATTCCATATGTTGACACACTCGGATATCCACATTCTGCACATTAACAATCAGATGACCACATGCTGACACACTCAGATGTCAGATGAAGGCACACTTATGTTAACACTTCAGATGCTGATCACTCATATTTCATCACTCTAGATGCTGACATGCATTTTAAGAAATACCAGTGATATTGAAGACTAAATGCTGGTTTACATGAATGATGTGTGTCCCAATTGGTTTATTGACACCGTGCTGCAAGACAAGGTGCAGTTAAATTATGTGTGTGTTTAGATGAGTGACATGTCTAGACACTGCGACCTAGATCTTGACCTGCACCAGTCTCGATTTGAGCTTTCATGAAATGTTACGGCAAGTGCACCTGCTATTAGTCACTGCTGCAGAACTGCCGCCAAATATTAGCGAAATTTTTACCCGTCCCAGTTCCAGCGACACAAATATAGCCATAAATTGGCCTCACTAATCGCTCTCGCATGGGTGTTTAGACAGTAGAATCTTGCGCCCCAATACCTTGAATCACACTGGCAGCTGACTAGTTGGGCAATTAATCACTCATGTAAACCGGTCTTAACCCTTCTGCTGTAGCAAATAAACTGTGCTTTGTTTCTATTCTTTGTTTCTATTCTAGACAGAAAGAAAGACCTCAGATAAACTGTTTCTGTTCTAGACAGAAAGAAAGACCTCAGATAAACTGTTTCTGTTCTAGACAGAAAGAAAGACCTCAGATAAACTGTTTCTGTTCTAGACAGAAAGAAAGACCTCAGATAAACTGTTTCTGTTCTAGACTAGTGCCCTGCGCGGGCCTAGAATTTGATCCCAAGCCCGGCCCGCAATTAGCAGTTAGAGTCCAGGCCCGGCCCAGGCCCGCAATATTTTTTCAAGCCCGGCCCAGGCCCGCAAACTAGAATTTAGGCCCAGGCCCGACCCAGACCGTGAATGTTTGGCCCAGGCCCGGCCCGCAAGTTTCAGGCCCAGGCCCGGCCCGCAAGTTTCAGGCCCAAGCCCGGCCCATACCCACGGACCAAAGATGGGTAAGCCCGCGGCCCGCAAGCCCGCGGCCCGCTAAGTTTAGAGAAGATAAACCTATAATCTTATAACAAAGACGAAAAACAAATAAACTGTAAAACATACTTATTGTTTTATTAAATAAAAAAGGTCCATAATGTGCTGGATGAGTTCTAAAAATCCAGCACCACCAACTTCTTCAAACTTACAAATATCCTGAAGAAAAATAAAGAAAAACTTCTTAGTGTCATTACTATTAAATATGGTAACATTTGTTATATTTGGCTTTAATGTATTGGTTTATTGTTAGGGTAGGACATTTGTTTATCTAACCCTGACTTAATCCATATGCAAGCCATAATCCCAATTTATATTGTTAATTGAATTAGCTCAACTAAGTTAACATAATTTAATATGATATTTCAATTAAATGTCACCCACTGGCACTGACACCCAGTGGCATTTCCAGCAGGCCTGCAGTCACTAGCCTGAGACAGACAGGTTCAGACATGTGTGAATTAGTACAAGTGTGAATGAATTAGGACTGGGGAGAAATACCAATTACCAACTGGGTTGGGTACTGGGTAGTGGGCTAGTGGCCTAGTGTGCACTTGGCAGTGGGCAGGTCTTTCAGGTGGGCAATGTTTGGAGGGAAGACCTAGACAATAGAATGTCCACTGGTATGGTCAAAGGGTGATAAGTTGATTGTTAATCATGGCTTGATTGCCTCTGCAAATATTTCTAAAGTAAACATTTGGGGCTGGCTACTTCCAGCCAAGTGAACTTATGGGGTCATTAGATTCCATGCAAGGTCTCAATTTGCAACTATATAATACCAAAGAAATAATTTTAAGCATTCATTAAACGGAATTACAATTTATAATCAGTTTTTATTAAAAAAAAATAAAGTAATAATCAGTGTTTTGTATGAATATTTTTATTATGTCCAGGCACAGCCCAGGCCCGGCCCGGCCCGCTCACACTAGGCCCGGCCCAAGCCCGATGTGTTTAAATTGTTTTCAGCCCAGGTCCGGCCCGGGCCCGCAGTATGTAGGCCCAGGCCCGGCCCGGCCCGCGAGATTATGTAGAGGCCCGGCCCGCGGGCTGCGGGCCATGCCGGGCTTGGACCAAAAGCCCGGCCCGCGCAGGGCACTATTCTAGACAGAAAGAAAGACCTCAGATAAACTGTTTCTATTCTAGACAGAAAGAAAGACCTCAGATAAACTGTTTCTGTTCTAGACAGAAAGAAAGACCTCAGATAAACTGTTTCTGTTCTAGACAGAAAGAAAGACCTCAGATAAACTGTTTCTGTTCTAGACAGAAAGAAAGACCTCAGCAAAATGAAAAATCTCCTCAGCATCTTGTCAGATTCATCAAAAAGGTTGGTTTTATTTAGGTTTTTTGTATAATAGTAGCTTAGTGGTTGCAAATATATCATAGTCCTTGGTGAGAATTACATTGATTACATGAAATCTCTAAAATGGTCATTCCAGGAAGAATGAACAAGAAAAGCAGTTAATCTGAAACCAGACACTGTTCATATGATATCCAGTGGAGTTATGATATCCAGTGGAGCTATGATATCCAGTGGAGCTATGATATCCAGTGGAGTTATGATATCCAGTGGAGCTATGATATCCAGTGGAGCTATGATATCCAGTGGAGCTTAAATCACTTTGGCCTAGGCAATCTGATTCATTAAGCAGCTGATTCACTTGAATAGTGGATTTTAATACCGCGGGATAGGGAATCATTTCATACCACCCAATATATTTTATACTACTAAGCGGCTAATTCTGTTATCCGTGATTTTGCTAAATGGAGTCCAACATAATAAAAATCATCTTTGATGAATATAATTTATTATTCTTTTCTTGTTTTTCATAATAAATTTTACCTTTTCTGAAAGCTGACAAAAGGCTACAAAGAAAAAAAGACATAAAAATTTACTGTGAAAAACTAGAAGAATTTTTCAATTGCCCAGTCTGATGAATCTCTTCACATTTATCGTTAATGAAAGTTTTTTTATTAACAATAATAATTTTCTAACTTAATGTACATTGATGTTACATTATTATAGATCACAGTTGTAATGTTTTATTGTCTTTTGTAATATATGTAATATGTTGAACTGCTCATTGTCATAATAATTCTAGCATGTATGTCATTTGAACAAAGGTACAACAGCAGTGCTTTTTGGGCAGGTAAAAAAAGCCATTTGCACTGTGCTGTGTGACCTAAGGTTAGTCAGAGCTCAATTGAACATCAAAAGAAGTTTTATTATGACACAGTGAACTGTTGTTAATGCAACATTATGCAGCTAGATGTGATGTCTCGATTAAGTAAAAAATCTCATGCTGGGTACACCAGTGATCCAGCCCAGTTTGATTGGGGCCTAGCATGGGCATGTGAGATGCATGTGCAAACACTGCAGGTGAAATTTGAGGTGAGCATTTTTCATTTGATAAATGCAAGTAATAGAAAACCCTAGCACAAGTGCTATCCTTGTCACAGCAGCCAATGGAGTCACTGATGACCCACTGCGAACTGGACAACCTCAGGTTATCAATGCAAAACAAGACATTCATCACATCTGTCTGATAGATAAGTTCCATAGGACCAATGACACTGCCCGGAACATTGTCGAGAACAAGCAGAGGCATATAAGTGGGCAGATAGTGGGCTGTCGACTTGCTGACAGTAACTTTCAAAACAAGCCCTGTTAAAACCTATTCGTCAGTTGTTTGTTGTTCAGTACAGTTACTGTCACTTATGTCACTTACTGTCACTTATGTCTACATGGTATTTTAGACTTCCCATGGGAACGTTGTTGAAATGTGAGCAAGTCCTTGAGAAATTGGAACTTCACAACAAAACTGTGAGTGCAGCTGTGTAAATCAGTGCAGTAGTTTGGTGTCTGGCATGGATTGATTTACTTATCCTGTTCTCACCTTAGTTGGTGCATAAGGCCACAGGAATTGATTTAGTAGCATAAAACTAATAATTATTGACTAATAATTACAACAAGCAATCCTCCTCATCATCTTTACAAAACATGTCAAATGTGTGGTCTAGAAACGTGATCAGTAGACAACACCATGATGATGTTGGCTATGTTAGAATATTGGCTATTTTTGTAAATAAATGTTAATATTGTAGACCAACATTAATTATGTTGAACTTTGGGTAACTGCTTCACAATGACTAGCTGCAGGAGGCACATCAAGGTTCTTAAATGGATTGACGTTCTGGTTTCTTAGAATGTGATATTTGGCCTAAGACCACATTTAGGATCTGTCCGTCATAAAGAGTCCGTAGGAAAGTGAGAATTTCACATGATGAGTGAATTTTTTCCTAGCTCATTCACATTGGATATGTTAGAAAAGTTAATGTTTTCTGTATTGCTACAATAGATCTATCATTTGATGGCAATGAACAGACGCTGACCGCTCGTGTATCACTACACTGAGTATTCTGCAGAATCTACCAACATTTCAAAATTAGTCACGGGGCTGGCCCAAAATTTAGGGGTATCGTCTTTGGGTGCATTTCTCTGAAAAACAAAGTATGTGATTGTTACTAGTTTCACATAGAGGGTGCGATTGCAGGGTATGCCGGCCTCCAGCAGCCACAGCTCCACCCCAGCAATGTTTGGTGTAACTGAACAGAAGAGTAAGCTGGGTCAGACCTTCATAGATGCCCAGCATATCTGCCAACCGTTGATGGATGCCGTCGCCGCCCAGGTCAACTCTCCACTCCTCAATCACACGCTCTATCGCACATTTGGTCCGGCTCTTCAAATGTTACAGGGAGCTCCTCTCAGGTAATAATTATACAAAACCTTATCAGGCGTAAATCCATAGAAAGCCAACATCAGAGGCGTGTAAAAATGAATATCGATATACCATGTTAAAGATGCAAAGTCTTTATTTCGTAAAATCATGTTATAAAATACATGTATTAAAAAATCTTTGCTCTCAAATGTATTTTAATGAACCATAATGTTTTGGTATAGTTTGACTGTTATATGTTCAATTTGAATTTTCAAGTCGAATATCATGTTTGTATGGCATGCTGAATGGCAAGGTCAATATCATGTTTGTATTGCATGCTGAATGGCAAGGTCAATATCATGTTTGTATTGCATGCAGAATGGCAAGGTCAATATCATGTTTGTATTGCATGCTGAATGGCAAGGTCAATATCATGTTTGTATTGCATGCTGAATGGCAAGGTCAATATTTATGAACATATAAGATGGTGAAATTATAATTAGAAAATGTGGTTCAATAAAACACATTTGGCTGGTAAAGATGTTAGAATGCGTGTAGTTTATCCCATAGAATGCAAGTTTACCAAAACTATCAGACTGTGTATCTTTAAAGTTGCCAACAGATGGCTGATATCATTAGGGAGCTACGGAGGGAAAGAAAGGTTAAAAAGAAAACTTGTCAGATGACTGCCAAATTTTTTTGTTTACTACTGACCTAACACTAATGGAGTGAATTAGTAAGAGTTGGTGCAGCAACTGAGAAAACTCTAGTTTCAATAGTTGTTTCAACTATGGGAAAAAAAAATAGATGAGAACTAGATTAATCAATCCCCAGTAGAGGGCGCCTCTCAGATTTGTGATGAGGCTGTGTTCCAACAGAAGGCACCTCTGACATGGGGAAGATCACTTCTATTTCCGGGTTCATGACATATGAATGAAATGCCAATGATTTTGAGATGTTACCCCATTTTGGCAATTTTTGCCCCCTGGTCAATCATGTTTTAACAGTAATACGGCCTTATTTGAATGCTACAACATGAAAATATGCTGTGCCCAGTTTAAAATGTTGTGTGATTGGCTGGCGACAGATGCAGGTGTCAGTGACTGTACGGTCCTTTGGAGGAAAAATCAAAAAATTTATGAAAGAGTATATTTTTATTAACATAATAATTTTATAATATTAAAATACATATTTGATCCATCCCCCTATAGAGGCCGCTGTCTATGTTTATCCTAGATTCCTGCTGCACCCCAAGTGGAAGTTCCTGAATGTAACTGGTGTCAAATAATTTTTTTATTACTGACAGTTTATATACTTGTTTAGAAAACTTTTGATCAAGCAATATTTTCTTACACGCAGAGTTGGTTTTTTTACTGGCAAAACCATTTTTTGCTGACGACAATCGATAAAAACATGTTGAGCCTGCCGTGCTCACGTCCAGCCATGAAAATCCATCAAACTTTTGAACAAAAGGACCAGAGTTTGAGGCCACTTGCTGCTGTTTGGTTACTTGGGCAATTTCATTCACCCCTCTTTGCCTGTGTCTTTCAGAAAAGACACTAAAAGCTGTTGGTTCCTTCTATCTGATGTCTGTGCCAGATGAAGTAAATGTTGGAATCACTAACTCATAAAAATAAAACTGACTATAAACCTCTCTGTGTGATACCCAGTTGAGGTTTGTCAATTACGTGACAGATACACGTTATTTTGTGGTTCACAGGGTGCCCAGTCCGCCCCCGGCCAAGAGGGCACGAGTGTCTGACAATGAAGTGAGTGACGTGCTCCAGGGGGAGATAGCACGTCTGGACGACCGATTCCAAGTGAGTCTGGACCCCCTACAGGCCCTCGGCTCAAATACCCTGCAACTCATCTGTCGACTAGGTACGTTTAATTCACTCCACCTTACCTTAGTTCACTGAGCTGTATAAGTGAGTACCTGGGTATGGATAGTGGTGAATGTGGCGTGACCACTTAATATGGTTAAAATATGTGGGGGATGATATCTGAAGTGCAACACCGTTGGAATCGGCAGGCAGGAGTAAATGATGTGTTACTTTAATATGTGTCTGTTTCGGTACCTGGCTGTTTAGTACATTTGTGGCCCAAGTTAGAGGAACTAGACACCAGTACAGTGGATATGTGAACGAATAGTCTTTGTGCAATAATTGTGGCATGGCTGAATACTTCCCAGAGAAGTTGAGTTGAAGGAACTGGTCTGTCAGGGGGTGAAGTGTAAAGCTGGTGACTGGATACTTTGCTATATAAAAACTTACCTTTACTTTTATTACACCTGTGTTCCAGATGACCGCCGTCTGCCTTGTGTGCCTCCTATCTGTGTGACTGTGCCGGAACAGTACCCAGACATCAGTCCCAGCTGTGAACCACCACTCGATGGCTACGGTACAGTGGAATATTTGACAAACTGCATTCATAGATACTGGTGGTGGCTGACTGATTAAAGTTACCCACCTTTTCGACAATACCTGTATAGCAAGGTCTCAGCAACCCCTCAACAGATCATTGCTACATTTTCAACAGATGTTACTTGTGTGAAATGAAGGCAAAGTTATAAAGTAATAATAACTCATTTGCATATTGGTAACCATGGTAACCTGGTACCTATGGCATGCATGAATGGGAGGGGGCAGTTGGGTGCAAAAATGTGGAAATTGTGCGTTTACGTAATGTCACACTGATAAAGTTTTATTGCTAGATAGCTTAAATTGTACCCTGATGTCATCATTGTCATTGGCATTCCTCAGACCGAGGATGACACCTGCTCAGGGTCGGTTGTGTGTCCTGAGGTGACTTGGGAACCCGATTCTTGATCTGCTGATCTTGGTGCAGTGGTGGCAGGAGGCTCCGGGTGGAAGTGAGGCTTGGCCTTGGTTCCTCTCCTTCTCCTTTCTCTTTTGTTGTTTCTCCTCCTCATTCAGGAGGCGGTCTGTCTCAAAGCAGGCTGTTGCCTGGGAAGTTCTGCGGCGCCAAAGTGGACAGTCAGTGGCCAGGTCCTCCCAGTTACTGATGTTGATGCAGCTTTTTTCATGTAGTTCTTCAGCATGTCTTTATATCACTTTCCCTGGTCACCATGGTTTCTCTGGCCATGGCTCTGCTGAGAAAAAAGGACTTGTCTGACTCTGATAACATGGTCCCAACTGCTGTTGTTTCAGATGCTACCCCGTTTCTACAGCAGGTCCAGAAGGTTCTCACTTCACAAATTGTCAAAATGCCAGACAAATTCTCAGTGACTGCTCTCTTAGATACGTGGGTAAGTGGCCTTGATTATTCATATTAAACATTGCTTATTTAATAAGTAGGTAACACTTAAACAATCATTGTGCAAAAGAACCTGAATATTTTAAAATTTATTTCAATTGAAATTATTCTCTATATTTTTTCTGCATATGAGATGCTGTTTACAGCCTTACAATTACTGTTTTTGCATACACAAGGAACAGTTTTGCATCCCCTTTATAAAATGTAATTGGGAGTTGGAAAATAACCTGGGTGGGGGGCAGGGGCGGATGGGGGGCAGGGGCGGATGGGGGCAATGAACAATGTGTAAAGTTAATCGCCTAGAAAACCCTGTTACAGTGTATCTTCTTGTCAGCATCAACACAAGGGTGTGGCATTTTATTCCGTCAGAAATGGTTTGCCAAATTCAGCTAAGATTTACTATACAATGTCAACTTCACAACCCCCTGGGTGCTGGTCACATGACTAAATCCTGATCCGTAAAGTTGGAGCCTGACATCGCAGTGATAGAATGGCAGTCTCTCAGCTGAGACTACAGTCATCGCAGTGATAGAATGGCAGTCTCTCAGCTGAGACTACAGTCATCGCAGTGATAGAATGGCAGTCTCTCAGCTGAGACTACAGTCATCGCAGTGATAGAATGGCAGTCTCTCAGCTGAGACTACAGTCATCGCAGTGATAGAATGGCAGTCTCTCAGCTGAGACTACAGTCATCGCAGTGATAGAATGGCAGTCTCTCAGCTGAGACTACAGACATCGCAGTGATAGAATGGCAGTTTCTCAGCTGAGACTACAGACATCGCAGTGATGGAATGGCAGTCTCTCAGCTGAGACTACAGACATCGCAGTGATGGAATGGCAGTCTCTCAGCTGAGACTACAGTCATCGCAGTGATAGAATGGCAGTCTCTCAGCTGAGACTACAGTCATTTCAATAATCTTGCTGTCGTCTGATACTTGAGCAGTTTCATTCCCGATTGTCCCAGTTCACTCAGCCATGTGAATGATAAGATGACAGTAGACTGGTGGAATTGTGTGAATGGATAGCCTTTTACTTGGCTAAATGCTTCCTAGAGAGGTTGTTTGAGTAAACAGGTCTGTCTGGAGCAAAGTGTAAAGCACTTTCAGTGATTGTAATGATAAGAACATACCATGTCATATCTTTATAAGTAGTTCTCAGCATATTGTGCATGCTTTGTGACCAGTTGTACTTTGTTGTTGTAGGAGATGAGCGTACGAAAGTCTTATGCACCAAACTGTTCTGCATGAGCAGATGTATCCCTAGCCGGTTGGAAGGGTGCAAACATGGGGTTTATGCAGCTGTGAGGGAATTAGCAAGAATTAATTCCTTGCTTCAGAAGCAAAAGATCCTCTGTTCCATTCCGGGACGAGGTAAGAACTCTGGTCACCCACAGTATAAACAAGACTGGGATTTTGTTTGACATTATGGGACACTTGGCTTGGGTAAGGTCAAAGTTATTGCCGGTGTCACAATACAGTCATGATACTGTCAACCATGAAATGGTACTGTTGAAGGCGTGACACATGACAAACTATGTGCTGATACTGGTGGTCTGTGACTGATTAAAGTCACACGTTTGCTATATGTACATGTTTGTGTTTTGTCATCTATTATAATTAACAAGTCATTTTATTATTTCACATTCTATGTACCAGACATTATCAGTTTTATTTTACTGATTCGACGGCATAGTCGACATTGCATAAGCCGGCTGTCACACTGGTCTTTCAGTAGAATTCAGCTCTTTTACAGTCATGTTCAGAGTTAATTATTTTAACAAAGGAATACATTCTTATTAAACCACATACTACAGATTTGAGCATCAATGAACATGATTTGCAATGAGCTAAATCAGTTGAGGAGGGAGATTTAAATGCAAATACTTTACTCATGAACATGTTCAATTCTGTAATTTCTGACAAACAGTAAGTTGAATCAACATTTCTCACTAATACAAGCAGTTTCCATCAGCAATGAACTAGCTTTATGCCATTTCCATGGTGTACGTTTTCCTAATGGTTCTTTTTTAATAATTATAATACCAAATATATATCTTTATGGCATATGATTACACGGTTTTGATTCCGTTATGCTTCATGTTACATAAACGTTAATAAATGGGATAATATTTGAAAATTATAATTATTTCAGACTACCTAGTGTCCAATGAATACCGCTAAAAGCAGTGTCTGAATAAAAAATAATATTTACTCGTCTTATGAAAGCTCCAGAGGTCTGCTTGTATCTAATGTCACTTGGAATGTTAAACTGCATGTCTAAGTGCAGTTATACAATGTTTTGGTCAATTTCCTTTTCTCCAACAAAGGAGATGGGAAGGCTATTTAATGCAGGCATTCAGGTCACAAAAGCCACATATTCATAATTTTTACAGCCATGATTAGTCACATTAGCCTTCAGTGAAGCTTGAAGGGCAGATATGCCGAACACTGCACTAGTATGCAAATACTGTTATGCTACCTTAGCAATGAGGCATGTCTATCTACTGTTTCCCAATCCTAGATGGTTTCAACCCGACTGAACAAATCTCACATTTCATGTGCCTTTGTCAGTAACAGCTTAGTCTGAATGTTTGCATGGAATTTTTTTGCATCTCTGGTTCTCTGAACATTTTGGGTGCAGTAGCTCGGCGGTTAGAACGCTGGACTGTCAATCGAGAGGATGGTAGTTAGAGCGCTGGACTGTCAATCGAGAGGATGGTAGTTAGAGCGCTGGACTGTCAATCGAGAGGATGGTAGTTAGAGCGCTGGACTGTCAATCGAGAGGATGGTAGTTAGAGCGCTGGACTGTCAATCGAGAGGATGGTAGTTAGAGCGCTGGACTGTCAATCGAGAGGATGGTAGTTAGAGCGCTGGACTGTCAATCGAGAGGATGGTAGTTAGAGCGCTGGACTGTCAATCGAGAGGATGGTAGTTAGAGCGCTGGACTGCCAATCGAGAGGATGGTAGTTAGAGCGCTGGACTGTCAATCGAGAGGATGGTAGTTAGAGCGCTGGACTGTCAATCGAGAGGATGGTAGTTAGAGCGCTGGACTGTCAATCGAGAGGATGGTAGTTAGGGCGCTGGACTGTCAATCGAGAGGATAGTAGTTAGAGCGCTGGACTGTCAATCGAGAGGACGTTGGTTAGAGCACTGGACTGTCAATCGAGAGGACGGTAGTTAGAGCGCTGGACTATCAATCGAGAGGACGGTAGTCAGAGCGCTGGACTGTCAATCGAGAGGACGGTAGTTAGAGTGCTGGACTGTCAATCGAGAGGACGTTGGTTAGAGCACTGGACTGTCAATCGAGAGGACGGTAGTTAGAGCGCTGGACTATCAATCGAGAGGACGGTAGTCAGAGCGCTGGACTGTCAATCGAGAGGACGGTAGTTAGAGCGCTGGACTATCAATCGAGAGGACGGTAGTTAGAGCGCTGGACTCTCAATCGAGAGGACGGTAGTTAGAGCGCTGGACTGTCAATCGAGAGGATGGTAGTTAGAGCGCTGGACTATCAATCGAGAGGACGGTAGTCAGAGCGCTGGACTGTCAATCGAGAGGACGGTAGTTAGAGCGCTGGACTGTCAATCGAGAGGATGGTAGTTAGAGCGCTGGACTGTCAATCGAGAGGACGGCAGTCAGAGCACTGGACTGTCAATGGAGAGGACAGTGGTTAGAGCATTGGACTGTCAATTGAGAGGACGTTGGTTAGAGCACTGGACTGTCAATCGAGAGGACGTTGGTTAGAGCACTGGACTGTCAATCGAGAGGACTTCGGTCCACCTACTGCTGCTTCAAAGCTTAGACAACTTCGTTCACCCCACTTTGTCTTTCAGAAGAGACACTGAAACCATTGGTCCCTCTGCCTGATGTCAGTGACGGGGGGGGGGTGGGGGGGGAAGATCCTACACAGGGGTAAATGTGTAAGACAATGTCCCAGAGTAGGATACATACTTTGCACGAAGAAATAAAACTTACGTTACATAAAACACCCAGGCCTTGCATTCAGGGTCTGCTCTGTATATTGCACTGGAAGTTTTTCCATAATTATGCACTTTCAAGAAATCTCAAGTGATCAAGTACCCATCAGTGGTCGATAACACAAATGGTTCATTCAAATTGGTGGTGATACGGAATATATCCTTTGGCTATTTCCTTATCTGTCGTTCTATATAACCGTACACTCTGCCGGTCTCTCTGTAGGACATTGTTGGTGTTTATGGTGAGGGTTTGCTGACAAACGCCTGCAGCATATGTTTAACAGGGGTATTGAGGTCTGTCAGATATGGGTTCATTGTACTAGTGATCACTAAGATCTTTCCGATATGTGCCCATTAAACTAGTGGTTACTAAGATCTTTTAGATGTGGGTTCAGAAGTTATTTGTAGGTAATATTTCAGACTTGGGTCACATAAGCATTTGTCATGATTTACGATAACAACCAACCACCCAGGTTGTTAATGATAACACATACTTGAAGGTGTTTTATATAAGGTTAACATTTAGTTGTATTGTTTCTGCACTGTATGATATAATTTATATTGTTGGCTTACTGTTGTTTTGGGACATTTCAGTTCTGCTTCCAAATTTATTTACTAGTTCTGGGTTGATATAATATGAATTTTTGTTTAATGTGCACATGTTTGTCTGATTACTGGATGCCCAAGCACCCCTTACGCGAGGCAGACAGACGAAGGCGGTCGTGTGTGGTCGTGTGTGGCCGTGTGTGGCCATGTGTGGCGGGCGTCTTGAAATCAAACCGACCGTTGAGACTTCTTCCTTTGTACTTCTACTTATAAATGTTATACACTTAAGCTAAATAATAGAATACGAAAAGCAGTCTTCATTGTCGAGCTGCAGGAAGGAAGACGATCAGTGGTCACGCTAACAAGGATGTTTTGAAACGTTACGTGAAATCGCTCAATATTCCACCTGAAACATGGACTGCTTTCGCCATGGACGGGCCACGCTGGCGGACCATACTTTCGCCATGGACGGGCCACGCTGGCGGACCATACTTTCGCCATGGACGGGCCACGCTGGCGGACCATACTTTCGCCATGGACGGGCCACGCTGGCGGACCATACTTTCGCCATGGACGGGCCACGCTGGCGGACCATACTTTCGCCATGGCGGGCCACGCTGGCGGACCATACTTTCGCCATGGACGGGCCACGCTGGCGGACCATACTTTCGCCATGGACGGGCCACGCTGGCGGACCATACTTTCGCCATGGACGGGCCACGCTGGCGGACCATACTTCACACAGGCCGTGACACTGAGAACCATCTTAAAATAGTTGGGCTACAGCGCTACAGCCCGCACCAGTAGAAGACATTGTCTCCCGAGACAGAAGTCAGCCACAAGGAACACTTAATCTAAAGGATCGTTTAATCCTTAAATCGTTGTGTCATGTTTCACATAATATAGATTAATGTCGATTATCGTATTCTGCGCGAGTTATACAATCATAGGCGCTCTCGTCCAGTCTGCTCCGTCTTCTTAGCTGTCAGAGTCGGTTTCCTCTGTGTGTGTCACGTCTCTACAGATCGTCGCGCAGCAGTCTGTGCCACGGTCCTGCATCGCTTACATATCGTCGCGCAGCAGTCTGTGCCACGGTCCTGCATCGCTTACAGATCGTCGTGCAGCAGTCTCTGCCACGGTCCTGCATCGCTTACAGATCGTCGCGCAGCAGTCTCTGCCACGGTCCTGCATCGCTTACAGATCGTCGCGCAGCAGTCTCTGCCACGGTCCTGCATCGCTTACAGATCGTCGCGCAGCAGTCTCTGCGACGGTCCTGGTCCTGAGCACCTGCTGCACTCTTCATCTCCGCCCTGCCGGGTTCATCCAGCCTCGGACACTGCCCCGTCCACCAAAGCCGTCTCTCGCAGCTCTTCCGCACCTGGGCTGGCGGCGAACACCTCCGCGTGACTGATTGACTTATAGATGGATAATGATCACGTCGCGCAGCAATCGTTTCTTGTATACTTTAACAATGAATGTGTTGTTTAACTAACACAATGTCTCCCTGTCACAAAACGCGAGTGACAGTGAGCCATAAATAGACAATATGTGACAGTGTCACAAAAACAGTTGGGTACGGTGACATAGTCGTGACTGGAGAGCAGCAAAGATCTAAACAAATAAAATCCAACTGTACCTGCAGGTGACCTAACATAGGAGAGGCAGACGTGACCAGCTGGATATCTTGTGACTCTCATAGGCTAAACATACCCATTGTATGTTATTTTACTGAGATAAACTGTTCAAACGCACGGGATGACCCGCTGGGTACAAACCAAGTCGCGTGGTGGTGTCGGCGCCAACTGCTGCGAGAGAGACGGCTTCTGTGGATAGGGTGCTGTCTGGGGGATAGGGAGGGTGATCCCTGCAGAGGGGAGACGGTGAAGGTGCTATGTGGCGGGGGAGCGTGGAACAGAACACCGCGTGACGATCTGGGAAACCGTGGCATCAACAGAAGAGACGTGCTGGCACTTATTGCTGATAAGATTAAATTGAATGACTTGTCGAGAGGGCATCTGAGTGTATTGCTCGCGCAGTGTGATGATAATGCAGGGGTGACGGCTACCTGAACGCTAGCTACGGCGCTGACATGACAGGGCCTTTAATAACGGAAGGGGCGTAAAATTCTCACGTCGTGTTTACACAAGTTCTGTATTGATAGTGATACGTGAAGCGTTATATTTGCCGCGGGCTGCTTTCACCTGCATGTCTTCACGAACACCCCAACACTGTATGCACCCACTTCATCCTAGGTAGGCTTGGATAGCGATCTAGGATGACGATCGCCGGTTTCCTGAAGGATGACAACCATTCCTTCCTAAAGACTCACGCGTTTCCGAAAGGTGTATTTGTCCAGTTCCCCACAACAGTAAATTAGGGTAAGTACTGGTCTAGGGGCCTAATCATATGGCTGCTCATGCCTGAAATAATCGAACTTCCGTCGGAAACGTCTGTTAGTTGTCACAAGAAATGTTGACGTCACCTGGACGTCAGGGTACAATGCAGTAGACCCCGCTTAATAGAATCACTTCGGGTCAGAGCAATTGATTCTAATATGCGGTTCATTCAATTAAGCGGCACATTTTAAAGAATGATTCCGTCCGAACAAGTAATGATTCTACTGCGGCTGATTCTGTTACATGTGATTCTGTTAAGCGGAATCCACTGTATTCAGCATAAAGGTTTATGCACCAATGCAAAGAGTGACATACAAAACCTACTCCCCCTAACCACACAAGAAGGAGACGTACCACTGCCCGAGATTTGCCCACCGCCCGAAACCCGCCCGATGCCCGAGCCCTACCAACCAACTGAAATTCGTACGCCTCCGGTGCGCTTTGCCCCACATGACGAAATGTGCGACATGTGTAGAACTGCCACTAAAATGTTTTTTTTAGTAATGTTCTGCACTTTTATTACTATATACTTAATATGTGTGCACATGTAACTGTGTTAACCGTTTCCGTCTTAGATGAAAATAAGTGAACCAAATCGTGTTTGCCCCTATAGGGGTGCGCTTTGCTCCACACTACTCTATGTTCTTATTTAGCGCGGTATCCACCCTTGGCAGACCTGTTCAGTCCGATTCATTTTCTCTGGTAATCTTTCAGCCACACCACAATGACTACACGAAAGCAATTCGTTCACACAGTTCCACCACCGCCTAAAGCCAGATACTCATTTACAAAGAAATTCAACCGGCATGTTGTCGACAAACAAAATGCTATCATAGTGTTCTTAGTTGCAAAACAAATTATGAAACATTTCGTCATTTAAAAACCGCGACCCATTTTCAGAAATGCGCTACCATGACGTCAGACGTACTTTGACACGGATGAATGCATGGCGGGCTGCATTTATTGCACGAAAGATGCGGGTAGCACAGACAGGCCTGTCACGGGTGAGTGCACACCGGGATGCGCGATATCCGGCGAGTGTGTCACGCATGCACGAACACACAACGCATCCTGTTAGAAAACATCAAAGAGAGCGGGCTCCCAGCTTTATGAGAGGTGACCACAATGTGGGAATTGATCAACTGGTGGCGCTGTAGCTCGGCGGCTAAAACTTCGGACTATCACTCGCGAGGACCGGGACCGAGGACCGGGGTTCGGTCCACCTGCTGCCGTTTCGAACCTTGGGCAATTTCGCTTTCCCCACTGCGTCTTTCGGGTGAAGCACTAAAACCCTCTATCTACCAAGGGAAGAACAAAGAACACACACAGTAACTTTGTAACCTGTCGTGATCTGGCGAACTATATCTGTAAAAATAACTAAAAACCGGAAAAGGGCTGTTTAGAAGGGGTTTATATATCATAAAAGAAAAGACAGAACTGCTACTTGTTTACAGTGGTAAGACCACAGTTGACCTTCCTGTTTATTGTATCATACGAATGTAGAGCGTATTAAATTGTGATATGTGAAATTAAACAATTTATATGATATGACATAAGTACAGTCGAGCAGGCATATTCAGGTTTGTTTGTAGAAGCTATTGACTGTGAAATAGTGCATTTTTGTGACAGTTTAAAAGGCGGAGGGATTTACGGGATTTTGTCACGTGGGTGCATGAATACATGCTATTTTTTGTAAATATTGACTGGCATCGTATGTGGGGGCGTTTTAAAAGAGATGGAGGTATTTGATTTTATAAACCTTGGTCAGCATGTCAATGAGATGATGGCAGTTGCTGTGAATTCTTTTTAAAATAATTTTTAGTGGTCACGTTTTCTTATAATCAGACAAAACGTTAACATTGCCATCAATGCAATTTTGCACTGTGGTCTGACCTCTCTTGCCAACAGTGACACTCCCGGATGTAGACAGCACTGGGACAAAGTTCAAGTCCAGGTTTGTTTGGGTGGAACGACGAGACGTGTTTATAAATAAGCCACCGCGTATCTAACACCCAGTTGACAAGATTCAGACTCTTCTACATTGTGGCCTGTTATGCTACATATGTTCTCGCCAACTGCTTTTATAAACATATCTCTGAGAAGTCAGAACTGCTGTAAGGTGGAGCCTAACCCTCATCAAAAGTTATAATGTCTCAACAAATCTCTCAAACATACCATAAGGCTACCTTAGCTTATCGCGAATCAGCTTCGTGATCTGTAGTGTGTGAACACTTAAGCAATATGTATATGTATATACTTCGTGATCTGTAGTGTGTGAACACTTAAGCAATATGTATATGTATATACTTCGTGATCTGTAGTGTGTGAACACTTAAGCAATATGTATATGTATATACTTCGTGATCTGTAGTGTGTGAACACTTAAGCAATATGTATATGTATATACTTCGTGATCTGTAGTGTGTGAACACTTAAGCAATATGTATATGTATATACTTCGTGACCTGTAGTGTGTGAACACTTAAGCAATATGTATATGTATATACTTCGTGACCTGTAGTGTGTGAACACTTAAGCAATATGTATATGTATATACTTCGTGACCTGTAGTGTGTGAACACTTAAGCAATATGTATATGTATATACTTCGTGACCTGTAGTGTGTGAACACTTAAGCAATATGTATATGTATATACTTCGTGATCTGTAGTGTGTGAACACTTAAGCAATATGTATATGTATATACTTCGTGATCTGTAGTGTGTGAACACTTAAGCAATATGTATATGTATATACTTCGTGATCTGTAGTGTGTGAACACTTAAGCAATATGTATATGTATATACTTCGTGATCTGTAGTGTGTGAACACTTAAGCAATATGTATATGTATATACTTCGTGACCTGTAGTGTGTGAACACTTAAGCAATATGTATATGTATATACTTCGTGACCTGTAGTGTGTGAACACTTAAGCAATATGTATATGTATATACTTCGTGACCTGTAGTGTGTGAACACTTAAGCAATATGTATATGTATATACTTCGTGACCTGTAGTGTGTGAACACTTAAGCAATATGTATATGTATATACTTCGTGATCTGTAGTGTGTGAACACTTAAGCAATATGCTCAGTCGGTTCAAAAGAGTGCGTACTTTTGTCAAAACTTTTGTCAAAACATTGACTTTGTTAGATCGTGTAACTTTCGAAAACATCGATAATATCTATACTATTAATTAGTTTGTGGTTGTGTCTGTCTGTCTTTCAGTCTGTCTGTCTGTCTGTCTGTCAGTCTGTCTGTCTATCTGTCGGGAGTGAGGATATTACAAAAGAACTTGTGTGAGGGTTTGACAAAGATGACGTAACTCAGAACAATAGGAGTTCATAGTTACGTACAATTGTTAGCAACGCTATGCGTGTTTTCTACGATTGTTCCGAGTTACATGATCAACGTCAAACGTCCACATAAGTTCCTTTGTACGGTACGAACTCTTCGTGAAACCAGCAGCTGTACAAATTGTTTGGTGTCTGTAGCAACGCGAGACACCTCGGCTGGTCAGTTGTAATGGTTACGTAAAGCCCGTATATATATATATATATATATATATATATATATATATATATATATATATATATATATATATATATATATATATATATATATATATATATATATATATATATATATATATATATATTATACAGGCGGGGTTCACATAACCACTTTTCCTTTGTTTTTGGTTCGGTCGGACCAAACCTAATTTAACAGTTTGTCCGATGATTTCATCAAAAATAGTTATAAAATGTGCATAACCATGGACCAATCTCGTCAATATTGACTAGGATCGAGAAACGTGGAGAACTCCGATGTCCTGGTTTCCCACGCAAAACAGGATCCGAAGCCCAGTCAAGAAAACAGACAACTACGAAGATCCTACGACCGCCAGAAGGGATTGGGGCGAACGCAGTTGTACTGTCTGTGACTGTATTACACCCAGAGTCCCCATCTGGCAGCCAGATGTGACGGATGGGTCTATGCTGGTGTCACACCACTATTGTTCCCCCATTGAAACCAACGCTTACAGCGAGTCAGGCTGTGCGCAGAATTATTATTCGGTTTTAGTGCAAACTATGCGTTTTGATCAATAGCGTTTTCTTCTTTTCTCTCAAGTCCTACAATTTTGTTTTCGAGAAAATCAAATGGACGATGCTCAGTGCCACGTGTCGACCGAACTGACCGGATTCTGTCTCTACATGTGCCGTAATCAACAAATAATTATGTCTCTACATGTGCCGTAATCAACAAATAATTGTGCTCTTTTCCCCGGTCGTCGCATTTCTTGTCAGGTCTAAAAAAACTGGCACTATATTCCTGTGACATGAACCTAAAATTAAAACAGTGATCTGTCCCCTTCTGAGTCCAATGAGCTCTAGATGAACACGCACGCTGCCCCTCCAAAGGGGTCCCTGTGTAAAATGCAGTAAAGATACTTTAAAAACAGTAAATTCAAATAAGTTAAATAAAAATGTGCAGCTTATGGAATTAAGAAAGGATATGGCTAAAATATATGTATTATCAATCAGTTCACATAACAAAACGTAACATGGCATACGGGCGACCTATGCGTACTACACCCTGGAGACAGGGAGGAGAGCAGGTCGTTGGGGATACGGGCGACCTATGCGTACCACATCCAGGAGACAGGGAGGAGAGCAGGTCGTTGGGGATACGGGCGACCTATGCGTACTACACCCTGGAGACAGGGAGGAGAGCAGGTCGTTGGGGATACGGGCGACCTATGCGTACTACACCCAGGAGACAGGGAGGAGAGCAGGTCGTTGGGGATACGGGCGACCTATGCGTAGCACATCCAGGAGACAGGGAGGAGAGCAGGTCGTTGGGGATACGGGCGACCTATGCGTACCACATCCAGGAGACAGGGAGGAGAGCAGGTCGTTGGGGATACGGGCGACCTATGTGTACTACACCCTGGAGACAGGGAGGAGAGCAGGTCGTTAGGGATACGGGCGACCTATGCGTACCACATCCAGGAGACAGGGAGGAGAGCAGGTCGTTGGGGATACGGGCGACCTATGCGTACCACATCCAGGAGACAGGGAGGAGAGCAGGTCGTTGGGGATACGGGCGACCTATGCGTACCACATCCAGGAGACAGGGAGGAGAGCAGGTCGTTGGGGATACGGGCGACCTATGCGTACCACATCCAGGAGACAGGGAGGAGAGCAGGTCGTTAGGGATACGGGCGACCTATGCGTACTACATCCAGGAGACAGGGAGGAGAGCAGGTCGTTGGGGATACGGGCGACCTATGCGTACTACATCCAGGAGACAGGGAGGAGAGCAGGTCGTTGGGATACGGGCGACCTATGCGTACTATACCCTGGAGACAGGGAGGAGAGCAGGTCGTTAGGGATACGGGCGACCTATGCGTACTACACCCTGGAGACAGGGAGGAGAGCAGGTCGTTAGGGATACGGGCGACCTATGCGTACTACACCCTGGAGACAGGGAGGAGAGCAAGTCGTTGGGGATACGGGCGACCTATGCGTACTACACCCAGGAGACAGGGAGGAGAGCAGGTCGTTGGGATACGGGCGACATATGCGTACTACACCCTGGAGACAGGGAGGAGAGCAGGTCGTTGGGGATACGGGCGACCTATGCGTACTACACCCTGGAGACAGGGAGGAGAGCAGGTCGTTGGGGATACGGGCGACCTATGCGTACAACACCCAGGAGACAGGGAGGAGAGCAGGTCGTTGGGGATACGGGCGACCTATGCGTATTACACCCTGGAGACAGGGAGGAGAGAAGGTCGTTTGGGATACGGGCAACCTATGCGTACCACACCCTGTAGACAGGGAGGAGAGCAGGTCGTTGGGGATACGGGCGATCTATGCGTACCACACCCAGGAGACAGGAATGAGAGCAGGTCGTTGGGGATAGGGCAACCTATGCGTACCACACCCTGGAGACAGGGAGGAGAGCAGGTCGTTCGGGATACGGGCGACCTATGCGTACTACACCCAGGAGACAGGGAGGAGAGCAGGTCGTTGGGGTTACGCTTCTCCAGCCAGTCCGCAATCTGCGTTCGCGGAAAAATGGATACACACGTTACGCATTTAACAAACATATACGTCCCTCTTTGCACAGGGATGTCCGAACAGATCAACCCGAGTGTATAGACGAATGCATTTTTCAATTTAGCATATGTGGACAACTTTACAATATCGATACTAATTTGGGCATTACAAACAACCATCAAGTTAAATCGGAGCACAATATACTTTGCGTTCGCATTTAGTTAGAGTTTGTATAGTTGTGGTTGCCTTATTGAATTAACAATAAGGTGTTTAGAGAAAAGTATTGTTGAAGCGGACTACGTAGAGTTTGCATGCCTGTTATTTGGGCATGTTTTTAAACCACGGCCATTTAATTACTCGTTCATTTGCTCATTTAAAAAATAAGCTGACCTTCAACCTTGTGTTTGGGTAAATACTGGTTGGTTGGAATATGTATATTTGTATAATTCGGGTTCCCAATATGGTGCCAACGGTCCAAATATGGACATATGTACATACCAGAATTTACAGTTATCATACTATTCGGAAATACTGGTTCGGGTGTTTCTAGACAAACAAAAACCACATGGAACAGTTTCATGGCACGACTAGGCGTCGTGTCGTCTGGTAACGATTATCGGCGCCGTGTTATGTTTTATGTAACATATTTTGTAATTAGAGGAGTGACTTATCATCACTAGGCCGACTCAGCCAAGCAGTGGGACCACCTAGCCTTGCTCAGACAAAGAGAGGGTGACTTTTCGAGACATAACACATATACCATATTTTGTAGCGACATAATGTGACAAGTATCTCTAGGATACATAAAGATAAGCCGATCATTTCCCGGCGGTAATACATTATTTCATTGACCAGATAACGCCTTACTACCCAAACATTCCCTCGTATCAAGAACATTCCAGATATAAAATGTTATACTTCCTTGTTACCTTATGTACCAACTAAGGTAGAATCTACGAGTTTTCCTTGTTTCGTTATGTACCAACTAGGGTAGTTCAACTACTGAATATTCCTATTACAAAAGAAGAGCAACAACAACAACAGCAACAACAGCAACAGCAACAACAACAACAACAACAACAACAACAACAACAACAACAACAACAACAACAACAATTTGTCGACACCGAATGAAACATGAGAAGGCTGAAGAATTTGCAGATAAAATATAAATGTCACAACGGTAATTTAATCTAAACATCTTTATTTTTTCCCCCGAAACATAGGCGCACAGCGCAATTCCCACAGTGACTCCGGTCAAAGTTCTTCCCAGCAAATAATGTCATCGGAAACGCAGAACTAGGTTGATATATGTCAGTGGTTATTGTAGCTGCCAGAGTAACAGAAACACATCTATACAGTCCTAAGTGGTTCTTGTGCAGCCGCATCCTTGGTCAATTGGGGTTATTGTGTCCGGGTAATGAATTATGAATATTACAAATTCCTGGTGTTTTTTTTACCCGGATGCGGATTTTTTTCGAGGGCAGATGTTTATGAAGACAATATTGTTTCGTGGGTGCGTTTTCTAGGTAGTCACTCGTCAATCTAGCGGTGTTTACCTCAGAGCACTCGCCACTCCAGGTGACTGTACTGTGGAAGTCCTGGCTGGTTGCCTGCCTCACCGCTAATCGATCGTTTGCTCGAGTTTTCATTTAGGAATAATTATGGTGGAAGTATTATTAGACGCCTACACACGCACGAACGAATGCACACACACTCGTTTAACATAGTCTTAACATGTCCAAGGTTGGTTTGCCAGGGTTTGTTTTTAAGTTTCCGTATCACGATCACGCAAACGATAACGGACGTTATTTCGATTACGCACCGCCATTTAAATATACATGATCATATATATGATCGAGGGAAATTCTAATTTGTCAAACAGTCTCTAAACTTGTTCCTGAGTCACCATTACGAATGACACGGAGTATTCAGGATTCCATCCTCTGTCAGGGCATGACTTCTGCATTATGATCGTTTCATGTTCATTGCTTCATCACTTCGGAAATGGTCAAACTTCCGGAAACGTCAAACGGCACAGTCAAACAGTCAACATGGCGTCTGTTCACAACCAACAACCGGATGTTGGGGTCGACGGCGCTCTCGCTGACCAGTCGACCGCTAAACTCGCCAAATATCCCAAAGCTTAACACTCCTTCTTCAAGTCACTTAGCACATTCGCTAATCAGGTTCTTTGATGTTCGACTTTGTAGTGTGATGATAGTTGAAGTAATATGCGCAGTTTGTGTAATAAAAGAGCGCACACTTTTGTTAAAATAATCAAACGAATTGACTTTGATAGTTAGATCGGGTAATTTGCAAAAGTGTGAATAGGTTAACGTTATAGTATATTATAGAGCCGGACCACATTTCTCTGCCGAATTTGGTCCGGATCTGGTCAAAAATAATTTACTAGTTTGCCCGAAGATTTCACAACAAAACTTTAAACTATACAATATACAAACGAGCCAGCGTGTTGTAATGGACGCTAGATGTTGTAATGGACGCTAGATGTTGTAATGGACGCTAGATAAACGCAATGAGTCTGAAACGAGACGAGCGAAAACACTGAGTGGCGGAGGGACCTTTAATATGACTTACATGCATCCATACACGTACGTGCATTCATACACGTACGTGCATTCATACACGTACATGCATCCATACACTTACATGCATACATACACTTTCGTGCATTTATACACGTACATGCATCTATACACGTACATGCATCCATACACTTTCGTGCATTCATACACGTACATGCATCCATACACGTACATATTTCATGGAGCAAATCTCGTCTAAGATGCATGTACAACTGTGTTCGGTTACACGTGTATAGTTGAACGTATTTGCAATATCACATGCTGAATCTTTAACTAGATAAAAGTGCAACTCAGGAGATCCTATGGAAATCCCTTAGGGCTTAGAACGAGAAATAAAATATCAATGGGTTGATGTTTTACAAGCTACAATGCTGAATGACTGAACGATCATGCGAATCAGTGCACACGAGTGCTCTTGTGTTTACCAGACTTATCGCTGACGTTCACCGTTGCCAGTAGGCCTAAGCGTAAACATATTCTCGTTGCCTGGAGGAAGTTTGTTGCTGCGGTTTGACCTGGCGTAATTATGTAACCTCAGTCCACCTATGTACATATTACATAGTTTGTCACGTTAATTCCTCCGATGAAATGTAGACTTGTTGACTAAACAAACTAGTCTTCTTGTTAAGGTTGTTTTCCGGTTGTTTACATACTTACTCACACAGTGCCAGGGTTGATTCTTTTTTATTGTAAACAAATCTGCGTGTTCGGGGTGTCGTGCTACGTTTGTTGATCGACGTGATATCTGCTCTTGTAGCTTTTGACAATTCAAGATGTCCCGGCCCGTCAGGTCGTTCAGCGAGTGGGTTCTCTTCCAGTCGTCGGTCTGGCCTAGTTGTTCGCACGAGTAGCTCCTCCAGGGGCAGACACGCGTTTCATTCTTTTTATGACACAGGAATACTACCCATAACGTTCGAGTGTATGGCCTAATTCTTCTATCGTTGATCGTTGTGAAAAGCAGTCCTTGTAGCTCGTAGCATGTCACGCTTCCCATGTCTTCACCTTACGCTGAACACGTTACTCTGTCTTCGTCCTTGGTCGGTTGGTTGATTAAACCAGTCGACATGACACATTCGGTGACAAAATACGGTCCTGTTAAACAACGGAGGAACCATTATACTAACACAATAACCACGTTTAGTTAACATATTAAGCATATCAGCTTTTGTGTGGCCGTGTCAGTCTGTCGTCGTTTTGACACGCGATCTCTGAAGTCTGCAGGTGGTATATTTAAATTGATGTATCATGCCATCTAGCATGGCCTCTGTGGACAATAGGTCGATTGATTTTGTAACTAAACGAGTCATTTGCGAATTCAATAGCGCCAAATTGGGCAAATCAGCGCAGCGTAACAGCCAGGTCACGCAGCCGTGCGGTGGTGGGAGTGGCCGTGTTTGAGGGATTTGTACGTAACAGCCAGGTCACGCAGCCGTGCGGTGGTGGGCGTGGCCGTGTTTGTGGGATTTGTACGTGACAGCCGCACGCCCACATCCGGTAATGTCGTCATGTTATATTTATACTTATAAACGCGGATGTTAAATTATCGCTGGGAGAAACACCGAGAACAGGTGTCGGCTTGTGCGCTATGGTTAACTGACTGATTAGTGACTTGGAGCGAAGGTTGGCTGAGTGAGCACTCCCGGATTTGCGTCGAGGCTATTTTAGGTTGAAACGCCTTGGAGCGCCTCATTAGCTGCTCCGATCTCGATACACCGACACACTCCGTTGAAGACCGCGACACAGGGACACATACCGCATCGCTGTACCCGGGAGAGCGGAAAGCTGTCGTAGACGGACCAGCAATGATAGGGACCAACGCAGCAACATGGCTGCTGCTGCTACTGGGTCTGTCCAGCAGCATCGACGCAAGAAACAGGCACTCGGGCAGAACGAACGCTGATCCTGACGTAAGTATGCGCTACCACAGTTATAACACTTGCAACACGAGTGGCACATTGATCCTGTCGTAAACATATTTGGCACACCTATTTTCTAAGATATGGTCTATGAAAACACTTAGACACGCATAGGCAACACGAAATGGAACATTGATCCTGACGTATTCTCTATCACAATGATAACATTTAGACACAGAGGCATGAAGAATAGGAACAACATTGGTTCAATCTGCTACATTGATCCTAACGTATTCTCTATCACAATGATAACATTTAGACACAGAGGATTCTGCGGAAAGACGTGTGCCTTTAGAACAATAACAACCATGTTAACGACATACATTTTACATTAGTGTACAATCAGTTATAACATGAATACTAAACTTTATAAGAAACCAGGGCAATCTTTCTTCGCCGCTTGCTGCACATCACACACAGATTTCCACACTCCCAACTCAACAACCTGGATCTGCCCCCGACTATAAGGCATAGTACCGTAATTAGACTAGGACACAACGGACGTAACCACATATAGTGGTGCTTTTTCACAGGTATTGTGTTCCTAAATGAGAGCTCGTAGTGCGTAGGGCATAATCAGCATATCAGAACAACAACATGGGTCATTGCTGTGCAAACGATAGCATTACGGATAACATGTACTTTGTCCGATTTTATGCTCTTGCATATATGGAGTGACATAACAAAATATGTAAGATTCGTCACTTTGAAATCTGGTATGACAAACCATTTTTCTTGCAGTGTCGTTTTCTAGGTTATTTCTGTTCGATTACATTTCTGCACACTTCCAATGCTCGCCACACAATGTCGCTCCATTTGATCATTGTGCACACAGGGCGAGTTCCTTTACTTTACATTTGGTCATTGTGCACACAGGGCGAGTTCCTTTACTTTGCACCTTCGTCCTAACTTTAGTTTCTTCTTCCTTTCACCAACCTAGTTGTGATGATGCAGGCGGTTTGGCAAGCGAACTGCAACTGTTTGTGGTGCACGTACAGCAGAAAACATTATATGAACCAACACAAATATGTGCACCAAAAGTGTTTGTGACATCTAGATTTTGGTATGTCGCAGTGTCTCGATGGGGTTCTTTGACTGTCAAGATTGACAGTATGTTGTGGTAAGGAGTTCTTGAGTCTAATGGTACAGGGGAAAGGGAATACCAGTATGTGGTAGTTACATTATGGAATGAGGAATTTTGTAGGCTAAGAAATGTTGACACCTGGTGATAATGATTAGTTGCACACAGCGCACAGTGTATTGTTTAATTTTACACAAAGATCAGCTTCTTTTCACACATTGCAAAACGTTCTATATCGTGCTTAGTGTACCTTTAGTTTGGCTTACAAACAACGGGCAGCTTGTTATTATATTTTGCATGGCTTACACGCGGTGATTTGTTGACGGTAGCTTCAAACCCTTCTTGCCGGTCTGTCCTTTGCATGGGGTCTAGGCAACATGGGGTAATTATTTGAGTGGTTAACCACAGCCAAAGATAACCGTTCGATTAACCCAATACGTGTTCAGTTGTGACTGGCTTATATTTGTGAATGGTGAACATTTGCGATTTGTGAACATGTGCAACTGGCGAACATTTGCGATTTGTGAACATGTGCAACTGGTGAACATTTGCGATTTGTGAACATGTGCAACTGGTGAACATTTGCGATTTATGAACATGTGCAACTGGCGAACTTTTGCGACTGGCGAGTAGCTTAACCACATAAAATCACAACCAAAATGTTTTGCAGACATATCAGTTTACATGTAAAATTTACAATTCACGGTGCGCTGTCTCTGCTGGTGGAGTCAGTTTCTTATCTGACGTGATCTGTTCGTGTTGCCGCCCTGCAGACCGTTGGCAATCTGTCAAGTTCGGTCGTGTTCCACACACTGTGGTTAACATCAGCTGGCCTAGAGCCCCTACCGAGTCACCCGGGTAGAGACGGGGTCGCTCCCAGGGGCAGATATCTAGCAATTTTAACGACTGTTCCAATTTTTCTGGTGTTTGAAAGGACGTGTTTGGGTCGTGTTTGCTGCCTGTGTTCATTGGCTTCTGCGTGTACCCGCCGGGGGTATCCCCCACCGTCGTGTTCTTGGCGTGTTTCGGGCCTCCACATCCTTGCCGTTGACTCGTCCAGTATCCGGGTGCAGTCGTGGTACTCATTACTCCGCAACTACCACCTGTTCCCAGCAAAAAATGCATCTCTGACTCGGTGTCAGTTAAATATCTCAAGCAAAAACATGTTGTTTTGCACGCGTTATTCGATGTATAGACGGGTATGATAAGGCCTTAATGGAATTATATGAATACACATTACTGTCGTCGCTCAATAACTGCAGTTATCTGAAGTTTTTTGCAGAGAAGTTTTGTTCAAATTGTTAAGAGGTTTACAAGTACCTAGATCGGTCCTACGTGGTATCATATAGTAACTGTATGCTGATTGTAGTGTCAAAACGGAACGATCTAGATTATCGAATGTCATGCGTCTGTTGCTGATGCGTTCTTATGTTCGAGGTGTCGTGTTTCCTCAGCGTTCTCTCTTTTTCGTCTACAACAATATTTCCAACTTCCCAATCCTTTCGTCCCATCATCAAACTGTGCCCATTCAACATTAAAATGTCTTTTCACACTGTTGACGGAGTTATTGTGTAATCGAAGAACATGTTGCTTTGGGATTGGATCATTTGTATGTAGAGTCATGTCAAAACGTTTTGAAATAAACAGTGGACCTACCGAACCGTTGCTATTAACTTGTTACTTCTCTGCAGGCATTCCTGACTAAATATGGCTACTTGCAAAAATTACCAAGAGGAGTATCACACGAACCAAGACAGCGGAATCGAGCCGTCAGGTAGGCGGTTTTCTCTATCTCTCTCTTATCTCCACTCCCCTCCCTCTCACTCTCTCTCTCTCTCTCTCTCTCTCTCCTTTTCTCTCTATGTCTTTCTATATTTTCTCTATCTCTTTCTCCCTCTACTATATCTCACATATATCCTCTCTCTTTCTCTCATTTGTTCTTTCTCTCTTCTTTCTCTATTTTTCCTCTCTCTTTCCTTTTCTCTACCTTTCTTTCTTTCTCTCTTTCTTTCTTTCTCTCTTTCTTTCTTTCTTTCTTTCTTTATCCCTTTCTCTCTTTTTCCTTGTATTTACCTTTTGCTCACTAGTTTTCTCTCACTCTGTTCACTCTCTTTCTCTTTATCTCTTACTACCTACATTTATTTCTTCTTTCTTTTTTCTCCCTCTTTCTATATCTGTCTCTTTCTTCCTCTCATCTCTCCTCTCTCTTCTATCCCTTTCTCTGACTCTTTCTCTCAATCTCATTTGCTCTCTATTTCTATCATTCTCTCTTCCTGCCATTGGGCGACGTGACGATATCACTAGAGTCATTATGTTTTCTCTTGTACGATTCTCTGCCGTCCGCATGAGCTGCTCGAACGTAATACCTGTCCAATCTATGATGTTGCCCCACCCGATAACAACATAACGAGTCGTTAAAAAATGGTTCTTGTAGAAGAAAATAAGGGTTTATTGTGTCCAAGGTCACGCCGTACACGCCGTACGCGTTCTACGCTTTGTTCGCGCTGTACGCGCTGTACGCGTTGTACGCGTTGTACGCCCTGTACGCGCTGTACACAGCGTATGTACCACACAAGAATGGTAGTGTTGAGCATGGTTCTGATAGTTTATAATTTAAACGGTTTAACTTACACTCCAATTTTTATAATTTCAGGTTTTAGATGGACTATTAGTTGGTATTTTAGACTGTTTCGACCCACATCAATCACTAAGAATGTGTTGCTCTACCACCCGAAGGGTTAATAAGTTAGCAGTTGTCCTATAACTCGCTGTCCGAGTTAACAACAGCCGAATAGAGCATTTATGTCAGGGAAACGTATTTTCCACCGTAGGGATTTTCAACGCATGGTGGGAATACCGGTGACCGGGATATTTGACAAGTTGACCCTTTGGAAGATGGCGCAACCCCGATGTGGTATGCCGGATAAAGCCCCCATCGGCAGTGGGGTGCCAGCCGAGGCTCTGACAGACACTGCTCACAACCCCATGAACTACTATGTACCAGGTAACTACTTTTGTTTACGTCGGCATAGGAAGTAATATAGTAGCAACCAGGCATAGACGCTATTTGCGAATATTGTCTATTCTGTTCGCGTTGTTCCATATTAAAAGTGTTCCGGGTGTGAACTTAGCTGTGGGAATGTCTGGTGGTACCATATATACGAGTAATCGGAACTGTAATTACCATTGATATTGATTTGTTTCGGACTGGTGAGGTTCCTGGTATGGTGGCAATTATTGCTATTAATAGATTGTCCGCCGTTGTCGTTATATTGTTATATATATGTGTAGTGTTCGTTGTGCACACGGACGGGGAAACACAAACAAAGCTACTTTCTCGAATCAGGTTCGTTGATTATGTGTAGTCCGTGAATAGTTGAAGTAGTACGCGCAGTCGGTTGAATAAAATAGCACGAAAAAATTCACTTTGGTTGTTAGATCGGGTAACTTGCGAACGTGTGATTAACTGCATGTCATAGTATATGAAAACGGAACACTTTTGCTCCCTTTTGTCGACTTTTGATCTGGGTCTGGTCCAAAATAATTTCATAATTTGTCCGAGGATTTCATGAAAAATAAAAGTCGTAGTGTATACTAGAGCTATCATGTTGTAGTAGCTACTACAGCTGGCATGTCGTAGTGGATATTAGAGCTAGCATGTCGTAGTGGATATTAGAGCTAGCATGTCGTAGTGGATACTAGAGCTAGAATGTCATAGTGGATATTAGAGCTAGCATGTCGTAGTGGATACTAGAGCTAGCATGTCATAGTGGATATTAAAGCTAGCATGTCGTAGTGGATACTAGAGCTAGCATGTCATAGTGGATATTAGAGCTAGCATGTCGTAGTGGATACTAGAGCTAGCATGTCATAGTGGATATTAGAGCTGGCATGTCGTAGCGGATACTAGAGCTAGCATATCGTAGTGGATAGTAGAGCTAGCATGTCGTAGTGGATACTAGAGCTAGCATGTCGTAGCGGATACTAGAGCTAGCATGTCGTAGTGGATAGTAGAGATAGCATGTCGTAGCGGATACTAGAGCTAGCATGTCGTAGTGGATATTAGCGCTAGCATGTCGTAGTGTATACTAGAGCTAGCATGTCGTAGTGGATACTAGAGCTAGCATGTCGTAGTGGATATTAGCGCTAGCATGTCGTAGTGGATACTAGAGCTAGCATGTCGTAGTGGATATTAGAGCTAGCAAGTCGTAGTGGATATTAAAGCTAGCATGTCATAGTGGATACTAGAGCTAGCATGTCGTAGTGGATACTAGAGCTAGCATGTCATAGTGGATATTAGAGCTAGCATGTCGTAGCGGATACTAGAGCTGGCATGTCGTAGCGGATACTAGAGCTGGCATGTCGTAGTGGATACTAGAGCTAGCATGTCGTAGTGGATACTAGAGCTAGCATGTCGTAGTGGATACTAGAGCTAGCATGTCGTAGTGGATACTAGAGCTGGCATGCCATAGTGGATACTAGAGCTAGCACGTCGTAGTGGATACTAGAGCTAGCATGTCGTAGTGGATATTAGAGCTAGCATGTCGTAGTGGACACTAGAGCTAGCATGTCGTAGTGGATATTAGAGCTAGCAAGTCGTAGTGGATGCTAGAGCTAGCATGTCGTAGTGGATAGTAGAGCTAGCATGTCGTAGTGGATACTAGAGCTAGCATGTCGTAGTGGATATTAGCGCTAGCATGTCGTAGTGGATACTAGAGCTAGCATGTCGTAGTGGATACTAGAGCTAGCATGTCGTAGTGGATATTAGCGCTAGCATGTCGTAGTGGATACTAGAGCTAGCATGTCGTAGTGGATATTAGAGCTAGCAAGTCGTAGTGGATCCTAGAGCTAGCATGTCATAGTGGATATTAGCGCTAACATGTCGTAGTGGATACTAGAGCTAGCATGTTGTAGTGGATATTAGAGCTAGCGTGTCGTAGTGGATGCTAGAGCTAGCATGTCTTAGCGGATACTAGAACTAGCATGTCGTAGTGGATATTAGGGCTAGCATGTCGTATTGGATACTAGAGCTAGCATGTCGTAGTGGATACTTGAGCTGGCATGTCGTAGTGGATAATTGGGTTAACATGTCTTAGTGGATACTTGAGCTAGCATGTCGTAGTGGATACTTTATAGGTTGGATTTTTCACGAAATAATGGTAAAACGAGACGAGTGAAAACATGGACTGTGGAAGGACCTTTAGTGTTCAACACAGACAAGAGCAGTAAATACACATTGTAGCAGTTCATTGAACAATTGTTCTGCTATTTATTAAAATAATAGTTCCGTTTGAGTAAGCCTGCAACCATTGTTTACGGCACTTACTCAAAACTCACGCAACGGTGCACTTAATAAGGTCTCCTGCAGTAGTTACTGCCTAGTTGATGCTCCCTGCAGCAGTTACTGCGTAGTTGATGCTCTCTGCCCGGGAACGTTGTTTCGTCGTCCGCGGTCGTTAGTAGCAGGCAAGCTGTCGTGTGTTACTGGAACAGTTGTGTACGACATCACGGATCACCGGGCGACGTTTATTCGGGAAAAAATTGATAACGAACCGGATACCCGGTATCGCCGCCGGGGTGAGCTTCTCTCTACAGTTCATATAACTGACCCGGATCGCCGGCGCTTGTCACTGCGGTACTCTTATGGAGATTCCAGCGGGTGATTTACACATGTTTACATGATGAAGTAATGTACAACAAATGGGGCGCGGTAGCGCGGAGGTTAGACCGTTGAACCCACAATGAAGTGGATCGGGGTTGGAGTCCGCCTGCTCTTGTTTCGAAGCCTGGACCATTTCGTGCTCTCTATTTTGTCTGTGTCTTTTGGACGAAACACTAATACCGAAGGTTCCTTCTTACCGGGTATCTACGCCAGGGGGCGTAAAAGATCCCACACACGGAATAAATGTATAACCTGTCTCTCACGGAGATGGTGATATATGTCTGCTAATAGCTAATAACTCCTGTGTTAGCCCTTGGCTTTATATATATATATATATATATATATATATATATATATATATATATATATATATATAAACTAGGCGATTGTTTTTCTCCTATGATATATATATATATATATATATATATATATATATATATGTATATGTATATGTATATGTATATGTATATGTATATGTATATGTATATGTATATGTATATGTATATATATATATATATATATATATATATATATATATATATATATATATATATATAGTACATTGGTACTAATGCAGCTGCCTTGCAGCCCAACTGAATGTCAATACATACATGTCTGCACCAATCGAGTTCAACGCGGTTCTGCGGTTTTGTGGAAGCGTAATCTTTATTCGGACGTATCGTCTTTACAGGGCAGATTAGTGGGCGAGTAGCCCCGTTGGCTTGACTTTACTGCAGCATTATATGTTCTATACAGCCCGAAACTATAGACCAACGCATGTCCTGCTTTTAATAGCTTACATGCACCACCACCAACACCATTTTTAAGGACATTGTACGTTTCTGCTGCAGGATTCAAGTGGCCGAAGAATGACTTGACTTACCGGGTGGTCAACTATTCTCCAGACTTGTACTGGGGCACTCAGTGGTATGTTATCTCAAACTACATATACCTTTATTTTACAACGAGCCGGGTTACCCGGCGTTGCACGGGGAGACTAAGCTGCCAATTATCAATTATGTATAACTGTTCGCAACGTTACGCGTCTTTCCTAGATTATTGTTCCGATTTGCGTAATCTACGCTTGCACACACACAAACAAACATACATATATACGTATCTACGTAACGTGTGTACGTAACGTAACATATGTATGTACGTAGCGTACACATAATTTGTGTTGTGTTAAGCTATTCAATGATTATCATACAAATGCACACGCTCGTGGTTACTTATGCGTCAAGATTGTGACTAGTTTGGTGTCTTCGCAGTTGAAAATGCATTATTAAGTATTTTGTTATGTACATCCACATAGGAGAAGATAGGAGAACCATATATCAGTTCAGTTCAGTTCAGTTCAGCTCAGTTCAGTTCACTCATCGGCGCCCTCTGACCACAGGAGAAACTTCGATGAGGCGTTCTCCAAGTGGAGTAAGGTGACGCCGCTCAACTTCCGGGAAGTGACGACGTCCGATCAAAACATCGAGATCAAGTTTGCTGCAGGCGACCACGGGGACGGATCTAGAAACGCCTTCGACGGCCCAGGTACTGTTCATGTCCTCGGTGGACAGGGTGATCCCAGGGAAGTTGATGCGTTCCCTGGAATTAGACAGGTTACCTTTGTCCAGGGGTACGGCATCTTTATGCTGGGGTCTGGTATCTAGACAACCTTACTGTATATTTTGGAACATTGGGGAAAGTTCCTTTGGCTCCGAGTAATAACGGTACGTTTTTAACCGTGTGACCCGGGATACATACCATAGGTTTTATCGCACGGTTCCACGGTCAGTTATAAGCCAGTGTATGAACACATTAACTGCATTACGCAAACCCGCGCGGCCGGGCGATGAAACTAACGCCAGATGTCTCCGAGACAAACCACCAGCAGCTGCGTTGTAAAACACGGCCGATAAAAAACCCGCGTTGGGTAAAACTAACAACCCTCCGTCGACAGTTGACGCTCCCAACAGACACGACGCAACTTTGTCATACTGGCTGTTGCATTTGGTACGGTACACTATCGACTTTCCAAACCCAGTGGTAAAAGTCAGTCATTCAAATCCAAAAAACCGTACGCTTTAGTTGTTGTCTTGTTACCAATGTGCTGTTGGGTCTTCGTCAAATCCTACACTTTTGTTTTCGATAAAATGTACATGGAATATGTCCCTGTTCAACATTTTAATATAGGCACAGCAGAAGTGTCGTAGTCATCAACTATGGCCATGTCCCTGTTCAAAAATAATGTTTCATGCAGCAAGAAATTACCAAAGCGGGTATCGTATCAAAATCGCCACTCGCTTCATTCGTATGACATGAACCCTGAGGTAAATTAATGATCCGTCCCTGCGTAACTTTGTGGTGATGTCTGCTTTGTGCCCCACTAGGTGGCGTGTTGGCGCATGCGTACTACCCCGAGGTGGGCGACACCCACTTCGACGAGGACGAGACGTGGACGGACGGTACAAGTGAAGGCACCAACCTGCTGAACGTCGCCACGCACGAGCTGGGCCACGCCCTTGGGCTCGGCCACTCGAATGTCCCCAACGCCGTGATGGCACCCTATTACCAAGGCTACGACTCCAACTTCAAACTCAAGGAGGACGACATCCGCGCAATACAGAGTCTCTACGGTCAGTAGCTTTGCTTTCTCCGCATATTTTACCAGATTTAGCAAGATATAGCAAGGTTTAGCAATATTTAGCAATACTTGACAATACTTAATAATACTTAGCACTATATAACACTACTTAACATTACTCAACGATACTTAACATTACTCAGTGATACTTAACAATACGTAACAATACTTAACAATATTTAGCAATACTTAACAATACATAACACGATTGCCATCTAACGCAAACAAAACAGATGGCAAGTGGAAGGAAGGAAGCCATTGGCTTATCGAAAGTCCAACGATTATTCATCTATGTGTAACCCGCCCTTCTGAGATATTCGTCAATTTTGCTGTTAAACATATTCACGCTGCTAGCATTTACGCAATCTGTAGATAATGTGTTCCATTCATTCATTGTCTTCCGTGAGAATGAATTTGTGCGGAGATAATGCTCCGAGTCACCGAGCCACTACCAAGACGCATATGAATAGTTACTGAATTATTGAGTGGATCAAAGGATGGTTATATAAGAACTCACCATATGTGTCCAGGATCACGCTCGGAGCACACAACAACGACGCCGCCACCGACTACAACAACGACACCTGATATAGACACTCCCCGGCCCGATAGAACGACACCGCGGCCCGATAGAACGACACCCCGGCCCGATAGAACGACACCGCGGCCCGATAGAACGACACCGGGGACCGACGTAACGACCAAACGACCTAAGATGGCAAACCCTTGCAAGATGAAGGTAGACGCGGTATTTCAAGGTATGCAGTTTGTTTTGTAAACGAGTAATAATTGTTGTAGAATATGTAGTTGTCACGTTAACGTTTAAATTAGTTACCAGGGGTGGATGGGTGAATTGTAAACCTTGTGATTTTCTGAAGCAGAAATAACCAGAGGCAAACAGCGCTTGTTGTTCGAGCTCGCTTAGTTGAAATTATTTTCCAAGTTGGCATTTCTTGAGGTGTCATTATAGTAACCTTCTAAACGTGCTTGAAATACGTTCAAATCCCAAACGTTTGTTAATCAGGCCTCACAGATTGCTGTAGAAATACCGTTACTAGAATGCAAGGAGATTGTTTTTTATTGAGATGAGCCCCGTCTACCTTTCACTGCATGTGCAATAGTTGTACGTACGTGCGTGTGTGCGTGCGTGCATACACACATACACACACATATTAAGGATACATGCCATTATACGTTTTTCTTTAATGTATTAAAAGCCAACGAATGGTTCTTTTGGCGCGTGTAGCACCAGACCAGCGAGTATACATGTTCCGGGGCCAATGGGTGTGGCGACTCGATGACACGGGCGTCACGGATGGCTACCCAAAACAGGCCCAGAAGCTGTTCGAGAAGCCGCCGAGAGGCATGGGAGCTGCCGTCTATTCGACACGCACTCGCTACACTTACTTCTTCAAAAGTGAGTTTCTCCACCTCCCCGTCGTGTAAAAATAATAATAATAACTTTATTTATACACTAAAATCCATAGTAAAACTATGTATAGTAGTGTTTACATGTCTACCGATCTCTATATGTTCAGTAGTGTTTACATGTCTACCGATCTCTATATGTTCAGTAGTGTTTACATGTCTACCGATCTCTATATAGTAATCGACAAGAGCTCGAAGCGTATTGGGCCAATGTGGGCACGAATGGTTTCGTTTCACAATACAGCCTACCTCGTTCAAAGATAACTTAATGTATTTATCATTCATACTGATATAATATAAACAATGATTGTTTAGACTGATGCTTACCTGGAAAATGACTTTCTATGCTTGGCTACAGTCGTGGCTCGCACGACGTACGTAGACTATATTGCTAGGTCCCGCATATAGCTAATCAAAGACTATGTATACGATGGTCCACTAGTTGAATGTTATCCAGTTCTGTTGCATCAGTGTTGACATATCTGTCTGGTTCTCACTAACAGTCTCATTCCCATCTTCCGTAGTCAATGCGGTATCTAATTGTTCATCTCATTATGCAAATGTCTCATCTGTTGTCTCTATAGAAAACAAAGTCTTCAAATACTACGGTCTCCGTCGTATGATCAGGAAGAAGATCTCCTCGAAGGGTTACCCATCACACCCCCAAGCCGCCTTGCATGGACGAGACGGGCGAATCTATCTCTTCCAGGTACAGTGACAGTCTGTGACACGACGACGAAATAGTCCTGTCGTTGCAATGTCACCGACCCTTGTTTGTGAGATTTTTCAAACCACCCACATTAAGATTTCGTTGTCCTGTTACATAACGATGACATAACAAAATTTCACGAGGGACAACTTTCTGTTGAGACCTAAAAATCTTGACTGTTCGACACATTAGAGATGTGCGACCAGGCGGTGCTGCATATGGTGCTGCAACCTTGACAAATTCAGGCAAGAATAACTTATTATCTGAAATGTAGTTTCGCTCCGACGATTCGAATTAGATACGCAGGACTAGTGGTCAACACGTGACGCCATCTAATGCTGCAGCATACTATTGACCAGTTAACATAATTCCAATTTGTTTAGTTCGTGGCAGTGTTCTGTTGCTAGGGTTCGTAGATAAACCAGCTTATCTAACTTATATATGCATTGTATTAATACGCAACACTAATTGCAGAGTAGTTGCATTTTCAGTACTTCTACATTTGTAAATGATAATCATAATTCGTGCTGCACTTGCAGCTGTAAAATGGATGTGTGTTTGCCCGTAAAGAAATGAAATCCTGCTTTTCGTGCCACTTCGACCTGTTGAATTGATTAGATCACCTGCAGCGTGAAGCCGTATGTGTTTTAGGGCGCATATTACTGGGTCTTTGACGAGGCAACCCTGGACATCATCGACCCGGCGCCCAGACCCATCAGCACGATGTGGCCCGGAGTGCCACCCAACATCGAGGCTGCAGTCAGGTACCGAGACGGAAACATCTACTTCTTCAAGGGACGCAAGTGAGTGTACAAGCTTGAAGGAATAAGGAATAAGGAATCAGGAATTGCTAACAAACTGCACAACTCCGTAAATATTAATGTTCATTATATAGGTATGAAATCATGTCGGTCTGGGAGACTGCCACATAGGCCATAATTTGGTCGCTAACGTGACAACCACGCATATATAATTATAAGTTAAACAATATAATTGTGTGATGGATTAAAGACAAATGCCTATTTTTTAGTAAAGCATAAAAATAAGACAATCAATATATGACGTATGTTATTGTAATATGTGAGATGGTGTTAAGAGGAAATAAGTTAGCAAAAATTAAGAAGGACACAGATACGCAAGAAAGAATGCAGAGGAGAGCAACTAAGCTGATTCCAGAACGAGTGACCTTGGTAATGAAAAATACCTAAAAGAATGTGGTTTGACAACACTAGAGACAAGGAGGAGATTAAATGGAATGTTTTAAAGTATTGAATTGTTCTGAAAATGTTGATGGACTCAAGACTAGACTAGTTTGGGCACAAAGCGCTCGTGTAAACCGGCCTTAGCTTTAATATACTAAATATAGTTATTAATTTTGCTACGTCTGAGCTTGTTTACATGTCTTCTATTTATATTTTCCCACAGATACCGTAAGTTCAGCGAGCGGTTGCGTCGTGTTGTCGACGACTACCCGAAGAAAACTGGACCCGCCTGGTTTGGGGCGCAGTGTGGCGGCACTCCGCGGGCTCCCAGGCTGCAGAGACAGTAGATGGCGCTGACGCTGACAACACCACCATATTACTTCTATAGCGTGTATATAGTCTGCTGGTACATATTTGTATGTTTATCCTCGCCATAGCAAACAGTATCATCTAGCGAATAAGGAAACACACACACACACACACACACACACACACACACACACACACACACACACACACACACACACACACACACACACACACACACACACACACACACACACACACACACACACACACACACACACACACACACACACACACACACACACACACACACACACACACACACACACACACACACACACACACACACTCATTTAATTCTACACTGGTGCAATTTGTCGCTTCACTAGCAGTAACCGCACATGGGCGTGTTAGACACCAGTGGGTCTTGCCGCATGCAATGGTGGGCATTTGTATGTAGCATTTAGAAAATAGCGCATCACTGGGTTAATTATGTTTAGACATCACAAGGCTTGTAAACTTAAGATTAGCTAACAAGAAGCCTTTAGCAGAGCCCGGTTAAATTATTTAACTTATTTGTGTTCAATGATGTTCAGCATAACGGCATTATAATATATATATATAAATTATATATAATTTACATTTTAATTAGAAAATTAGAAAGACAAGACTTATGTATTGACGTTCCCAAATACACTACTGCGGTGTAAATATGTACATAGAGATGTTAACTTGCCAGAAACGTTAAGTGATGTATGCATGCATTTATTGTAGGCTGGTCGAAATTACAACAAATATAATTGTTTGACATCATTGTTTGTCGAATGCTGTTATTTGAATGTTAAACGCAAGAAAGATATCGTAAAATGTTGAGTCTGGACGGCCATGTTTTCCGTTATTCGCTTAATTATATCCGCCCCCTGTGGGTGTGTTTAAATTATCCTGTAGTATTTCGATGTTACTCTTCTTGATACGTTTGTATAATACTAGAGTCATCGAGTGAGTAAATCAGAGATCAGCCGGGCACCAAGAGGCATCAACATTCCTGGTTCAATATCCCGTTAAGCCTATGGTTATGCGTAGTTATATTATCAATGACGGCCTATCTAGGACTAGGATCTAGACGCGCAACAGGTTACATTCGAAAAAAAACACAAGCCAAAGTTGGCCAAGGCCCAATGCCCCCTTAAATCCGCCACTGATTACACGGTTGTGTAATAAGTAAAAACCCTAATTAACATATCACCAAATCCGATGTATGATACTATCACTAATTTAAGTCCACATTTTTGTAGTACTCGACACATTTCTTCAAAGACTCCTCATAGCTGTAAACGGGCGAGTAGCCAAGCAGCAACTCCGCCTGCCGGCGACTAAAGTAGAATGTCTTGCAGACGTAGGCGACGCTACAGGCGGCCGTGGAACTGTTGAATCTGTACAGGGGACTGATGAGCCACAGTAGGGCCTCGGCACCTTTAAGCAGGTTGTGAACGAGGCCGTACGGCAGGTGGTAGTCAGACAGCGAGAGACCGCGAGCCGCCAGGAACGGCTGCATGAATTCAAAGCTGTTCATCAGAGGCGTGTCGTCCGTTATGAAGAACACGTGACCTCCCACTTGATCAGAACGTCGTTGGAGGGCGCGTTTGGCGACAACGTGTGCCCACGCCATGTTACCGACGTATGCCTGCAAGTAGAAAGTAGAAGTAATGTTCGCCATAATAATCTATATTGTTTGGCTGCGGTTATTCGCTGGACATGTCTCCTCAGCTGTGATAACTGAAGCACAAAACAAATACTGTATGGCGTCACACCAATATGGAGAGGTTTAGTTCAGTCATTAGACGCCGCCTCTGTCAGTCATTAGACGCGAGTCTGCGCAAAGACGCACTTCCATACATCAGAGTTCTTACTTATTCTATGATGATTTTGATAAAGCATTGCACAGAATGGGAAAGTGTGTTTACATATACCTTATTCATTGTTGAAAATAAGAAACGTCAGTAATATTATTGTTAACTCCAGAAGTATGCTGCAAACCTAGCGGATAACGTTGATAATTGCGCTGCACCTGCTGGAAGAGGGCGCCACCGTCGCCTACACGAGTAAGACGGCCGCCATGACGGTCAGCTGAACGCAGGCCACTGGTCACGTAGAACGGGTCTTCCTCGCCGTACATGACATTGGGGCGCAGGGCTAATGTATGTAGTCGACCCGGTTGATCGCCTGGACACGGAATACAAACGTGGGACGTATAACTAGAATATAATTATATGTTAATCGTCGTAAATATTGAAAAGAAGAAATATTCACACATAAAACTTAAAAGTAGAACTATAGCCGAGGACACAACGTAGCGTTAGCCAAGCATCAACGTAGATTATAATTATTTCAGAAAGTGTTCCTTCTCACACAGGATAATAAATGAATGGAACCAATTATCTACTGATTGTATAAATGCTTAAAAATTGACAAAAACGACATTTCCTTCCCATTGTTAAAACCATTTATTGTATTATATTTATGATATACATTGCACTTTACCAGCCCACTGCTTTTTAGGGAAAGATGCCTCAGACTTCTAAATTCCCCTGAAATAATTTCTCCGGTATAAAATCTGAACTGGCATCCCATTTCTGATAAGGACCTTAGGGCCTTTGTAAATAATAACATTCCAATAATAAAAAAATCGGATGTGGATGGGTGTGTCCATTTGGGTTATAAAAAAAATTGGACAGGTATAGTATTTCCTCGGTTGAAATTTTACAGTAATCGGCTTCTGCATTTGCAATGTGTGCCTCCAATTTTAAATTTGTTGCTTGTTTTTGGATAGGGTGTGGGTGGGTGTCAAATCTACCCAATTTTGTTTTTTTTATTTACAAAGCCCCTTATCCAATACCACAGAACGGAAAATCGATATATCCGCAATATGGCGCCTCTGTACAGACAGGCACATCGAAGACGAGACTCACCCGACGAGAACGAGGCGCCGTTGGCCTTCAGGACTAGCTGTTCCGCTCGCAACTTCGTGGCGGGATAGCCGGGGAAGAGGAACTTGTCTGGAATGGGAAGCGTCTCGTCCCCTTCACGGATCTCCTCCTCCCCAATAACAACGTCGATCGTGCTCGTGAAGATGAGGCGGGGTACGCGCTTAGCCAGACACGCCTCCAGCAACGTGGCAGTGCCTGCACACAGAGTGACACGTAAAGATAGTTCTTATATAGTGCGGTATCCAGTCCTTGGGATCGCTCAAAGTGCTTTACACTCCACCTCGTAGACCTAGTCCTTCCAACACCAACTCGACTTCTTTGGGAAGCATACAGCCACGCTGCAGTTATTGCGCAAAGACTATAGTTTCACACATGTCCATCACTGTCTACAGCCAGGTAGAGCTGAGTGAACTGAAGCGACGTGGAGTTAACGAAATTTTCCTAGCTTCGAAACCCAGTCCTCTCAATAGAGAATCCGGCGTTCTAATCGCTGTGTTATTGCATCACACGTCACGCCTTATATTGGGCGTACATTGCTAAACTTCTGTTGCGAATCGTGCACTTCCAGAAAATAACGTTACGATCGTGGCGATGCGCACACGAGTTGCGACAACTGTTGTTGTTGCGCAGCGTACGTTGACCAGTCGCAAAGAGTCGTAGAATGTGCACTGACCCAATCGCACAACCACGAAACTGACAATCGCTGCTCGTCGTGCAATCGCGCGCACACGCAACACAAGCTTAGCAATGTACGCGTTGGATTACTGTGATGCACGTCATGGCTACATATTATGAGCACGGAGACTAGTTCAACTAAAAATGCATTTGAATCCACTGTTTTGATATTTGTAGGAAACTGTATAGTTTCTTGAACAATTACATAAAAATGTGTACATTTTACTGAAATGAGTCAGACATGCTTATAAATTATGGAGGACGATATCAACAAGACGGACATTAACTATGCTGATTGGACAGATTGAGCAATGGTGGGTTTGCAAACGGATGATTTCCACGTTAAGGGGGCTCACATATATAGAAACGTATACGTATTACTTCACATTACTGACAGACGCATAATGACTTACAACATAAGTATTATGTTAATATTCTAGACCTGACTAACATTGCAACACCATGGTGACTCATGCATCACAATTCCTGGAGACACAACGAAACACAACGTTGTAGACAAGTAACGACATCGCTAGAGTACCGTCGACGTTGATGCGCTGCATGCGGTCGTGGTCGGGGAAGACTCCATAGCTGACGACCCCGGCCGTGTGGATGACGACGTCAACCCCGTCCAGTGCGGCCTGGATGTCGGCTCGACTGCACAGGTCGCCCTGCACGCTACGTACGGGCTTCGGCTGGGCGTGACCTGTCAGCAAGGAAGGAAATAAGGTTGAAGTCCCGTGTGTGTGTGTGTGTGTGTGTGTGTGTGTGTGTGTGTGTGCGTGCGTGCGTGCGTGCGTGCGTGCGTGCGTGCGTGCGTGGTGTGTGTGTGTATGTGTGTGTATGTGTGTGCGTGCGGGCGTGCGTGCGAGCGTGCGTGTGTGTGTACATTCCGTTAATCCAGACCCCGCGTGGCGTGTCACTTTTAAAGCGAAGGTTCGGTTTTGAATTGTTTTGTCTAGCGACAGACTAATCTGAAGTGTCCAAATTAGCTATGCTTGACCCGGCACAGACACGGTATGTATAGTGTAAAAAAAACTGGTTCTCAACATTGGGAACTGTACGTATCCCTTGTAACTTGGTCCCATCTCGTTAATTTTGTACACGAAGGAACTTCTGATGGTGACATGCACCATGACAGTGACCAACCTCGGTGCCAGCGTAGAGAGGTCGGCTTGACAATAATGTTCTGAAAAAGCTGACTAGTTGAATGAGGCCTCATAAAATCACCCGTCTCTAGTACGTTTGTAGCCACAGCAGATATACCGACTAGTCAGTTAATAAGGAACACAATGAATCTCGTTTCGAGGCGATAGTTGGCGAGATAATGCGCTTCCGGCCCCTAAGTTGTACACATCATAACTCGTTAAATGTATCAATGTCATTATAAAATAAACCATATCACATTTTAATGCTAGTTATTTTATTAAGTAATAGAAGTAAATGTGTTATTGTTTGTTCTCTCTGTTTTAATTATAAATGTGTTCTAAAAGTGTGAAACGCGACAGCAGGCAGCATGTCGTTGGGGGCCGGAAGTGAGCATTTGTGGGCAAATTTGTATAAAACCAACATGGTGGCTGACGAGACTTGTAACCCCCATAGAACAACTAGGAAACAGGAAGTAACAGTTTATTCCCCCATTAGTAGATAACGTTGAGATACTACCTAGTTTGTTGACGTATGGCGTGACGTCAAAAACACGTATCTCTCCGACATCATCGTCTCGTTCCTGCAGCTCCCGTACGATGTGCTGGCCCACGAAGCCGGCGCCCCCGGTCACCAAAACCACCTCCTTGCCTCCTCCGCCCGTTCGTCGTCCCTGGTCCACACACGCCTCAACAACGGGGCGCCGTAACAACACTGGCCTGCCACACGGGCCGCGACTGTGTTGGTCATGAGTGAACCCCAAGTACAGCCTGGAAGATGAAACAACATTGCTCAGTGGTCAAAGTGGTCATATATCCTGGATATAACGTCGTATTCATCACACCGTGAAGAATGACACTATCATTGGTGGGTAAAGAAGGAATGAAACTACAGTAGTACCTGCCTTCAACGGACCCTCCGATGAGCGGACACCTGCTATGGCGGGACACTTTCTCAATGTACGGACTGTTTTACCATGTTAATGTCCCTCTGATGAGGGGACACCTGGTGAACGCGGACAGCGGACAGGATATTTTGGTTTTCTGTCCCTGCTAAGGCCGACAGTAATCATTATTTTCGTAATTTTTTTCTCGAAATATTTTATTTCCAAAATGGCAACGGACAAACAGCACGGTATGTAGTGGGAAAAACGACGTTATATCGCGAATTCATATATAAGGCTGTTGGTCGTGGACCCTGATTTTCTGCCGCCGGGGGAAATGCCAAATGGGCCTGCTTACACCTACTTGCATTGCTTTGACAATTCTCAAGAAAGAGGTGACAATGAACGACTGTCAACAAGTTGTTTGTTTGGCGCTGCCGCTGACATCAATCGCTGATGTTGGCTTCGCTTAGGCGGTTTGAAATTGCAATCGAGATTCACAAATACGCCTCGCATAAGAATCAGATAAACAGTCTGAAATGCAATTTAGTATGCAGTACTAATATGACACTGGGGTGAAATGGCATGCCTCCAATCTAAACGACGCGAAACCAACATGCCAAAGGCGCTTCCGGTGCGCGAAAATACGAATTCGTCATCCGCATATAAAACGAAGAATCGATGCTAAGTCGTGCATCATAAATTTATGGTTCGGTCGAGATCAGTTAAAAATCGAAGTGAAACGGTTATTAATTCTGCCTATTGTCGTTTTCTATGTTTAATCAGCTTACATACTGCGTGTGTCAACTCATATACGTTTTCGGCTGCTCAAATCCAGGTTATTATTTTCGATTCGTAGGCCTATTAGTTCAGTACATCGTCATCATAGTTCCATAACGGTATGCGTACATGTATTTTATTCAGTTAACGATTAAACAGGGTGTGACATTAAAAAATAATACACGTTGATGGTAGTTGACCCGTTTAATAAGCTCTATGATCTGCATATTGCCGTATAAGACAGTGCTGCAAGCACACTGTGGCTTCGACAGCGTTCTTGGACTTGGAGCAACGGGCGGCGATCGCTGTTGGTTAGTAGCACCCTGGTGGCAGACATGGGAACACCTAACGCGCCTTATTTCAGCCCTCCACTCCAGCATGGCTGTCCCTCCGATGAGGGGACACCTGCCATGTAGGGATACTTTTGCTTGGATACAGAAGTGTCCGTTGAAGGCAGGTACTACTGTATCATTGGTGGGTAAAGAAAAAATTACACTATCATTGGCGGGCAAAGAAAGAAAGAATGACACTATCAGTGTTGGGTAAAGAACGAATGACGCTATCGTTGGTGGGTAAAGAACGAATGACACTATCATTGGTGGGTAAAGAAAGAATGACACTATTAGTGGTGGGTAAAGAATGAATGACACTATCGTTGGTGGGTAAAGAACGAATGACACTATCATTGGTGGGTAAAGAAAGAATGACACTATTAGTGGTGGGTAAAGAATGAATGACACTATCGTTGGTGGGTAAAGAACGAATGACACTATCATTGGTGGGTAAAGAAAGAATTACACTATTAGTGGTGGGTAAAGAATGAATGACACTATCGTTGGTGGGTAAAGAACGAATGACACTATCATTGGTGGGTAAAGAAAGAATGACACTATTAGTGGTGGGTAAAGAACGAATGGCACTATCGTTGGTGGGTAAAGAACGAATGACACTATCATTGGTGGGTAAAGAAAGAATGACACTATTAGTGGTGGGTAAAGAATGAATGACACTATCGTTGGTGGGTAAAGAACGAATGACACTATCATTGGTGGGTAAAGAAAGAATGACACTATTAGTGGTGGGTAAAGAACGAATGACACTATCGTTGGTGGGTAAAGAACGAATGACACTATCATTGGTGGGTAAAGAAAGAATGACACTATTAGTGGTGGATAAAGAAATAATGACATTATCGGTGGTGGATAAAGAAATTATGACACTATCAGTGGTGGATATAGAAATAATGACACTATCAGTGCTGGACACAGAAAATTGATTTCTTCAGTATTGTTGAGATTGTAAAATTTAGTTCACTCACCGATAAAACAGACTTTACGAAGATAAAATATCAGAGAAAACCAATGTTCAGCGAATATAAATTTACAGAGAAGAAGCGCACCGAGAAAATAAAATCAACACGCAGAAACAACAAAATACGCAGATAAATGAACATAAACACTTGGCACGCGCACACACACACACACACACACACGAACGCACGCACGCACGCACGCACGCACGCACGCAAGCAGGCACACCAGAATACCAACTCAAGAGAAGATCTCCTTCTACAGTAATCGTTGCAGAGATTGTGCAAAGCACACCACGAGTGCGCATACCAGACATAGTTAGTAATAACATCCTGAATCAAAAAGCGGTTACTCACCCAATACTAGTGGCAGTAATACCTGTCAGACGCGGAGCGACTCTCATCCAACGCATCGTGTATGTCCCTTATCGGAGCTGAATGGACAGCAGCCAAGACTCACTCGTTGAAAGCAACGACACAGACTGGTAAGACACGCTTACATTTCCGTAACTCGCAGCACATCGGATTACATTCAAAATCAATATCAACATCCGGATACGCAGTAATAATACTTTCGCAGCAATCTTTTCGACTCGACGGGTGTTAGCATTATACAGGTTTCCGATGTCAACAGTATTTTGAATGCAACAAGTGTTACGCACGTCGCCGGCAAATAACAGTGCACCAACACGACAAGATGACACAAATACCTGCCGTCTGCGTTAATACGTCAAAGACAACAACATACAACATCAATGCATAAAGAAAACATAAACATAAGCCAAAGAATTATAAAACATATTGCACAAATATGTGAAGAGAACAAAAAACATTCATGCAAGTTTAATCAATACGTCAACAAAGCACAAATGTAAACATATTGCATCAATACACGAATGAAACACAAACTACAGTTGGTTGCGTCGATACATAACATGCTCCAACAATATGTAAACGAAAAACACGTAGCACATCAATACGTCCAAGCGATAGAAACACCAGCTTGCTGCATCAATATGTGAAGGACATAAATAATGACTCGCCCTCACAAACTGGCCAAGGAAATCCTTACCCGAGCAGAACAGCCAACTGATTGCGTTCGGCACACGCTGAGTTGTTCTCAGTTGGATAGCGGAAAATCAAATCACCCATAGGCGACGTTTCATAAGTTCTGTTTGCTACAAGTCGTAATCCGGCACACGCACATGCACACGCACACGCACGATGAACATAATTACTGAGCACATAGTGGATAACAAGTATTATGTAAAATGTTAAACTACATATCAATCCGGTATATTACATCAATGGGCGTTCGGGGAAATAATAGAATACGTAGTGAGGAACAGTGACAAATATTTTGTCTCAATCCATATATGAAGTTGCTGGTCAACTCTCTTTGCATATCAACACACGTACACAATATGTATGTTTGTGCGAAAGTAAGTTGAGAAATCGCTAGCGCTATCCCCCAACACACCACTGCAACATGATGCCAAACTAATTTGGGCACTTTCGATTTGAGGTTGGTAAGTTATACAAATTTGACTTTTTGGCCACATTATTATAACAACTTGAACAATGTTAACTGATCCCACTGCATAAGTACTTTAAGTAATCCAAGATGTGAAATATATATATTTAAATGTCGCCTATGTATTGTTATAATACGTGTTATTGATTCGAGCGCGCTAAAATATGGCATAGGCCTAAGTTGTTTTTGTGATTCGAATGACACATTCAATACGGGGCAAAGCGCATCCCCTATGTGGGGCAAATATAGAGGTAAATATAAGCGTGCCCTGGGTGCATTGTTCTTCGGAATGTTTGGCCTGACGTGCCCATAAATGCTTCTCTGTGGGGTGTACTGCAGCACTCCCCCTTTCCAGTTTCACAAAGAAAACACTGCAGGAATGCTGCCAGAAATGGGCACTTTCTGGGTCGCAGGATGAGTATGATGGTTCATATATAGAGTTCAGCAGCGCTGCTCCTGATAAATTTCTGCAGTAATACGAGCAGGACTGGGCTGCGTGTACGTCGACGTGGGTAGCATTCAACCAAAAAGAGGTGAGGAATTTCGGTAGCCAAATTACGAATCGTGTCGAAAGTTTTAATATGAAAGTGAAAGCTTTCTCGCAGCACAACACGACGTTGTCACATCGTTTACTCCTGCACTTTGACAAGGGAACAGATCACGAGAGCCACTGTCACGCTGTTACGCAGAGTATAACAACAAAATACGTGCATGGACACAATTACGCCCTTGGCCAAGAAATCCAACAGAAATCAATACGTTATGCAGCAAGTTTCATGTTGATGCAGGATACAGGGAAGTTACGTGTCATCACTGTGGTGCGATACCCGTCATCGTATGCACTTGTTGTTGGCGACAGGTGTTGCCACAAACTACATGGTGACGAGTGCGCGTGAACAAGCACTTAGACTAAGACAGGTTTTTTCCTTGCAGACATGTGTTCTGGAGTTCCGCCACATGGCACTCACGCAAACACATTCTAATTCACGTGCACGCACAAAGTAGACACTGACACAAACGACACATGCACATACACACACTCGCACACCGGCTCACACGCAGATTCTGGGCAAATATCTGAGTATTCTGTAACACAGTAAAGTGCATTCTGAATCCAGGCACTCGTGAAAGCAACAAACGGTGGCGCCACATTACGGATAATCGGGGCTACATTAAAAGTGAAATATCTTGAAATAAATATGCAGTCCGTAAAATATTATTGTCTTTGGAAAAGCGGCAGATACCTGCGTTTGCACCTGTCTCTGATATGTCTCACCTGTGGAACTAACATGTAAATGACTGCCTTCGTCAGTGTTTTACATATATTGGTATATATTTGTCATAACAGTTGTGGTTATTGCATCTGGTGCTGTAATAAGTCTTTAACAGAGTTGGGTACGTCGTGACAAAGACGCTGACACGGTTGGCTTCAGTTGGAGTTGAGGACAACTTCCTGGAGTCAATGAAGCGGCAACATCGACAGATTGGTAAACAAAAGTTATCAACACACTTTAATTTGTCATTAATCTTAATCATCCAACCATAATGATAGGAAATAGTGAATACAAAAGTATTATAATTAATATTATTTTAATTAAATATAAGTGTAAGACAAGTTTAAATTAATGAAAATGTTATTCAGTTAATTATGATGTCATTAAAATAGGTGTCACCCCTAAAGTGGTGGGCAACAGGTTTGTCACCCAGGTGTACACTTTCTTCAATGAAGTTAATATTCACATTTATTTTAATGTGAAAATACAAAATTCTAATAATTATATGCCTGTACATTACAAATTGGTAATTGTTCCTACTTTTCTGTGCTGACATAGGTAATCTTGTTATAAATTATAAAGACGCTTATCTAGGTCCAGCCCCAGTTAAAAATATATCTAATGTTATAATTACGTGGTATTTATGTATAATGATATATTTAGTTGCTATCTAACATTTAACTGATCATGTAACAAATGACAATGTTATGTTAACACTGTTAACTGTATGTATGTGTGTATATAAAGATTTAACAAGATTGCCATCCAAGGCAAAGACCCAGATGGCAAGTGGTCAAGGAAGCCATTGGCTTATTGGCAGTCCCACATTTTTCCATCTATATGTAACCTGCCCACCTGAGATATGTGTCAACCTTGTTTTTAAACATATTCATGCTGCTAGTAGTTACATAATCTGTCGATAATTTGTTCCATTCACTTATTGTCCTCTGTGATAACGAGAACTTCCTGATATCCAATCTACTCTGATCCTTTATGAAAGTTACTTCATGTCCTCTAGATCTACTATTTTTTTTGAGTGAGAAAAAAATATTTCTATCAATATTTTCATGCACATTCAATGTCTTAGAAACTTCAATTTGATCTCCTCTTAACCTCCTTGTCTCTAGGGTTGTTAAGCCACATTCCTTTAAGTGCTCTTCATAACTAAGGTCTCTCAGTTCTGGAATCATCTTATTTGTTCTCCTCTGTATTCATTCAAGAATATCTATATCCTTATTATGATATGGTCTCCAAACTTTTATACAGTATTGTAAATGAGGCATGACTATTGCTTTATACAGAGGTATAATAAAAAATTTCTTTGTATGTTATATTTCTCCTAATCAATCAACCCAAGCATTTGATTACCCTCTGAAACTTTCATATCATCACTTATTGTTATTCCTTCTTTTATAGTAGTACCTAGAACAGTATCTCCCATTTTATAGTTTGCATCCATGTTCCCATGTCCGGTGTGTAGGCATTTACATTTCCCAAAATTGAATAATATCTGCCATTTTTCAGACTATTTAACTAATTTGTCTACATCGTTTTGTAAATGTTGTTTATCACCATCATTGTTAACCTTTCTAAACACTTTTGTGTCATCTGCAGTTTTCAGTACATTGCTTGTTATATTATCATCCAAGTCATTGATATATATTAAAAATAATAAAGGTCCTAAATCCTAAAACTGATCCTTGTGTTACTCCACTCAAAACTGATTTCCAGTTTGAAACCTCTACTACAACACGCTGTCTTCTGTCAATTAGCCATTGTACTATCCAGTCAATTATGCCATCCCCGATACCATGAGCTTTTAATTTAAGTAGTAATCTTTGATGTGGCACTTTGTTGAAGGCTTTCTGAAAACCTAAGTAGATAATATCAGCTGGTGATCCCTTGTCTATCCACTGATGTTAAACTCTCTGGTCTGTAATTTTCCGACTTATTTCTCAAACGCTTTTTAAATTTAATGAATACAGAGGAGAGCAACTAAAATGATTCCAGAACTGAGATACCTTATGAAGAACACCTAAAAGAATCTGATTTAACAAACCTAGAGTCAAGGAGGTTAAGAGGAGATCAAATTGATGTTTTTAAGATATTGAATGGGTATGAAGATATTGATGGACATTTCTTTTTCTCACTCAATAAAGACAGTAGAAATAGAGGACATTAGGTAACATTAGTAAAGGATCAGTGTACCGGTAGGTTGGATATTACGAAGTACTCGTTCTCACAGAGGACAATAAATGAATGGAACAAATTATCTACAGATTGTGTATTTCAGCGTGAATATGTTTAAAAACAAGATTGACACATATTTCAGGATGGTGGGTTAAACATGTATGAAAAATGTTGGCCTCTCGATAAGCCAATAGCTTCCTTGTCCACTTGCCATCTGGGCATTTGCCTTGCATGGCAATCTCGTTAAATCTAAATATTGGTATGATGTTTGCTTCTTTCCATTCAAAAGCAACTACTCCCTCTTTTAATGACAAGTTGAACACTCTTGCACGTGGTATACTAATTTGTTCTACTATTTCCATTAGTAGTTTTGGAGGAATTCCATCCAATCCATGTTATTTTTATCCTTCATTGCCTTTATTTTCTTAGCTACCATTTCTGGAGTTACAATTAATTGCCCTAAATGGTCTGATTTAGCCTTCTGACATTTAGCATTTGGAACTGGTAATGAATTAATATCCTCTCTGGTAAAGGATGTATGTGTCATGTAAAAGGTTTTTTGTTGCAGGAAATTAATGAATGGCTCAGACATGATTATCCTAACATTATGTCCAAATCAGCTACATTGCATCCTCAAGTGATCTGCCAACAATGTTGATGTCACCGACAGTCAGTATTACAGCCATTCTTGTGCTGTCTACCTGCCACCTGGTGGCAACCCAGCAGAGGTGGCGCCCCCTGTGGGATCTATTTAGTAATGCCGTTGTGGTGAGAACATACTACGGTGATGTTCGTGGCTTTTCTGTGCCCTGGGACATTGAGGACACTGTCTGGGATCGTAAATTGTACGAGTACCCACCATGGTACATGCGTCGCATCAACTGTTTCCTTGGTATTCCCTATGCCCTCCCACCACTAGGCTACCTCCGCTTTCAGGTGAGTTACATTCCTGTCAACCAGACATTGGAATTAAAATGAACTGGTGTTTTGATTTTAAAAGTAATTGGGATTGGTGAAAATGTAACTGGTACTTTCAATTATTTTTCAATTTCAACTTTTTAACTCAAATGATCAATAAAATATAGTATGTTCTGTATGTCATATTTGTTTGCCATTATGTATCATAATATGCAAAAATTAAATAAAGCTGCTCTAAAATAGACGCTATTTTGGGGCATTGAGTATGTCTATAGTTAGTAATTAGCTATGGTTACTAAGAATAGTAATTGAAAATACCAATTACATTTTCACCAATTCTGATTACTTTTAAAACAAAACACCAGTTCCAATTCTGGAATTGGAATTGACATTTCAATTCCAATATAATTGACCTCATGTCTGATCATGATTACATTTTAGAATGTAATTAACATTAATATAATGAAATAAATAAATAAAATCTCATGAAGAGAAAGGCTTGCTTGCATCATAGTTGGGATCTGGGCAACAGAAATGTGTATGTTAAATTGTAATTGAGATCCATTGTAATCATGATTACAATTATTTGGCATTGTGAATGTAATCGACTATGATTACGATTCTTTGGCATTTTTGACCATGTAATTCAGCATGAGTACGGTTACATTGGTACTAAGAAATTGTTGATGATTACTGAGTATGATTACTCCATCTCTGACTTCTGTATGTACTAACAATTAGAATTGTAAACTAAAACATTATATATACAACCAGATATTAAAACTACTTAAAGCAGCAATACATAATGGGTCTGTCTATGAAACATCTAGTTTGTGTATATATATGTGTGTGTATATATATATATATATATATATATATATATATATATATATATATCATATATATCATATATATATCATATATATCATATATATATCATATAATGTATCAAATATACATAATGTCAAGTTTTAATTTCCAGAGACCACACAAACCCCGTTGGTACGGAACCTATGAAGCGAACTATTTCCGACCGGCTTGTCCTCAAAGAATTGACAGCCTCCGTGAAGATATCCCAGGTTACCCTAAGGCAAACATCAGTGAAGACTGCCTATACATGAATATATATGCACCAAATGTAAGTTGGTCTTGACAAACAGGGAACTTCTTCACAAGTACATTTGTTAAAATCATTGAAAGAATTGATTTTGGTCATTAGATGGTGTAACTTGCTAAAGTGTGATTAGCTTTATGTCAGTGTGTTTAGAACCAGATCCGGTCAAAATAATTTATTAGTTTGATGATTTCACCGTAACTAAATAACACATTGATACAAACGAGCTAGCATGTCATAGTGGATACTTGATAGGTTAAATTTATGCGAAATTAATCTGAAACAAGACAAGCGAAAAAATCTAATTGCGGATGGAACTTTAATGTTGACCTTTTGAGTCCAGCATCGAACTGGTCCAGGTTGACAAGTTACAAGTAATGCCTAAATGACAGATTCTACAGTGTGATTGGTAACAACTATTGGCTAAATGACAGATGCTACTGTGTGACAGGTTACAAGTAATGCCTAAATGACAGATTCTACTGTGTGACAGGTTACAAGTAATGCCTAAATGACAGATGCTACTGTGTGACAGGCTACAAGTAATGCCTAAATGACAGATGCTACTGTGTGACAGGTTACAAGTAATGCCTAAATGACAGATGCTACTGTGTGATAGGTGACAACCCACTCAGACAAAACCCTCTACCCAGTCATGGTGTGGATTCACGGGGGCAACTTCACCTCTGGCTCAGCTCAACAGATCCCTGGCCAGGTGTTGGCAACAAGGGAGGTCGTTGTTGTCACTTTCAATTACCGCCTTGGCGCTTTGGGTCAGTACAATGTTCAGTCTTCCAAATATTAGCACAGGCTGCTATATTGTAATCTTTTTGACGAATGACTTACTGCATAATAATGATAAATTAGACATATAATGCACAGTGGATCCAGGTGTAAACCTGCTCAAAGGCACTAAATAGTAAAGTAAGTTTTTATATAGTGCAGTATGTGCACCATTCAAAATACTTTACACTTCACCCCCTGGCAGACCTGTTCATTCCAAGTCAACTTCTCTGGGAAGTATTCAGCCACACTGCAATTCCTGCACTAAGCTGAAGCTTCGATTGCTGAAGCTTCAAAATGCAGCAAGATGATTTAAACCGTGGTCCTCTCCACTGAAAGTCTGGTGTTCTAACCACTGAGAGTCTGGTGTTCTAACCACTGAGAGTCTGGTGTTTTAACCACTGAGAGTCTGGTGTTCTAACCACTGAGAGTCTGGTGTTCTAACCACTGAGAGTCTGGTGTTCTAACCACTGAGAGTCTGGTGTTCTAACCACTGAGAGTCTGGTGTTCTAACCACTGAGAGTCTGGTGTTTTAACCACTGAGCTATGCTCCACACAAAATCAGCTTCATTGATTGATGTAATTTTCGGGAGTTCTTGTGCTTTGAAATTTTTCAATTTCTTCATCATTAACATGTAATAATGTCACCCTGCCTCAAGTCTGGTTGATTTGGTTTGTGTCATTAATGTTGGTCACACCGCTAAAAATGAAATGGACAAGTTGTTTTACTGACTTATTGAAATATTATTACAAGTATTTGTTTTTGCTTATGGAAGATAGAAGAACTAAGGACATGAAGTAACATTAGTGAAGAGACAGTTTAGATTGCATTAATTCACACAGAGGATGATAAATGAATGGAATAAAATATCTACTTATTGTATATGTAAATGCCAGCAGTGTGAATATGCATAAAACAAAATTTATAAATATATACACTCAGGGTGGAGGGTAACAGAACAAAAGGAAGACTGAGATAGGAGAAGAGAGATTTGGCGGGAGTGGGAGCTAGGGGAGTGGAGAACAAGAGCGAGGGATGGGAGAGTGGAGACAGCAGTGAAACGGGAAGTATCGGAAAAAAAATCTACAACCAGTTTCGGTGCCAGCCTCACCCCGGACTTCGGGGATAAAGAGGAGAGCAACAACATGTTAAGCCTTACACAATCTTGTTAAACTTATACAATCTTGTTAAACTTGTATGCATTGCCGCTGTTGCAGGGTTTCTGTCCACAGAGAATGAGTATGCAACGGGCAACTGGGGTCTCTGGGATCAGCAGCTTGCCCTGGAGTTTGTCAAAGAAAACATCAAGGCATTCAGGGGTGACCCAGACAAGATCACCCTGTGTGGGGAGGGTGCAGGGGCCTCCAGTGTGGGCATCCACCTGGTGTCACCCATCAGCAGGGGCAAAGGTCAGTCACTGGTGTTTGCCACAGTTTATTATATGCCAATTATTTTATTTTATGCCATACGTATATCCACCACAAGTTTGTTTGATTTTGTATGGTAGTTATATTTACTTCTAGCTTAGTTATATATTTCTGGTCCAAACAAAATAACATGAATTGGTGACAAAAAACATGATTTCCTGTTTGAAATTTGCCCATGTTGCTGGTATATCTTTCTATAAGATATAACTTAGCCATTGTTCTATGCTTACTGTGTGGTAGACTGCTCAATTCAAGGCAACGTGGAGGTGTAATGAAGTAATAATTTTCTTTTAATAAAAACTGCATGTATTAAGGACATTTTAAAAACGTTTTGAAAAATGTTTTATGACAAAATAAAGAGTTTATTTAAACATATATAACTCCATAAAGCATAGATAGCATATAGAACGCAGATAGCATCATAAAAACATCATAAGTACTCACTTGAGTATAGGACATGTCTTTCCATGCAGGTTTCTACCACCAGGCTGTCATGATGAGTGGCAGTGACTTGAGCTCATTTGCATACATCCGCCCAGCGTGGCGTCCTCGAGAATATACCACTCGCCTCGCCAAGTTGCTCAACTGTCCAACGCACCACTCATACGATATGGTGCAATGTCTGCGAGACTCCAACAAGCATAAGTGGCAGGAGTTTGTAGAAACACAGGACTTTATATTGCCACACGTAAGTGAAGCAGCATTCATGAAGGTTTTACCGATAGGGTTTTTCACTCAATTTAACATAGTGAGGGTCATGGCTTCATTTACTGTAAAATTTGACCCTGTGAACATGTAAAGTGTATGTAAAGTAAAAGTAAGTTCTTATATGTTATGGTATCCAGTCCTTTTGAGTGCTCAAATCACTTTACACTTCACCCCTGGCAGACCTGTTCATTCCAATGCCATCTCGACTTCTCTGGGAGGCATTCAGCCACGCGGCAATTACTGCACGAAGACAATTCATTCACATACATCCACTACTGTCTATAGCCAGGTACTCCATTTATACTACTGAGTGAACTAAGCGAACATGGAGTGAACAAAATTGCCGCCTAATTAACGTATACCCCCTTTTAATCGCCACTCGCCACCAGGACCCTACGCTCTGGTGGTGGTTTACTTCTTGATGTTCCACGCGTAAACCTACAACTTTATGGTCGCCGGGCATTTGTTTGTGCTGGGCCGACATTGTGGAACTCTCGGCCAGTGGAACTACGCGCGATCCAGAACACCAGGCAGTTTGGAAAATTATTGAAGACATTTCTGTTCTTTTTAATTTAATCAGATCTCATTTAACCTTGGTATTATTCATGCAGACGGGTTTATTAATGTATAGTTTTATTTATCTTTTTAGTATCTTTTTAACTTATTTAATATAATCTAGGCTTTTATTATTTTTTATCCAATATGATCAGCTGTTCAGCACTTTTGCAAATCATTTGCTTTATCATTGCACTTACCTGTAATTTTACTATACATAAGTTTATTTATATATATGTATGTATGTTTATATACATACTAGACATTTTTCTTCCTAATTTTACTTTTTACTTTTTATTTATTTCTCTTAAAAGCATCTTTATGTTTCTTAGAACTTTGCCGATTTTGTAATCACCCGTGAACGGGGCACAAGTCCCGGATTTGATGGTGAATAAATAAAGTATATTATTATTATTAATGAGCAGGATCCATAATTATTGTAAATTGACTAGTGTTGAACAAGTGGTAAGTTTCGCCATCTGGTGTTAAGCAGTTGTCACCACTTTTCAGTTGTTCTACATGTATACTAGTCACCAAATAACACCACTACTGTTAAACAGTTACCTTATTGTCTAGAGAAACAAATTTAGGTGTACATAAGAACAGATTCTGTGACATTTTTCCATGACTAAATTTTTTTCAAACCTACTAGTGTATGCTTAATAAGATTACTGCTTAAAAGAAAAGCCCATGGTATTGGGGATGGCATAATCGACTGGATAGAAAAATTGCTGATGGACAGAAGACAGCTTGTTGAATCTTGTTATTAGGTTGAATATGGTACCTTCATTGTATCATGACATCTCAATCTTGATCTGCCCTTTCTCACTCACTTGTCTTTTCAATACCACCTTCACTGCAAAATACTAAGATATACTAATAATATCCAACAATAGATCTGTAGCAGTCCGCATGAGGTGACATGTGCTCTCTCATGTTTTTTAAATCTCCCTCCTCAGCTCCATGCATCATAAGTCAGGTTCGTTAATGTCCAAATCTGTAGTGTGTGAATAGTTAAAGTAATTATGTTCAGTCGGTTTAATAAAAGAGTTCGTACTTTTGTTAAGATCATCAAGAGTTGACTTTGATCATGGTATCAGCCAATTTATGGAAGTATGAATAGCCTTAAGCTGTGATGCTATAAATATTGTAAATTGAACTTGACCACTTTTGCTTTTTTCATTTCCAATAAGTTCACCAAAACTAAATAACAAATGTGGTAGTGCTTCTGTCTGACTGTCGATGTTTGCAGGATGGGGTTCTGGGCGCAGTGTGGGCCCCAGTCCAAGACAGCAGTTACAACACTAAGATGCCCTTCCTGCCTGAAACACCCTACGAGCTAAGGAGGGCACATGAATTTGAGAAGGTTCCCTTAATCATTGGCCTCAATACAGAAGATGGAGCGCAGAAAGCCAGTGAGTATCAACACGTCCTTCATCCTTCTCGGATGGGTCCTTGGTGGACACCCTCGTCCATGGGCTGTGTCCAGCTGTGTACACCCTCATCCAGCTCGGCATGCACCATGGGCTCATAGCGAACCCTTCATCTATTGGGGAAGAAATTATGAAAATACTAGCCAAGTTACCAAGCGTTGCACGGGAGTAAAGGCAGCCACTGCAGGAGCTTATGACTTTTTTGCACCCAGTGAAATGCCAATAACAATGAAAATTTCATGCCCCAAAAATCATGTACCACTGAATAGAAGCATTTGTATGGTACAAACTCTTTGTAAGATCCCAACTGCCTGGGGGAATTAATTAAATTTTTCAGTGTATGAACCATCCCCCTGGACCCCCATGTATGACTACAAAATATCAGCCCTGAAACTGATGGAGATATGAGGGATCAGACAGACAGACAAAAACAGGCACAAACTACTTTATGTTACAGACATTGAGTGGATCTGATCTGTAGTGTGTTTAAGTCAGTTTAATAAAAAGTGTGTACTTTTGTTGAAATTGTCAAAAGAATTGACACTAATTGGTACATCTGGTAACTTGTAAAAGTGTGATTGGCTTCATGTTATAGTATATAGAACTGGACCATGTTTGCCCTTTTTAAACTGAATTTTGATTGTACCCGGTGAAATATAATTTTAGTTTGTCCAATGATTTCACTGGCACTAAATAACAAATTTGTACAAATGATCTAACATGTCATAGTGGAAACTAGGTAGCTTCGATTTTTCACGAAATGATTATATATAATGAGACAAAAGAATAATTGAATTGGTAAAGCACTTTTCAATAATGGAATTGCCCCACATGCATGGTACTGGAAGGCAGTGTTAGTTGAGTCACTGGGTTAGTTGAGCCACCCATGTTTCCCAGGAAACTACACCAGCGACAGTTACATGGTACCACTCAGTGGTTGAACATGTTATTAGAACACAATTGACGTACAATAAGTGCATTTGTCACAACGGTCACAGAATGTGACTTAAAAGTATGTTTTTTGATGTTTTTCAAAACTTTTGTTGATTATGATTAATGTCTGCTGGTGTGTAAACTATCAACACACGCGACGAGACTTTGTTATCTGTGCACTTACAAATGATTTAACTATGCACAGGGAATAAGATTATTTTCATGTTTTCACGCATTAATGAGAAGTTAATAAAAAAGCTTAATGTCGAAACGGGGCTAGTTGAACCCCTCAAGGCCCAAGGGAGGGTTAGTTGAGCAGCGATTAAACAACGAAGACGAGTGTTCTTTACCCCAAGATACATCAAGGAATTAATTTTAACATATTGGCAGTTAGTTACACTGGATGCGATTGGTCGAAAACTCTATATTAGTTAAGTGAGCTGACTTATTAATTAAGCATGTAGACTTGTCAGATTGGGTAGATGTGTTGGCCAAGTTGCTTTGAAATTTTAGTGCAAGGCCTTCGTAGATAATCCAAATAAAGCATTTACCCAACTTATGCTACACTGTGGCTCAACTTACCCCACACCAAGTGATAGTTGAGCTAGCATGCCTACCATATTTGAATCAGTTACATGTAATTATCTATGCATACTAGATACATTATCATGATATAAAGTGATCTACTAATAATCATAGTTTATGTGAGTAAAAATTTTTTTTCTTTACGAATATGATTGTGCCCTAGATATCAAAAAGACTCAACTAACACTGCATTCCCCTACACATGCCTGTTTGAATGCATGCATGCGCATTTTTATTGCACACACATTCTCGTTGCATACACATTCTCGTTACACACACACATTCTCGTTGCACACACATTCTCGTTGCATGCACATTTTTATTGCACACATATTCTCCTTGCACGCACATTCTCTTTGCACGCACATTATCATGACACACCTGTGCACACACACACCACTGTCCTTATGGGTGTGTGTCTGTTCAGATGACACTCTGCGTGGTCTTGAGAACGGGATGTTAGGGGAGACATTCAAGACGTACGTGTCACGTATGATCGATGATTGGCTGGTGCAGGAGGACTACAAGAGCCGAGCCTATGAAGCCATTGAATTCCAGTACACCTACTGGCCTGACCCAGAGAACAGCTCAGCACGCACGCAGGAGTTCATTAATGTGAGAGCCATGTTCAGTAGGCGTTTTCTCCATCTTTTTCAGTAAACGTTTTCTCCACTTTTTGTAGGATAAATCATTACACCTTTCATTTTCAGTTCATTCCACCCTAACTTTGTCCACTTCTTTATGTCATCCGTTCATTTACTTTGTGGTGTTCCTCTTCTTCTTCACGCCTTTGAAGATGGCTACTTCTGTTCAAGTGTCTGAAATGTTCCTAAAATACAGAAAAAATAACTTTCTTATTCTGTATATGCATAACTGATAAAGCATTAATTAAACATTATTCCAACCAATAGTGTGACAGTGTGTGTGCATTTAATCAATACTAGACAGATTTGTTTTTTGTGAAATGAGACGATAATAAATTGAATTCACTGATATGTGAACTACATTTGTAAGCTGACCAAGGACTAGTAACCATTTAGAATTTAATTTATAAATTTGTTTAATTGTTTTTTTAATGTGACCTTGTAGATGCTCACTGACCTTCAAGTTGGCGTTGGAATGGACCAAGTCATCAAGATGCAGTCACTCTATGAACCAACCTATGTCTACCAGTTCAACTACAAGTCTTGGAATGACTGGCTTCCTCGCTGGATGGGTGAGCGTAGGACCACTAACTGGGCACTGTTTGCACACATGACTCTTACAGTTTACCTAAGCTCTTCGAGATTGTCTGAAATTTGTCTCAGGGATCAATCCTTACAATTTTGTTAATTTTGAACAATGTTCTTCTGTATTATGGGATATGCAGGCCTGTTTTTAAACCTGTATTTTTTTCTTGAAATTCTGAATAACACTGTATCAATCCATTATAATGTTTTCATTGGTTAATCGGAGCTAATTAGCTTTCCTATTCCGATCGAGTGTCAGCATCTATCAGAATACAAAATGTACCTGCATCAAATGAAATCCACCAGGTTTCACTGGAAATCTACCATTCTGCAATTACTACTCAAAAGCTATTCATTCATATTTCAATGGGAGTGAGAGGGTACAAACCCCAGTCCACTTGAGGGTCAAATACATTAATCAATTCAAATTCCACGGTAATTACAAATACTGATTCCACCTCAAAAATACCAGTTCCAGTTATCAGTTAAATCAGTTACCATTGCGAAAAATATCACTATGTGAACAGAGCAGCCGTAGACGTATTCAATGCCTCAAATAATATCTATTTTAGAGCAGCTTTTTTAATATCTGTATATTATTGTACATAATAAGAAGCAAATATGATATACGCATTATGCAACATATTTTGTTATATATATATTTATTGATTATTTGCAGCAAATAATTGTAGCTAAAATGTTTCATGATGTAATTGAAAAAGTTGTTGAAAAGTAATTGAAACTACCAATTACATTTTCATCAATTCCTTTTAAAAACAAAACTCCAATTCTAGTTTCAGTTCCAGTGTAATTGACCCCAAGTTTGCCCAATATGCTGCCATGCCCTACAACCCGACTGTGCCTCTGTGTTTAGGTGTGTCCTATTCTGCTGCTCTACCCTACGTCTTTGGCTTTCCTTATCTCAATGAGACTGTCGTCAACGAGACAGAGTTGATCCCGCGACAGTGGTACGACTACGAAGACCGTAACATCAGCGACTGGATGATGTATCTGTGGACTAACTTTGCCAAATATGGGTATGCTTGAAGTCATATTTTCTCAATGCAGTATTATGAATCATGTCTCAGTAGTGTAGATTAATCAGTTAACTGATATGCATCTAAATTGACAATGTTATACTTCATATTTTTGTCTTTACTGCTGTAGTATATTTATCATCACAAAATTATTGTATAAAACAGGGATTTGACAGACCCCTAAAAGATCCTGTAAAAAATGTGTATTTTCGAAAATATTAAGAGATGAAAGATCACGATAGTAAAACATTTTGCAAGGATATTATTTTTAACTAATCAAGCAAGATAAATACTAATAAATTAAAGGTGCTTAATCAATTTGATTTTTTTCTCATTTCAAATTAAGTTTGCGAAAAACCAAACCTACCTAGTATCAACATGCTAGCAACTTTTGTATGTAGTTTTTGTGAAATCATCAGACAAACTATTAAATTAGTTAATGCTTCAAGCATTTATTGAAGTGAAAATCGAAATGCTGAAAAATCACGATTTTGTTCCTTGGTGAAATTTCATAACTTTGTCATGTGATCGGCGAGAGGATGGAGGTCACACCCATGATCAGCATTGACCCACACAATGTTTACCATTTTGGATATCCACTATCTAGATCCGTACCAGATCTAACGACTAAAGTCAATTCTTTCAATGATTTGAACAAAAATAGGCATTTTTTTTATTAAATCAACTTTTTTATTGCATAAACTATTCACACACTACATATTTGGAGACCAATGAACCAGATTTGCGACAGTAAAAATCAGTTGAGGAAGCAGTTTTAAGTGTTGTTGTTGATTACATTAACATGCTTGTTTCAGCGAACCAACACCCAACAACACGTGGAATGTGACATGGGGGCCATTTAATGAGTACAACCTTAGCTACTTGATCGTCGACTGGTACCCCCACCTTGGTCTGCGCTACCGGCAGTCCAAGTATGGCTTCTGGTCCGACTACTTCCCCACAATCTCACTGCGGGATCAGTGTAAGTCAGTGCTTCACAGGCGCATAAGCATATCCACACAATGGATCATTCTTATGGATCTGAGCACATTTATAGCCAAGGGAGAAGTTGTTGCTTTTGTCTATTGAGTCTCAATGAGGAAGTTAAAATATATATAAGCAGCACCAAAGACCAAAACACTATTTGTTTTAGTAGTATGCTAAGTAAATGTTCATAGCGGACATCTATTTGTATATACAGTTATACATTTTTGCATGAATATAATATATATATATAATATATATATATATATGCAAAATATTGGCCCTGAAATACATAATATATATATATATATATATATATATAAACACTCACCCACAAACAAGACATAATAAAGTGATTGTGTTCATATAATAGATACACACTGTGACACATACATGCACATATTGTGCGTATCTGTATTTATTTATGCATGTGTTTATCAATATAATATTTTAATTAATGCTTCTATTATGGATACATCTGTGATGCTGCCTGTTCACATTTGAATATAATCAACTGTGAAAACACAACCAGTATTGCTACCATTATCTGTGTGAACCAAACATCGTGATTATCAAACATCTGATGTCTTGTTGCAGACACTCCGACGGCCACGCCAACACCGTCTGGCTACGAGTACGTCATAGCCACTGGCTCCATGTCTGCGGTCGTCATCGTGTTGTTTATCATCCTCATCATCCTCATTTATATCCTTGTCGTTCATCCCCGGCGCTTTGGCCGCAGGGACTCTTTCTATGATGACATGCCAGTGAGTTTTATGCAGTCTCAGAACACTATTGTCTTGTCCAAGTCGTCCTCGTCCATTCCGCAACATTCTGTCGTGTGAAAATCACTATTGCCTTGTCCAAGTTGTCCTCGTCCATTCCACAACATTCTGTCGTGTGAAGGCAACCAAACTAATCTGATTTATTCTCTCATTTTCAATTGTATCATGTATTGCGAATCACTTGTAAAGCCCAGGTGGGTTTATTGATCGATTTGATCAATTTTGAAAATGCTGCACAACAAATTTCACACTTCTAAAATATCATATCTATGCAGTATAGTATTATGAATATGAAAAGGCTGAGGGTGGGTGGATGCGCTTACAACGTAGGTGAGTTATATAATACCTCTATTGGAAAAACATTTCCCCCAGCCTCATTCTTTTTGTACAATGGAGGCAATTAACGAAAGTCAATCTACTTGTCACCCAAATTATGGGTGGTTAAACTTGCCAGTTGTCTAACAACTGATAGCAATGTCATTGATGGCAACCAGATTATATATATATATATATATATATATATATATATATATATATATATATATATATATATATATATATATATATATATATATATATAGAAAGACATTATCACGTGACACTAGATTTCTAGGAGCAGTAAACAGGATGAAGAAATATGTTCTATCTTGCCTGAATTCATTATTAGCCAGGATGTTCAAGTGATAGACATTTCAGGGGCATATAATAGCTGTAAGGCTGTCCGTGAAGTACCTAAGTGGTAGGACTTAGAAGAAAACTATCGCATACTGAATGTATACATAACTTTATAATGCTCAAGGTAGGTGTCGTAGGGTGCATAATGAATATGCACCATAAGGGTTCAGTAAAGGTGGGTTGCATAATGTTTACAAAACTTTACGACTTTTTATTCCTAAATTAAATATAATCAGTCATGAATGACTCCAAATGTGTCTTGTGATTGGTATCTTATAATAAGAACTGTTGAATTTTGATACTAGGGGACACTGATCATATAAATATTAAGTTTATACATTTTATATGATGTTACATTGCATTCATTGTGATGTATGTTTTATAAGCTCTATATTAGTAATAAAATTTCATTTTACTCTCAGCGTGAGTCAGTGTTTTTATTGGTGATTTTCTCTACAGGTTTTTGCATTCTGGCAGCCGCACAAATTGTCATCTGTGTGTGACCCGCCCTTGCAGACGTGTCAAATCTCCTGCTTTGGAAAGGAGAGTTGTGTAACATGTTATGCTTCTTTTTCAAATAAACTTTTTCAGACAATTACATATCTTCCAAAAAATTGCCCACATAAAATTACACCTGACACCTTAATTTGTTTTAATATTTCCACATATATATATATTTCCACATATATATATATATATTATATATATATGTAATATATATATATAATAATAATAATTGTTTTCTTTGCAATGTTTTTTTAGAAAATATTAAAAATTATATATATATTTATATATGTATGTATATATATATATATATATATATATATATATATTACATATACACACATACATATGTATCATTAAAGGGTTAACAGAAGAAATAAAAGACAAACAGTTATTAGAAATGATTAAGTATATAGTGTTATCTATAGAAAGTCACTCTGAACACAGATTAAAAATACATATATTTATAAATGTTATTGGTTAAAAATGCACCAGTTAATAAAACAGTTATTTGTCCTGTTTATTTTTTACTTTGGGTAAGGAGTAGCGTGTACAACATCGCATATTATGTGCCGCAACCCTTGCAGTTGGTAGGAGTTTGTGCAGTGTATGCTGCGGTTGTTCGATTTGTTTAGGAAAGTGTTAGCATAACAGTAAGTCTCTCTTTCAGAGTGACCAACTGCGCATGTGCTATAGTGCCTCGATATAGGGCGTGTATGGGTATATAATGTTCATAGCATGGCAGTGGCGTAACGAGGCCAAGTGCCGCTGGGGGCAAGAATAAAAATGCCGCCGCCCCCCCCCTCAAAAAGTGCTGTAACATAGACTAGGTATCGCTAGTGATATTGTTACGTACACCAGTATTGGATAATTTCAATTGAGTTACATTTGACGTATTCAAGCATGATTACTTCAATATTTATGTAATATACCAGCGATGTGTTCAGAATTCGTGTAGACCACAACGTATAAATATGTATGAATGTTGCTTAAGTAAAATAATCTCCCCAAAGTGCCGCCCCCTAAAAAATGCCGCTTGGGCCATTTGCCCCCTTCGCCCCCCCTTGTTACGCCAGTGATAGCACGTCATTGCACTCGCTCCAAATAAATTATGTGTTGTTTGATACCTGGCGACTGGAACAACTTATATGTGGAAATGATCTCGCTACAGCTAAGACCAAGGTGTTTTACAAAATGTTGTTTTACTGGTCAGGTGCCGGATTAGTATAGCCAAAAATCATGTTTGTATGTTTGCAGGCGCGTGAAAGAGAGGGGGGGGGGGCAACGGAAGGGGGGAGAGCGAGTGGAGAGATGGTGACCACAAAACACATTGTTTGGCTGAGTCGACGTGCCATATCGTTGTGCAATGGCCCTTGGGCCTTGCCTTGTCATGCTTGTGGTCGGTGCCTCATCGATGGCTTGAATAAAAAATCCTAATAATATATAGTAATTAAACACATCACTGTCAGGTGATACGTAGGCTACATTGAATTGTTTATGGTAATGTAACTGAAACAGTCCATCCCATAATCTCTCCGGTGTATTATATTTGAACAGGAGAGGACTCCTTTGCAAAAATAGTTAGTTTCCCCTGCCGTCATACTCAATGCTCAATTTAGTTGGTACAGATCCAGCAGGTTGCGCCACTAACACTACTCGTATTCACCAGCAGATGGCACTAGCTGCAAGCAATCCGCAGGGCGATAATACAGTAATTGTGGACTTTTGTTGTTGCTGCGATAAAGCCATGTTTCAGGTGCACTGGGATATATACAGCAATGTAACAGTCGTTCTTTTACTGTTAACAACTATTGGTATTATCGTTAAATTGTGTCAGAAACGGATATATCGCAAAAACAGCAGTGACGCCAGTGTCGATGATGATCGCGAGCGAACCCCAACCAGCAACAAATACACGGCTTGCAACTCGGAGAGCTGCGTGCGCTGCAACCGGTACCATAATTTACGGTCAGAGGCACCCGAAAAATTTAGCGCTTTCGCCGAGAAATCGAGCTTGTCGGGACTAATAAGGATTCGGGACAGTCTGAGAAACGACGTCGATGTTGCTGCGACTGACGAAGTCTCCGTCTCCGAAGGCGAAGAGGTACAGCGACAGCGACCAAACGTGTTGTACGTGGCCGGTCCTGAGTCCACGCCCTGGTGGAATGCCGACAGGTTTCCCGCACAGACAGAATTGCTGGAGAAAAACCACGAAAACATCGTAGGAGAATACGAAAATGTAGCTCCGTCGAGCTCTGGCTGGGTGCGGAACACGACCAAGTCGGGGTGTTGGAGGGCGTTTTTCCTGATCAACCAGGGATGCCGAATCGCAGAAAACTGCCGCCGTTGTCCGAAGACGGCGGAACTTGTTGAGCATTGCTTAGAGAACGTGATGAAGGATTGCGTGTTTGGCAACGTGTTCTTCTCGGTGGTAGAAGCTGGCACCTCCATTAGTGCGCACTGCGGGCCGACCAACGTCCGGCTACGCTGTCACCTGGGTAAGCACTGAACTATTATTGTCAGCGTGCATTAAAGGGAAACAAAAGTAAGGAATGTGGGCCTATGCGCCTATAAAAGTTACTAACACAACCAGTTGTAACTACAATCAAGAACAAATGGCCGTCGGAAGCAACGCAAATTCTCAGTGCTGCTAAGAACGAGATAAGTTTGGTAAACAAATGCAAACATATGTTGCATAAGTTGAGTTTAGACGCAAACAGCATGGCCATATCCTATTGGCAAGTATATTATGTATAGGAGTTCGTCTTTGCAAATATATAAATATTTTATTTGGTGAGCGAATATGGCCAAACTACAGCACTCGTGACGTAGGATTATCTAACAGTGTGGTGCGGCTCATCAAATTAAGATGCTGTGTGTTCAACAAGGTTTTCCTAGTAAACCGCTGGCGTGATATTCTTGATTGTAGTTGCAATTTGTTATGTTTTAGTAACTCTTATAGGTGCATGGGCCCAACACCCTGACTTTTGTTTCGCTTTAAGGTCTACCTGGCAGACGGTTTTGTGTTAACCAAACACAATTAATACAACCGCTTGTTTTGTATTATAAGTAGCCTAACTTCTCTGAGGACAAGCGTACAATTTTGTTAACATCATCAAGTTGAAATGTATGTGAATTTTTTAGAACCCGTATTAGGATAGATAATCAGTAACATAATCTTCAAGAGACTACTAACATACTCTTGGACGCAACATATTACAAATAAAGGCCTTGTACAACAAAACAATAGTAAGACGAAAACATTTGTAATGTCTGTGACAATTGAGCAACAGTCAGACTGAAAAACATGTTATTGAATTAACAATAACCAAAGACCACAAAGCTAGAGGCAGACAAACAATAAATTACATTAATTCGTCTAAATATATTATGGCTTGAAAACACATCCAATGACACCACCACTAACATCTACAAATAACAGGATTGTGTGGGCGGTGATCGCCAGCGTCACCAGACATGACACCTACAGAAGAATACGATGAGGATAAGCACCGCCGAAGTAGCCGATACTTATCTGTGTACGCTCTAATTGTACACCAGGACGTCTCAAACTGGATACAGTTGGGAGTACACATCCGTTAGTAACTGCAATAATACAATGCAATTCGTGTTTATTTTGATCTTAGTATCGTTATTGACAGTGAATGCGATTACTTGAATTTTTATGTGGTTCAGGGAGTATACAGTATACTTATTCTGTATTTCTGCTTGGAAATGTGATATTTAGACAAGATGGCGTACAATAATTGTATTTGTTGGCACACGTAGCAGTAAAATGATGAGCCGTGTCCATATCCTTGTGCTTCAGGTTTGTGCGTGCCACCGGACTGCTGGCTGACCGTCGCCGGGGAGACTCGACGTTGGACGCGCGCCAAGTGCTCGTGGTTCGACGACTCTTTCACGCACAGTGTTAGTTGCGGCGGTGTCACAGAGAGGGCGCCACGTGTCGTGCTGTTGCTCGACTTCTGGCACCCGGGCATTACGGACATCGAGAAACAGGCAATCCGGGCCGTATTCTAGTTCACTACTTACATTCGGATATTCTGTCTTAGACCACTCCTTCCTCTAAAACGTCTTTCTCAATCGCGAGTCAAGTTCATTGATGTTCGTATTTGTAGTGTGTGGACATATTAGTAAAAAAAATGCCCAGTCGGTTTAATAGAAGAGTGCGTGCTTTGTTAAAAATAATCTAAATAATTTACTTTAATCATTAGGTCGGGTAACTTGTGAAAATGAGAACAGGAAAAAACAAGCCTTGACATGTCAGGTATGAGGAGAAGCTTGGCATCTCTGTGTGGTCGTTTTCATGGTTCGGTCAGAAAGTAAATCGGTTCCAAGCCAAAGGCTACTGGCGTCGAAAAACTGCGCCGAAAGAGCCGAATTTGAAGATGATTCTGCGGCATCACTGGCCGCTAGCGGTTCGAAATCGTTAAATTATACGTTTTATTCTGGACAATTGACATCGCCATCACTCGCTATAGTAACGCGAGTAAAATTATACAGAAGCATTGCAAAGAAAGCAATGATTGAATGTTAGACCCATATCATCATTGACGACAAAACTACGTGATCGCTCATCTCGTTAACTTCGAATTTTTACGTGCGTTTTGCGAGTTAGACGCACTAAACATCTAGTTTTACCCCCCCCACACACACACACACACACACACACACACACACACACACACACACACACACACACACACACACACACACACACACACACACAATTCGGTATATTTTTTCAGCTGTAAGGAAACATCGAATGCATTCATCGATCGCATACGAACTTACTGTTTTCAACGGTATGGTGTATTACAATAATATTAAAGATACTAGCATAAATGCTTTTTCGGTGTGTGTGTGTGTGTGTGTGTGTGTGTGTGTGTGTGTGTGTGTGTGTGTGTGTGTGTGTGTGTGTGTGTGTGTGTGTGTGTGTGTGTGTGTGTGTGTGTGTGTGTGTGTGTATTAGTGCCCTGCGCGGGCCTAGAATTTGATCCCAAGCCCGGCCCGCAATTAGCAGTTAGAGTCCAGTCCCGGCCTAGGCCCGCAATAATATTTCAAGCCCGGCACAGGCCCGCAAACTAGAATTTAGGCCCAGGCCCGACCCAGACCGTGAATGTTTGGCCCAGGCCCGGCCCGGCCCGCAAGTTTCAGGCCCAGGCCCGGCCCATACCCGCGGGCCAAAGATGGGTAAGCCCGCGGCCCGCAAGCCCGCGGCCCGCTAAGTTTAGAGAAGATAAACCTATAATCTTATAACAAAGACGAGGATAAGTTCTAAAAATCCAGCACCACCACCTTCTTCAAACTTATGAATATCCTGAAAAAAATAAAGAAAAACTTGTTAGTGTCATTACTATTAAATATGATAACATTTGTTATATTTGGCTTTAATGTATTGGCTTATGGTTAGGGTAGGATATTTGTTTATCTAACCCTGACTTAACCCATATGCAAGCCATAACCCCAATTTATATTGTTAATTGAATTAGCTCAACTAAGTTAACATAATTTAATATGATATTTCAATTAAATGTCACCCACTGGCACTGACACCCAGTGGCATTTCCAGCAGGCCTGCAGTCACTAGCCTGAGACAGACAGGTTCAGACATGTGTGAATGAATTAGGACTGGGGAGAAATACCAATTACCAACTGCATTGGGTACTGGGTAGTGGGCTAGTGGCCTAGTGGGCACTTGGCAGTGGGCAGGTCATTCAGGTGGGCAATGTTTGGAGGGAAGACCTAGACAATAGAATGTCCACTGGTAGGGTCAAAGGGTGATAAGTTGATGGTTAATCATGGCTTGATTGCCTCTGCAAATATTTCTAAAGTAAACATTTGGGGCTGGCTACTTCCAGCCAAGTGAACTTATGGGGCCATTAGATTCCATGCAAGGTCTTAATTTGCAACTATATAATACTAAAGAAATAATTTTAAGCATTCATTAACCGGAATTACAATTTATAATGTTTTTATTACAAAATAAAGTAATAATCGGTGTTTTGTATGAATATTTTTATTATGTCCAGGCCAGGCCCGGCCCGCTCACACTAGGCCCAGGCCCGGCCCAAGCCCGGCCCAAGCCCGATGTGTTTAAATTGTTTTCAGGCCCGGCCCTGGCCCGCAGTATGTAGGCCCAGGCCCGGCCCGGCCCGCGAAATTATGTAGAAAACAGCCCACGGGCCGGGCCGGGCCGGGCCGGGCTTGGACCCAAAGCCCGGCCCTCGCAGGGCACTAGTGTGTGTGTATATATATATATATATATATATATATACACATATATGTGTGTATATATATATATATATATATATATATATATATATATATATATATATATATATTATATATATATAGTTTAACATCTGGTACACCGAAGTAGATCACTTCCATATTTCTACGAATTAGTTACGTAGAATGAACTACAACACAAGTATTGGAATCTTCGTCCATATATGTTTGGTAGTCATCGTTACACATCAAGTCCGCAGTGGCAGCACCTTACCAGTCGCCACAGGCGGCTCATAGTCACATCTCCTATTAGGGTGGCGAACACAATTAGAACAATATATTATGCATGCAATTAGAAGTGCAATTATGCATGCGGGGATCCTTCCGCAATATATGTTCGTGTGTGTGTGCGTGCGTGCGTGCGTGCGTGCGTGTGCGTGTGCGTGTGCGTGTGCGTGTGTGTGTAACTAACGTACAAACAACGGCAGTAGCGTTTAACGACAATAGGGATGTACAATATATATATATATATATATATATGTATATATATATATATATATATATATATATATATACATATATATATATATATATATATATATATATATATATATATATATATATATATATATATATATATATATATATATATATATATATATATATATATATATATATATTTATGCAATAACCAACACAAGTCTGATGTAGTAGAGATTGAAAAGGGCCAAATAAATGACGTTTTATTGCAAAGTGGACTGCTTATCACGCAGCCACTTTGGGAAGAACATTAACAGGAATGTGAGCTCCTCAAAGCAAACCAGACAGGAACTGAACACATGTACAGCCCCGTCCGGCAAGTTTCTCAGAGCCCACATTCCTACAGGCATGACGATAACATATATACATCAAGAAGTCGTCATGAACATGTAATGCAAAGAATACAGACATTCCACCACCAATACACAAATTTAATTACAAACAGGTGGGGCCATTTCGCTAACCTATATAAACATAAGCCAAGAATACCGATGAAGAAACAGGAAGCCTGTCTGCGCAGAAAACCCCATGAACACCAACTACTAGGGGATAAACCCCTGTGTTCATCTAGTATAAAGCGAAAAGTGGGGAAAGCGGTTTCGACATCTTCCAACTTCCTATTTCATCAACGATGTACAATCGCATTTTACACTAAGTGTTGAAAATAAGGAAGGAAGGTGGGGAGGAGGGCGGATTTCGAGAGACAAATTTTCTAGACACAACTTCGCGATGCAGAGACTGGAACAGGAGTGAAAGATTCCAGCTGCTGGCTCTGGTTTGAACTGGTTTCCGTTAAGCCGTGATTGGCTGGATATCGTGGAGTAATACAAATTATTTGGCCAAATAGTTCCGGTGTAGTCTCGGACACCCAGGGCAAGACTTGCCTTGGTTATCTCATAAAATCTGTTATGCAGCTGTAAGTTGCATAAATCCATTTATGCAATAACCAACACAAGTCTGATGTAGTAGAGATTGAAAAGGGCCAAATAAATGACGTTTTATTGCAAAGTGGACTTCTTATCACGCAGCCACTTTGGGAAGCACATTAACAGGAATGTGAGCTCCTCAAAGCAAACCAGACAGGAACTGAACACATGTACAGCCCCGTCCGGCAAGTTTCTCAGAGCCCACATTCCTACAGGCATGACGATAACATATACATCAAGAAGTCGTCATGAACATGTAATGCAAAGAATACAGACATTCCACCACCAATACACAAATTTAATTACAAACAGGTGGGGCCATTTCGCCACAAGGTCACCCACAAACATGTGACCACCCCACCGCGACCATATATATATATTGTACATCCCTATTGTCGTTAAACGCTACTGCCGTTGTTTGTACGTTAGTACGTTACCTGCCTGTCAGGTACGTGAAATGCAGGCCAAGTTAATCATATAAATTCACTCTTTACAACGTTATTTAATAACAAATACGCTGCATGACAAATTATTAATATACGACCGTAGAGTGAATCACGCCCACTGTCGTCGACATGGCGACAATGTGGTCAGTCGCTCTGGTTGCCCGCTGTGAGGGATTCACCAGCGCTGGCGCTGTAGCGTTTTGGGTCCGCCTTCGATGTTTTCGTTACACTCACTTAATATATGACAACTGTTGTTGCCGTATTTTATGGATCTCAAACCGAGAGATGAAATATTTAAAATATAGAAAATGCAGCAATGTACATGCGTTCTTCACACGCAAACAAATATCTTGGCAATGCTCTCGATGAACTGTCCCCATAAAAGTGAAACGCTGCTTCGCCATTTCAAGCAGATATATGAGCGCGTTGCATGGTCGTTTGCAATCTCGTCGTAGGTGTGAATCTGCGCAGGTTATTTACAGGGTAGGTTACGTCTGGTCGGGAAGACAAATTCATCTACAGACAAAGCAACGGAGCGACGTAAACGAGCTGGGATCTAATAAACTGCGTCACTCTGTCGACGGAGAACAAACCATAACTGCGTGTATCGGACTTCGAATGAGACCACATAGCATAAACTATGCGTTTATGTATGCATATAAACTTCACAAATGGAAATAAAACGACATACATTTAAAACAACGCGCAGGCGATATAGTTTACAGCCCTGCACTACCTCTGCGCACTTAGTTTCACTGCACATGATCAGCGACATCGACATACAATACAATACAATACAATACAATACAATACAATACAATACAATACAATCAAGACATTTCTATTGCGCTAAAATCCTCGGGAAACCCAAGCTCAGCAACGCACTAAAACAAAGGGTTATGCAGTTACTACTCGATGAATAATTGTAGTCATAAACAGTTGAATTGTTATTTCCTGTTAATTGTTATTTTATTTCCTGCCGACCTAATGTTAATTGGGAGCGAGTTCCACAGAGTTGGTGCGGCAACCGAGACATCTAGTTCCGACATTTGTTTTAACACTGGGAAAGAAAAGTGGAAATGAACTAGATGATATATATCGAAGCTGTCTGTGCTGTCTTGCAGGAGGGAGTAATGAATGTAGATGTGTTGGTTGCTTGGATGAGATTGCTTGATAGGTTATTGTGTAAATCTTAAAAATAATGCGATATCGGACAGGAAGCCAATGCACTGATTTAAGACGAGGAGACCGGGTAACTACTCTTACCAAACAATTATGCACATGATGATATTTCATAATGTCCTTAAGAGCAATATTTAAAAAAATGGAATAGCAATAGTCAAGTCTACTTCTAACAGGAGCAGTTGTAATAGTTTTAGCAACAGAAAGAGACCAACGAATACGGCGAACGTCTCGAATGAAATAAAAGCAGCAACGACACGCTTGGGAAATATGCTCTCTAAAAATTACAATTGTCACCTTAGGTGTTATCCGCTTGATGAGTTGGTTGACCCTCGATTTGGCGCCGGGGTGCGAATGCATCCGCTTCCCCCGGGTCACAACGCCACCGAGCAATAACAGTAGCAGTAGTTGAAGTAAAAGTATGTGCCCCTAAGCCCGGCATACACGTTACGACCTGACTAAACCCGACATACACGTTACGACCTGACTAAACCCGACATACACGTTACTACCTGACTAAACCCGACATACACGTTACGACCTCACTAAACCCGACATACACGTTACGACCTCACTAAACCCGACATACACGTTACTACCTGACTAAACCCGACATACACGTTACGACCTGACTAAACCCGACATACACGTTACGACCTGACTAAACCCTGCATACACGTTACGACCTGACTAAGCCCGACATACACGTTACGACCTGACTAAGCCCGACATACACGTTACGACCTGACTAAACCCGACATACACGTTACGACCTGACTAAACCCGACATACACGTTACGACCTGACTAAACCCGACATACACGTTACGACCTGACTAAACCCGACATACACGTTACGACCTGACTAAACCCGACATACACGTTACGACCTGACTAAACCCGACATACACGTTACGACCTGACTAAACCCGACATACACGTTACGACTTGACTAAACCCGACTGGCTTACACAATCTAAAAACTAATTGCGTTACGTGCACACTCCCCGACTGTGGCGACACTCAGCTTATCACCACGGCCAGAACTTCATTATAAATTAAAAATATACAGTTGCGGAGTAGTATAAACGACTGATTGGCCGGGCAGCTCGATTGTTGTGTACGACTTGTTGCGTCATTGCAACTGTGCGCTTATGTATACGTGACATAGTTTCAAACAAAACCATGTTATTTTGTTCCTATGCACCTATTCAATGCAAACCCTAACCACACTTGTATGCCATTGAACCTGAGACATTTCTTGAAAAAAATTACGAGTTTACAAAATGAAATAAAGATGTAATAATTG